>CAWUFW010014886.1:0-390588 GCA_963921515.1 Calotriton arnoldi
CCAGGGCTTGCTCTGTAATGTGCTGTGCTCACAGTGGTGTGTGCGTTTGGTGCAGGTGACTGATGTCTGTCTGTTTCCCCATTGTTTGCAGATACATCCACGGCCACGGAAGGGGACAGCTCCACGGACCAGGAGGAGCCGGAGAGCCAGACTGGGTCAGCAGCCGAGGAGTGGTCGGAGGGACCCAGTGGCACGGAGGGCGAGGGAGCCACACCAAGGAGTCCTCAGCACCATCCACCTCAGCTGAGGACCAGAGCAACTCGGAGGATGACTCCCTTATGGAGGCGGGTGTCAGCAGCCACCACACCCCAGCTAGTGTTGCTGTCCCCGCCACCACCAGCACCACCACCGCCCTCCCATCGGCTCCCATTCCCCAGGTCCGTGGAGGCTCCCATGTTCGGGAGCGTGTCTCCTTTGGGCCAGGCACCGCACCCCCTGCCCCTGTGTCCCCTGCTGCCCTGAGTGAGGAGTCTGTGTACCTCCTTCGCCAGCTCCATGTAGGGCAGACAGCCATGCTGAGTGTCCTCCATGCGCACACCGCTCTGTTGACTCAGCTGGTGTCGTTCATGGAGGGCATCTCATCGGGCATGTCTGACCTACAGAGGGGCAATAGGTCCATGGACTCCTCCTGACGGCAGCAGTGTCCCTCCTCAGACAGTCCCTCACCCCTCCTGCCTCTGCTCCATCCACACTCCCCAGCACCTTACCCGTCCCAAGCACACACACACCGGCACAGGCACACACCAGCACACACACATCCAGCACACAGACACACACGCCACAAACAAAACGCACACGCACGCACAGTCAGGGGACTGAAACCAGACTCACAGGGGATGGGGCCCTGGAACACACACACGCATCCATGAGCACTGCGCAGTCCTCAGTTGCCTCTCCCTCCAAAGCACCCTCCCTTGCCTCACCTGCAACCCCAAAGACCCAGCGGCTCTTCCTCAGTGACCTCGGCCTCTTCCCTCCGATCCAGCTGATACAGCATTCAGGGGGAAGAGGAAGCCCACCCACACGGAGCAGAGTGCCCCTCGCCCCCGGACACCCTCCCCAGGCGCAGACAGACTGAGGCCCCCACCCGCAAGTCCCCTGGAGTCATAAGAGCAAGACCCCGCCGCCGCCCTGCAGCTCAGGCACCAGGTCTCCTTCCTCCATCCCTCAGGCCCCCACTCCACAGGTGCCCCCACCACACCCTGCCCAAGTTCCCCCACCCACAGATATACCATCCCAAAGAGGATCTGGCCTTCTCCCCTGCCACTTGCTCTCCCGGCACCACACCCCCGCTGCGCTTGTCTGTGCCACTGATGTGGTGAGGGTGTCCTCCCCCTCTGTCCAGCCCACCTTGCCTGTTCCCCATTCTCCTCCCCTGGTGGTAGGCACTGCAGTGGAGTCCACTACCACCCTGTCTGACTTGGGCACTGCAGTGGCGGACCTGTCCACTCCATCTGCAGGGTCCACTGCAGTCGTGCCGGCACCCACAACATCTGAGTCATGCCCCCAGTTGTGCCGGCACACACCATGTCAGACACCTCCACTGCAGTTGTCAGTGGCTCTCCAGCACCCACCACCCCTTCCCTGCTTCCTCCTGGTGAGCCCTGATCCTGTCCCTGCGGTGCCTGGCCTGCCCCCGGTTGCCCCTCCTAGTGGATTGTCCCTGGTTTTGTGCAGGCATGCGTAGGGTGACATCTGCCACTGTCACCCTGTTTGGACTTTGACAATGGACTGACCATTGGCCTTTGTGTTTTTTCTGGACTTTGTTTTCATTACACACATATGCTGAATAAAGCAACTTTCTGTTCTCTAGTGCTTATGCTTCTGATGTACATGTTGTTGATGATGCTAACCATGCCCTTGCTGCAGTGATGGTGATATTTGGTCTCATGATAATGAAGTGTTACTGTGCAGGAACCCATGTGGTCCAGGGGGAATGTGTCCTATCCTGTGGTGTATCCATGTCATCCATAGCAGCATCTGAGGGTGTCATGTGTTCAGTATTTGGCAATGGGATTTCCTACTTAGATTAGCTATTTCACATCTGTGGCTTCCACCCCTGCACATCTGTTGTGCCTGCCATTGTTCAATTCGTCTACTTCCTGACCGTGTGGCCATCTCCACTGGACATGCAGGTTTGGGCATCAATGGGGAAGGACTCATCTGTGTTGTCAGTGCAACATTGCTATACAAGTGTGTTGGATCTGTGCTGATGATTTCGTTGGCACTTCCATGACCAGGCTGATGTGACGGGAGCCCTCATTTGGTGCTAATTGTTGATTGTGTGACCAAGTGCTCAGCTGACATGATGGGGCCCTACTGAGGCAACATATGGCACAGCTTTCCTCACACAGGAGTGGAGTCCCCTCATGGCAGTGTGTACTCCTGTGACATTGCCTGCGCCCAAGGTGTGTGTTGTATGTGCATGTCTGTGTGTTCACTTCCGTTTAGCTGTGCATGCTGTGATCCCTAGTGTTGTACCTGTTTGTGATGCTTGCTGAGTTGACCTATGTTCCCACAAAGTCTTCTCCCTGGGTTCTCTGTGATGTGGGTGCATGGCACATTACTGGTCATCAGGGTGTCACCCATAGGTGTGTTTGCTGTCAGGGCTGAGTTTGTGTGCAGATGCAGATGGGTCACAGTCAGGTTTCCCCTTGGCACTTGTTGTTTGCCCCTGTCATGTGATTTCCAGTTTGTGTTATCTTTCAGTGATTGTGACACGTTGTGTGTGTGACTGCTGGCACTCCTCAGGGTCTGGGCTGCAATGTTCATTGTTGTCTATGTGTGTTCTTTGTGGGTGACCTTGGCTTCTTTATTGGTGTGTGACTGTGGCTGGGATCCCATTGGTTGGTGTGGTATTGCCGTCATGTCCATGTACAGCGTAGTGTGCAGTGTGTCAGACATTCAGGAGTCTTGTTGAGTGGCCATGTGTGATGTGTTTCTGCACCTTGGTTCCCACCCACCACCCTGGAATAGTCATGGGTGCATGTGCAATGTCACCAGTGCATTTGTGCTTCACTGCTGCACATTGTTGGAGGTCGAGGGTGTGGTGTTGAGTGTGTGCAGATGAGAGTTGTTGCCCGGCTAGGCCCCTGCCTCCATGTTGGCCTTGGCTTACTGGCCATGCTGATTGATTTGTGCTTGTGTAGGTGTGATGGTAGTTTGTTGCTCAGGACATATGACTGTGGTTCACAGTGTGAACGACATTTAGCTTTGTCATCACAGTGGGATTGTAATGCAGCCCAGGGTCACCACATTGTGGGGGCCCTGGGGAGTAGTGCTGTGGTGTGTCTGTGTCTTGCTGTGTCAGTTGCTGTTCCTACATGCCTGTGTGACATGTGTGATTTGTGCTCCCTCTCATCTGACAATGCCTGCTTGCCCACATAGGGGATTTGGATCCATGAGTTACCTTTGTGTGGCACTGTATGCACATCTGTATGATTGGTATTCAGGTCTCCTCATGTGTTGTGTGGTTGCCTGGGGACACTGGCACCCCCTCACCTGTTGTGTATGATGTGCAGTGTGGGTCTGCCTGTCTGTGTTTGTGCATCTGCACCACTGCATTGGCATATCTTGGGTGTGCCATTGGCTGTATGTCGTTTGGTGGGTTTCCCCTGCTGTCCCTGGGACTCCTAGGTCATCGGTCAGCACAATGATCATGGTTTGTGTGTCCCATTGCTGCCATGGTATGGTATCTGTTCACCTCACATCTGCAGTCTCCACAGGGTATCTGCATTTGTGTGCCCATTGGTGCAAATATGTGGGTCTGCATTCTGATGGTCACTTCTGTCATTGTGTCATTGATGAATGTTGACAGTGTCAGCCACCATGGGTGTTGTTTGTCTGCATATGGCCAAAGGTATGTCTTATTTGCACTGCAGTATTTGGCTCCCCCAATTTATGTTGCAATGGGACACATGCACTACTTTGCCACTGATGTGTTTTATGTTCTGTGACCAGGAATCATCCATGCAGTTTGGCAGTTGCAGCTCTTTCTTTGTCAACACTTACCTTTTGGTCACTGTGATGATGGGGGTTTGGACCCCATTGCCACAATGTTCAAAATGTGCTTCAGCTATGGACCCCACACTTACATTTAGGTCACTGTGATGATGGGGGTTTGGACCCCATTGCCACACTGTTCAAAATGTGCTTCAGCTATGGACCCCACACTTACCTTTTGGTCACTGTGATGATGGGGGTTTGGACCCCATTGCCACAATGGTCATGGCCTGCTTGCATTGTGGGGGCCACACACATATATGTGTGGCACATGTGCTAGGAGGTCACATTGTATGTTCAAAGTCATGTTCAGTGTTGTAGGCATTTGACACAGTCTACACACGCTTGTCATGGTGTTGGGGGGATGTCTTTTTCTTGCATTCCCTAGGTTGTGGTGTGCTGGTTGTGTCATGCATTGTCCATCCTATGAGTGGGGGTGGTGTTGGTGGTAGGCATCCAGCCCCCATGGGTAGAGGTGGTAGTAGTGACAGGCATCCAGCCCCCTGGGTAAGGGTGGTAGTAGTGGTAGGCATCCAGCCCCCCTGGCTAAGGGTGGTAGTAGTGGTAGGCATCCAGCCCCCCCTGGGTAAGGGTGGTAGTGGTGGTGGGCATCCAGCCCCCCTGGGTAAGGGTGGTAGTAGTGGTAGGCATCCAGCTACCCCTGGGTAAGGGTGGTAGTAGTGGTAGTCATATAGCCCCCCTGGGTGAGGGTGGTAGTTGTGGTAGGCATCCAGCCCCCCTGGGTGAGGGTGGTAGTAGTGGTAGGCATCCAGCCCCCTGGGTGAGGGTGGTAGTGGTGGTGGGCATCCAGCCCCCTGGGTAAGGGTGGTAGTAGTGGTAGGCATCCAGCCCCTGGGTGAGGGTGGTAGTTGTGGTAGGCATCCAGCCCCCTGGGTAAGGGTGGTAGTAGTGGTAGGCATCCAGCCCCCTGGGTGAGGGTGGTAGTGGTGGTGGGCATCCAGCCCCTGGGTAAGGGTGGTAGTAGTGGTAGGCATCCAGCCCCCCTGGGTAAGGGTGGTAGTAGTGGTAGGCATCCAGCCCCCTGGGTGAGGGTGGTAGTTGTGGTAGGCATCCAGCCCCCCTGGGTGAGGGTGGTAGTAGTGGTAGGCATCCAGCCCCCTGGGTAAGGGTGGTAGTAGTGGTAGGCATCCAGCCCCCTGGGTGAGGGTGGTAGTAGTGGTAGGCATCCAGCCCCCCTGGGTGAGGGTGGTAGTAGTGGTAGGCATCCAGCCCCCTGGCTTAGGGTGGTAGTAGTGGTAGGCATCTGGCACCCCCTGGCTAAGGGTGGTAGTAGTGGTAGGCATCCAGCCCCCTGTGTAAGGGCGGTAGTGGTGGTAGGCATCTGGCACCCCCCTGGCTAAGGGTGGTAGTAGTGGTAGGCATCCAGCCCCCCCTGGGTGAGGGTGGTAGTAGTGGTAGGCATCCAGCCCCCCTGGGTAAGGGTGGTAGTAGTGGTAGGCATCTGGCACCCCCATGGCTAAGGGTGGTAGTGGTGGTGGGCATCTGGCACCCCCTGGCTAAGGGTGGTAGTGGTGGTTGGCATCCAGCCCCCTGGCTTACGGTGGTAGTAGTGGTAGACATCCAGCCCCCTGGCTTAGGGTGGTAGTAGTGGTAGGCATCCAGCCCCCTGGGTAAGGGTGGTAGTGGTGGTAGGCATCCAGCCCCCTGGGTAAGGGTGGTAGTGGTGGTGGGCATCTGGCACCCCCTGGCTAAGGGTGGTAGTGGTGGTTGGCATCCAGCCCCCTGGCTTAGGGTGGTAGTAGTGGTAGGCATCCAGCCCCCTGGCTTAGGGTGGTAGTAGTGGTAGGCATCTGGCACCCCTGGCTAAGGGTGGTAGTGGTGGTGGGCATCCAGCCCCCTGGGTAAGGGTGGTAGTAGTGGTAGGCATCGAGCCCCCCTGGGTAAGGGTGGTAGTAGTGGTAGGCATCCAGCCCCCTGGGTGAGGGTGGTAGTTGTGGTAGGCATCCAGCCCCCCTGGGTGAGGGTGGTAGTAGTGGTAGGCATCCAGCCCCCTGGGTAAGGGTGGTAGTAGTGGTAGGCATCTGGCACCCCCATGGCTAAGGGTGGTGGTGTTGGTGGTGGGCATCTGGCACCCCCCTGGCTAAGGGTGGTAGTGGTGGTTGGCATCCAGCCCCCCTGGCTTAGGGTGGTAGTAGTGGTAGGCATCCAGCCCCCCTGGCTTAGGGTGGTAGTAGTGGTAGGCATCTGGCACCCCCCTGGCTAAGGGTGGTAGTAGTGGTAGGCATCCAGCCCCCCTGGGTAAGGGTGGTAGTGGGCATCTGGCACCCCCTGGCTAAGGGTGGTAGTGGTTGTTGGCATCCGGCCCCCTGGGTAGGGGTGGTGGTGCGCATTCAGGCCCCTGTGTGCATATGTGGCATTGGTGATGGGCATCCCGCCCCTATGGTGCTGCTGTTGCTGGTGTAAGTAAATTCTGCATCCCTCTGTGTGTGTATGATGTGTCGTGTACGTGTTGTATGTGTTTTGTGGTTGGTGTCTGACTTACCTTCTGCGCCGTAAGCGTCCGTGCCTGTTCCGGTAGTAAATGTAGAATATTGGTATGATCGGGACGAAGGGATTCATGGTTGGTTCGTGTCGTTCGTCCTTCTCGTTGCTTTGCGTCGTCCTCGTCGCTTCGCATCGTCCTCGTCGCTGGCGTGTTCGCCTCGTAGCCGTGGATCGTGTTGTGGCGCGAATCGGAGCTTTTGTGCGCCTCTCCCGGATGCTTTGACGTGCCGTGCGTAGCGACGGGTTCGGCGCGTACGGAAAGCGCATCGTACTTGTTCGGCCGGACGGGGCTGCATTTTCCCTTCCGTGCGACTCGATTCGGCGTTTCCGGATTCGCCTCGGTCGGAGAACAGGACCTGGATTGGGTGAGTACGACTCGGCCGGATTCTGTGCTGTTGTGCGCATCGTACTTACTCGTTCGGTGTGCTGTACGGATCGGTCGGGAAACAGGCATTCGCATGGCTTTTTTCCCGACCGAATGGTATTGGGTGCGCCTCCGACCGAGATCGGAATCGGCCCCTATATGTTGTTAAAAAATATTAATAACATAAAAATGTAACACATATAATAAAATACAAAAGCAATAGTTACACAAAAATATAGAACACATACATTTAAATTAAATACTAACATACATAACACTAACTAAAAAATACAATATTTTTAACATCGATATTTTAAAAAACGATATTACTTACCGTCAACTCGATATACTTGTCGACGATATTCTGACTGTCGATATTCTGGCATGACGATATTTCAACATCGATATTCTGGTAGGTCGATAATTAAGACTCGATATTTTGTCTGTTTACCGTTTACATCTAATATTCAAGGATAGTGATGTGTGTTTTTCCTGTTGCAACACAACAGCAGCTCCTCACCAACATTACATCAAATAACCTTTGTGACAACCTCCCAATTCCCACATGCTAAGTCCTGTGTTGAAATGAAATAAAATTTAGTATGGATGTAACATGAAACAGAAAGACACCTTCTCTGCAAACTTTCTGTAATAGACTCTCACACACCATCCACATTAAAAAGTAATTTTTAGGAAATGTTAATTAAACCAATCTGTTGAAGAAGTATTTCAAGGTCATCATGGCAAGACTCTCTGGAGAACAGGGTTGGCTCAATCGGGGAGCACCCTAAAAGTCTGGCTCCCTGGGCCACAGCCCACTTTTTCCATGCCTCTAAACGTCTCTGTGCACAGGCCACTGGCTTTAAGTATATCAGGGATAACCAATGGCATCACCAAATACCTTGCATATGTGTGTAATGTGTAAGTGCAAGATATAAAAACAAACACACCAGTAACAGCATTCTTCTCATATAACTAAAGTAGGTCATAGGTACACACAAAATAATGGACACAGGTCTAAAAACATAACACAAAAAGGTATGACAACTAACCAGCCTCCAGGTGTGGATAAACAAATAACTAACTTGCACACATCAAATACATATCCAACATACATCATAGGGAGAAGTGCAAGCAAAATGATGTAGACATTGCTCAAGACAAGGTGAAACCTTACCATGGGAAATAACATCCCAGTCAATGTCTGGCCCAATTTGGAATCATCCCACATATCCATCCATGCAACATTTCCCCTTGTCCTGTGTGACAAGCTCTAAATATACAAACCTGTTCCTATTAGTCACCAATCAGGGGGAAACAAACACACCTGTAGGCACACATTCCAATGTATCAAATCATATCAATTAGGTGGTGCAAGTGGTCAACACTATGTTAAATGCCTGCCCATAAAAAGTAATCATCATCACATACCATATACAATTGTGTTTGTACATAACAAAGTACAGTCTAAAAATATTTGTAGTATAACCTGCCATAATGTGTAAGCAGAATAACATTGCATCACAATTTAACCTCTGCAACATTGCTCGGTTCTCAAAAATAGCTAGGGAAAACTAATGCCAGGACAAATGTGTTCGCAAACAAAGCAGATTTTATTTAGTCCAAATAAACACAGGGACCAAAGATAACCAAAGGCCAATGGCCAGTCCATAGTAAAATGGTTTGGCATTGCACACTGCAGTGCCACAAAACTCGCCCTGACTGACACTGCTATGGTAACCACCTCACAAAGGGGCATCCATTGGGCAGGGCCGGCACCTCTAAGATATTACCTGGGATGGGGATGTTTGGTTTTGAGAGGGGTGTCTTTGGGTTGGGAAGTCGTGGTTTGGGAAGAGGAAAGGATTGACTTACATTTAGTAGGGGGGCTTTGGGAATGGGAAGTTGAGGAACATTTGACAGGGGTCCTTGGGAAGTGGAAGGGGTGGATAGGTCGGTAAGAGGGGTGGATTATGAGATGGAAGGGATGGTCTTAGCTCTGGGAGGGGAAGTAAGGGCCTTGGAAGTGGTGGATGGAGGTTTTGGAGGGGTGATGGCAAGGGAAAATGTGGGATCTTCAATAGGGTACTTAGGAGTGGTAATGGTAAGGAGTGGCATCTTGGAGGTAGAGGGAATGACTGTGTGCGATGTGCTGAGGTCTGTTGCGGGTGCAGGTGCATATGTGTCAGGTGTATGTGCTGCAAGTAGGGATGTGTCTTTTTTGTGGTGTCTTTTGGGTGCCTGTTTGTGTGCATCTGTGTTTCTTAGGTGTGTAGAATGTGACTGGTGTATCTGAGGATGTTGTGCCATTTAATGTGCTGGGTGTGGGTGTTGTGGATGCTGAGGTGGTGGTGACAGTGGGTGTGGTTGTGGGTGGTGTATGTATGGAAGTGATGGTTGGGGGCTAGGTGTGATGTCTGTGCTGGCTGTGAATGTGGTGGTGGAGGTGTTGTGTGTGCATGCGTGTGTGCTGTCATCTGTGATATGTGGGGATGTATGTGGGTGTGGTGTTGCCAGTGGTGATTGTGGATGTGATGGGTTGGGGTGCCTGTGATTGTGGTGGTGGGTGAGGTGTCTGTCAGTTTGGATGCATGCCTGAATTTTGTGAGCTTTTTCCTTATGTGCGGATGTGCTGCTTGGGTCTTTATTAGTGTGTGTGGGCAAATGTTTGCATGCCCTTTGGATAGGTTTGGGAATAGGGCATTGGTATGGCTAAGGGGCGGGAGAGGAACACAAGGTTGGGGGATGGGAGGCTGCGCTGAGGGAGGAGGTCAGAGCCTGAAAAGATCTCTGTAGACCAGACATTGCACTGTGAATGCCTTCCAGGTAGGCTACCATCAGATGCAGATGGCTGCCTTGCCGCTCGATGGCATGCAGTAGTGCAGTCTGACCCACAGAGATGTTTCTCAGGAGGTCAATAGCCTCCTCACTGTGTTCAGTAAGGGGGACAGGGGCAGGGGCTGAGGTGCCTGGAGTGAAGGAAATGGCTCCCCTCTTAGCGGCCAACTGGTTGGGGAGCAACAGGGAGGGTGGCGGGCAAGAATCAAGGTGGAACAACTCCTGTGGGGTCTGCCACCAATCGGGAGTGTCCACTGGAGGATGACTCTATAGATGACAAAGTCAAGCTTGCGTCCTCCGTGTCACTCCCTACACCCTTACGGTCACTGGGTCCCTCAGTGTCTGTACTGTCACGACTGAACCACTGTGACCAGCTGTATCCAAAGTTGGCCCCTTTTCCTTCACTTGCCCGTAATGAACCTGAAATGACATATAAAAATTAGTTTATTGCAACTGTATTACCACACCTGACTATCAGATATCAACACAAAACATTTATAAAGTGCACAGATCACACCAGGTACACGGGTCACTATATAGGCTTCAACAATAGCATGAGCACATGCATTCATGCTTCATTATGTAGACAGTTGGTCACTGTAATGTCATAACCCCAGACATCTCCAAATGCATGAATGGACTTGTCTACACTCCATCCTTATGTCCAAACTAGGATAGTCGATCATCTTGTATACTTTGGCCTTTGTAATATGCCATAGTAAACTGATGTCACCAAGTAGGATGGCAAGTAAATATACATTTCCACACTGTTCACTCAAGGCCCAGAATTTACCAAATGTTCAATTTCCTTAAACCACATCGTGATGTCATGAAGGTCAAGTTAAAGAGCAATGTAGCAGCAATATGTGCTGTAGCAGAAATCATGTCACATGCAAATGCTCATTGCACACTGATGACACTTTTGACTTGAAGCTTCATCATATATCCACTTCCAAAAAAGTCTAATGAAAGCTGTGCTGAAGTAGATTAGCTACATATCACTTACAGCATAGAAATGTAGCCTGGAGACTTTGATGGCCAATGTTTTGGGCGATAGATACTCCAAATGCACACAGCATAGTGCTTCTTATAGCCCTATGAACATCCCCAATCCTGCTTGGTACTGGTGACAACACCAATCTTAGATTGCATTCCTACAAACCAACACACCTTTGAAGGTTGTTATGTGTCAGTGAGTATCTATGACACGAAGAGGTAGGATCACTATAGTCCTAATGGGATGGCACACCACAGCACTATTTGGTATAGCAAACAATAATTGCCTTGTAAGACTGAGTGTAGACACTCACATATGATCTCTGCATTTCTACATCTCACTCCCTGATGCATGAAACCAGTCAGTGAATGAATCTTGAAACACTATTGCAGATGAAATAACAACAGGGAAAGGTACACTGGGCAACATGTAGGCACTAATGCTGATGGCACCAGTGATGTTTGCACACTCATGTCACTGTCGATTCCCAACTTACCAATGGCAAGTGTTGTCTAGTCACTGCATAAAAAGTGCACTGTCTGCTATGTCACATGTAATAGGGCTACCATCACATGAGAGATAGTAGTGAGGGAACATCACTCCTTACACAATGAAGACAAGTGGCCTGTTTGATACAATTGTCACCTAGAACATCAAAGAACATGAGGTGATTTATCACTTTCCTCAGCCATGTGTCTGTTCAAGACAGTAAATTGGTAATGGACTGGACTCTGCTGTGTTCCCGGTCATAAAGACAATAGGCAAAGCACATTATCATGCACCTACTACCAGACATAAATAAACAAGAACTCTTCTTGTGTGTCACACATGGGTCACCCCCAATTATGATGGGGAAATGCCTGCCTGTAACCCAAAACGTTGGCATTGTAACATGTACAACTCTGGTCAGGGTTCACCCCCTTGTAGCTGTCGGGCCCTTAACTGCCCATCAATCTCCAGGTAGGCCACCACCAGTATTTGGGCCATTAGGGGGGTCAGGGTGTGGCTTGCGCCCCGTCCACGTTGGGAGAACTTCCCCAGCTGGTCCTCTGCAATCTTCCAGGCCCTGTGCCTCCGGGTCCTCCCACCTTTTCCAGCAATGGACGCTGCACCGGACATAGACCCCCAGGGTCCTCACCTTCTGGGCGATGTCTTTACAAATGGCCCGCTTCTGATGGCTGCTGACCTGTATAGATACAAGAGATGAATAAACAGATTATCACTGCCAGATTTTGGATATCTCTTTCGTTGAGACCCAAGTTGTATACATCTAGCACAAGCATAAATCTTAGTTAATACACAACATGTGTAATTCTCACATGCTAAGTGCTACAAAGACATGAAAACACACTTTTGTAGTCATCTGCTGACTATCCTTATCCCTGATCATGTACTACACTGACTAAGCCAGCCCAATAACATCATGTAACCCTGGTACATCCTACAGGTACTGTAATGTGAGCTACTATGAAACACGACACACCATTGTGACCGTCTGAAGGGTAAACTATTGTGCATTATTGTACAGATACCTTTACAGACAAGCCCATTGACTTGATGTGTGTGGTCCATATAGCCTGGTACCATAGCATAGACTACATCCTAATAACTAGGTCACTATTAAAGGGCTGCCATGTGTGTCACTGAGAGCCTTCTCTCTGAGGATGTCTGTACATGTGGACTACTTAATGGGATATCATACTACATCTGATTAATTTTGTGTGGTATATACTGCCATCAGAGGACACACCTTTTGCCATATGTGGCACTGTTACAGGTATGACATCAACACACCATTGTATTTCTTGTTTGATTGGTTGAATTTAACTAAGCTGATGATTCACATATCAAAATCTCTTCTGAAGTAACCAACTATCTGCACTGTTAATGTGTCAGATGTGCAATAGGCCTGTACAGTGTAAGCATGACTTATGGAAAAGTGAAAACAGACCTGTGGGAGTAAGGGTCCTATCATAAGTAAATGGCACAAATTGGCAATGTGGGTCAATAGAGAGAAGTATCAGTTCAGGGGGTTACCTCACTCACCATTCCAAATGTAGTCCATGTAAAAGCAATTGGGTTTACTATTGGTTCTAAAGACTCATTTTGGGATTATCCAAGGATCTGCAGGTCTACATGAAGATTACTCTGTGGATCAGTTGTATTGCCACAGTAACTATGCCACAGCCTGGCCCATGGCCCACACTGAGCGAAACTCATTGTCAGGCCTAGCTCTATGCAGACTGAGCAAAATGATCTCACATGAATATCACATTTCCACCACTTCCATACATAAAAGTACATCTTGTGGCCATCCAATACGTGACCTCAAGGTTGTGTGGCACTCTAAATGGGTTTGTGAGGTATCGCTAGCTTGGCGAGCCCTGATCTGGGCTGAGTGATATGTGGGACTGTACGCACAGCTAACATCATCCTCAACTGCTTCTTACAGTATACATACACACCTCATGCTGTAAAGGCTATACATTTGTTTGCACATTAACCATGATCTGATTAGCAAATATATCATAGATACCATTAAATGCATACATGCATAGATAGGGGCATGACCCACAAATAGAATCTAGGGCTTACCACACATCACACATCACAATGGTGCTGTTAAGTACACAATGTACAGTGCTTAACAATCCATTATATGTTTGTCCTATGTAGGGACCACAAAATGTTACAACAGTAATCAGACTTCACTCTGGAACTCAGAGGCACATTGTAGCCTGTGGTAATGGAAATGATGGAATTAAACAGAGTAACATATGTATGAAAGATAGTTACCTGCTCCTCTGGTGAGCCATAGAGCTGGCCATACAATGAAAGGATCTCTTTAGCCAGTAGCTCCAGCTCCTCTAGAGAGAAGGCATGGGCCCTCTCCCCTGCTTGGCCTGACATGATTGCTCCAAGAGATGGCAAACAGCAGCTAAAGTGGAAGAGGTGTTGATAGCAGCTGTGTCAGGAGGCAAGTTAGTTATTTTTCAAATCATGGCGTATATATATGCCACGTATGCGGTCATCAGTGTAGACGGACACACCCATTGGTCCTCTACCATCACAATCACCAATGTTAGCCAATGGCTGGGTCCATGGTGGATGAAAACGACCACCGCGTGGTCGACTTCCGCTGACTGCGGCAGGTTCTGAATGCCCAATATGCGAGGTCGGACATCAGCCATTTTAGCTGTTGGAAGTTCAGTATTGATGACTGTTAAGTGCGTCACGACCACTCCAAATGAGGTGTTATATGTTTACATATATACTACTCCATTGCCATGTAATTTCCATTACACAAACATCTGTGTAGTGCGTTACTGTGCATAAACACTATATTAGCCAGTGCACTGTACACCGCTGGTGTCGGTATTTTGACAGCAAATTAAAAATATTACAATATTAAAGTGCTCATAATAAATTTTTGTATTTATAATGTGCACATTTGTGTTACAGGCACATGTGAAGATCACAATGGGGATTATAGGTGGATGTTGGACAGTAGACAACTATTAAGTGAATAATGTGTAATGCTTTTAGAACCAGTTATGTTTCGTCAGATTACTTTTGGCTTACTCTTCATACATGTTACTCTGGACACAGTGACCAATGTTCAAAATTGTTTTCAATCCACACATAGGTGCCCTGGGAGAGGGAGGAGACGAAAGACTCCAGTGTACCACCCATTTCCAGACCTTCAGACCATGGAAGAAAGGGATGTCATCAAGAAGTTTTGTTTGAATAAGCAAACCATACTGGATTTATGTAATCAGTTGGAACCTGATCTCCTTTCTCAAAACTCTAATCCCACATGTATCCCACCAATTGAGAAACTTATGGCAGTATTGCATTTTCTGGCCACAAGTTCCTTTCAATACACTGAGGCTATATCTGGTGGTATGTCACAATCAATGTTTAGTGGTGTACTATAAGACGTGCTTTCAGCAATGATGAGACACACTGACAGCAGCATCCAGTTCCCCAGATGTGAGGATTTAGCCACTGTGAAGGTTGACTTCTATGGATTTGGTCTCCTCCCACATGTGGTTGGAGCCATTGATGGCACTCATATTGCCTTAGTACCACCGCAAGCCAGGGAACAAGTTTACCGTAACAGGTAGCACTTCCATTGTTTCAAAATGCTAGTTGTCTGCTTTCCGGATTTGTATATCGCAAACGTTTGTGCCCGGTCCCCAGGATCAGCACATGATTCCTTCGTACTGCCAAACAGCACCATATCCCAGCTGATGTCACAACGAATACCAGTGAGGCTTGTTGGTAAGTATGATCTGTCCTAACTTTGTGTGGGTAATGTCAGGTAGTAGAATCAGAAAGTGTGTAACTTATTGTTGCACCTATGTCTGTCTTCCATCTAGAAGGCTCAGCTTACCCCAACTGTTCATGGTTGTTGCCACCGCTGAGGAAATCCACCAGCACCAGGGAAAGTCAGCTTCAATGAGACCCATGGACGGGCAGGGCAGACAGTGGAGCAGGCTTTTGGGCTCATGAAGGCCAGATTTAGATATCTGGACAAGTCTGGTGGAACCCTCCTCTACTCACCCAGGAAGGTGTGTCAAATCACAGTGGCCTGCTGCATGCTCTACAACATCGTCCTGCGACAGAACCTCCGAGACCATGAAATGCCATCGGGTGAGGATCTTGAAATGCCAAATGATGATGATAGTGGTGAAGAGGAACGAGCTGGCTTGCATCAAGATCTCATCAACAACTTCTTCTCATGAGCGTAAGTATTTTGTGAAATGTCAAGACTTTGTCTGTTATAGCAACTCTTGTTGTGATGATGTGAGGAGTATGTTAAGGTAAAATATTAGGAAGGTCAAGCTCTGGAAAATCCGACTGAAAGGTGTTTGTTGAGGAAGGTTTTGACACATGGCCATTTTGTTTGTGTTGCTTTGTTTAGCCTTAACTTTTTGTCATGGACTGTGTTCTCCAGAAGTTGACTATGTGAATTGTCTTAGATGTATGGTTTGAAAACTAATGTCTTTGTTTTGGTTTGTTTTAGGTACCTTCGCCATGGCATCTGCATTTGGACATTTCAGAGTTGTGACACACATTTGCGGGTATATGATGCTGTTTGGAAGTAGGAAGGGGACATGGGTTGTTCATGGGAATGACTGTCACAGACTTTGGGTGTATAAATCCTGTACAAAGACAGCTTGCAGAGCGATAGAATGTAAGTTATGAGGAACCCATTTGGCTTGTACCTTGTCGTGTGGTGGTCCTAATGCAATATGCATGCCATCATGTGCTCCAATAAAATGTTGTTGTGGGGTCAAATCATGCTAGTCTCCCTTCATATTGACAAAATCTTCATTGTGTGTAAAGTGTATGTAGCTGCTGAGGTGTCTCCTCATTGTAGGGCAAAGTGTTTGTGGCACACCACTGACATTTGGTTGTGACATTCTACCAGATGCGGCAATAATGGATTGGAATGGTACTGTGATCAGAAATTGTAGTACTGCCATGTGTCTGTCTATTGCTGTTATTGATGTGTGATTCCTTTTTGTGAGCCAGGCGATATGGCTCAAGCTGATGACATTGACCAATTTTATTTTGCCTTTTAAATAGGAAATTGTCTGTTGTATCCCCTCCTTCCATGTTGTTAAGGTCTACAACTGAAAATTTGATCACTGGCACAGAATATTTGAGTCATGTTTGATTTGCTATGTTTCTGACATAATGGCAGCCTATTGTTGGAACAATGGAATAAAGATGGTATATGAGAATACACTTGTATGTATTTGTTGGTGAGACATCGTTGTGATCCTGAGCTAAACATTGTGTACATGCAACATATCCATGCTTACAGAAGTTGATATTTTTGGCATTGTAAAGTTCAGATAGGAGCACATATATACATTGCTGGATGTGAGATATACTATAGCAGGCAATGAGTTTCTGACTAGTGTATTTATTGCAGTGAACAAGGAGAAAATAAACATTGTGCAAAACCAAACAGGGAAAACCAAAAGTGAAGAAGTCAGTCACGGTGAATGAAACCATAGTGGTAGATGCCAAATTGTTTAAGGTCCAATGTCCAAAATACTACTCCCATCAGAAAGGTAAATGTTTCCAGAAATAGTCCACAGAGTGAATGTATTACACATACTAGAGGAAATTAGGTGCGAGGTTTCTTGCTGGGGGTGGTGGAGGTCTTGCCGTCTGCACCTCCTGGAAATTTGCGTGGACGTCCCCGCTTGGTAGTATGGGGGGATCCACAGCTGCAGGGACAGGAGTGTTTGCAGGTGTGGCTTCCTCTGTCAGGGCCTCCATTCCTATGGCTGCCGCAGATGTTGATGGGCCTGATGTTGTTAGATTACAGGAAGAAGTAGATGGTGCTGGAAAATCCCTGCACAGGTGTGTGTGAATGTCCTGCAGTACCTCTATGAGGGAGCCCATGTTGGTGTTATGGACCTGCATCTCATAGTGTATGTCCCTCTGCTGCTGCTTCATCTCCCGGATTTCAGTTAGTACCTGGCCCATCACGCCTTGGGAGTCCTGATAGGCTCCCAAAACTTGGTCGATTGTGGCCTGGGTGTGAGTGGCCCCAGTGTGCCCTCTCGCACTGGGTCCTGGATCCTCTCTAGCTGGGCTGGTGATTGTCAGTGCAGGATCAGGGACTGGGGGGCACACAATGGATGTAACTGTGCTAGGTACACAGGTTTGGGGGACTGAGGTTGGATGATGTGTTACAGCTGGGGTGGGAGGTGTTGGTGTGGGCACAGTGAAGCTCACTATTGTCGCCTGCCCAGGCTGACCAGTTGGACCGAAACCGTCATCCACGTCCAGATCTCCAGGAGTGTTGTCATCACTGAGGGCTTGATCCTAGGGTGGAGAGGAAGTCTCTCCGGTAGCCAAGCTCTGGCCAGGTGCTCTGCCAGATTGACCTGTTGTGAAATAGAGAACATTTTTATGGGTGGAAGTGTGGTATCTACATCCAAATGTTTTGTGACACAGTAAGTAGAAACCTAGGAAAAACAAAATTGGTAGAGATTACTATTTGTGATATATTTCAGTGGCATTGAACTTAACAAGACATTTGGAGATATAAAATACATGTACTTGAATTAAGCAGCTCATTAGATGTCCTGAGATTTTGAATTTTGGATTAAGGAATAAACATGACATCTCCCAAACGTTTAAGGCAACACAGTGGAGAGATAACATGTGTATTTGACCATTCAAAGGCCTAGGTGTGTAGAAAACAGATGCAGGAGCATGAGCACCAGCACCCTTGCAGGCAGCAGCAGGTGTGGCACAGGGGATACATCACTGTGGCTACTGGCCATGCGTAATGCAGCAATGAAGGCAAAGTCAAGGGCAAGCAAGAACGACTGACAAATGTTTGCACTTCTATCATATCTGACCTTCTCTCATTCTTTGGCTAAGCTTTTGTGAAAAGTAGACTCATCCTAGGGGACTGACCTTAGATGCTGTGAGATCTTGTGGCAATATATCTTTTCACCCTGAACACTGGCAAACGTGCCAGGTTTGGTAGTTGCTCCTCAACCTCACGTGACTCTCTAACATGCATAACCACACTTCTACACAGCAGAGCCGTTTTCTGACATCTTCCCTCTGCATGCTCTGCCATAGTAAATACATTCTACATAAATCCCTGCTGACCAGTCACGTCTAGCCACTCTATGAAGCAAGATGCAATTCAATCACAGAGGGCAAGGAAAGGCAAAAATATTCCATGTCCATCACTTCATAAAGAGCAAAGGCGTGGATAAATGTGCAAACAATACAGTAACTCACATGACTGACTTGGAATATAATATACAAATTCAGTGCAACCATACACCCTCATACACAAGCACCATCAGCAAACACAAAACCTGAATACTACAGAACTTAATGAAGACCAGCTAAACTCCATTAAACATCCCAGCATCAATAATATTGATCTGCAAATTCAGCAAGTATAATACATGATATTAAACATGAACGCCCACTCACAGCACAATACGCAGTGAAAAATATAAAAAAGACTTCTTGAAATAATCTGCAGACAGTTGATTGACATTTTAGCAGAAAACATCCCAGATTTCAGACTCCTAAACACATATGTAACCACGCAATGTTTTCCTTAAAACTCATAAATTATCGTGCGCGTGGCACTTTGCGACACAGTGATTTTGACGCTGAACAAGGGTTACATTTCGGCGATAAAAAATGTTTAGCGCAAATAAGTTGACTGACGCTGCGTCCATTTGCGAATCGTCCTGTGAGCACTCACCGAACGATTAGTAAATGTGGGCCAAAGTGTGAACTTGTTTTTATTCACCTTAGAATTTCCAGACTACTGCGGTATGGTATCGAAATTAATATCAAACGTACCACTTTACTGATGACTGCTAAAAGGTTAAAGTTCATATAGTTTTATCACCGCGCCTTCTTTCTAAGGTAATTATTTTATTTTAGTCTTTGGTCATCCAACATGTGAACAATCTTCCCTGGTGATTTTCTATTATACTTTACTTTCAAATCTCTGAGGCAGTGAGAAACGGACAGGTTGAAGAGGAATTTGTAGTTTAAAGGCTGGTGACTGATTAGCACGTGGTTTGAGTTGTAAATCAATCGAGAATGGGTTCAATCCAGGACTTGAATTTATGTTTTAGGTGGCATGGTTGAGAGAGCACCTGGCCCATTACATATTAACCTTTCAATGTGAAAGTTTCTGAAATGTGGGTCACGCTGCTTCTTGAAAATGCAGAATGATATTGGTGTCCTAGTGAGCTGCAGATAAGCGGCAACGTTTAATCATATATTTTCAGATAAAACTGTGATTAATATTTGAAAGCGTTTGATATCAGATTCTCTATTTTTGTAAATGTTTTTTCTGAGCTTGCGGGATGTGTTTTGTTCTTGTTCAACGTGAAGCGGTACCTCCTGGGAGCAATGAACTCTATTTACGAGCAAGACGAGAGATGAATTTAATTTTAGAGGTATCATGATGTGGTTTAATCGGCAAGGTAGCTCCATTTGAGCGAGGAAGCAACTAAAACCAGATAAAAGCTAGCTGGAATATAACTGTTTTTATCTGAATACTTTGGTACTTTTAACAACAGATAAAATGATATGCTAAACTAAATCTAGGCGGCAATTAAAGACAATAGAAAAAAGTAAAACAAATTGCAAATGGGATGTATGTACCCTATAGAGAGGATAGCAGACTGTTAAATGTAACATCTTCCAGTCAGCAGCGGCTGGTGCAGGTAAGCGCGGTAAGGCAGTGGGGGGGCGGGGCGAGGAGGATGCCGACAGACCACGAAATAGTGCAAATTAAATATATAAATAACTCCTATTCCGTCGTCTGTCGACAACCCCCCATCAGCGCCCCGCCCCACCACACTTACCTGCACCAGCCGCTGCTGCTTCCGGTGTCTTACAATGCACCTCCAGGCATAGGTTCATCAATGCTTTCAGAAGAGAACTTGGATGGTAAGCAACAAAATAATGAACAAATACATGCTAAGGACCACAGTCACAAATACAGATGAATCTGTATAAACTGTGTCACATGTAATGTACACCGATGCATTTGGTTGTTTAGCACTCTTTGGATATTTACCTACAATTACATGCTGCACATACATAATGTACTCATGTTGTAATGTAGCTCAGGTTGCACATGGTTCTCATATGTCAGTTTTGTTAACTCTAAGGGTCTGATTCACAAAGGTAACTTACATTTTTGAGTACGTTTATGCTTTTGAGAAAGTTTACTACTTTTCGGTACTTACAAACTGCACTTTTGTAGTAACTCACACTTTTGTAGCAGGTTCAGCACTTGACATGGCCAGCCGCAGGTACTGCGACACTCTTCCATAGGAAATAATGGAGACAGGGACTTGTGACAAAAGTGTAAGTTACTGCAAAAGTGCAGTTTGTGAATACCAAAAAGTAGTAAACTTACTCGAAAGTGTGAATTACTACAATAGTGCAGTGTGACTGTGCATAGCGGTTTGGAGTAAGGTTTGTAGCACTGCTGTAGAACTAAAAAACGTACTTCAAAGTGCAGTTTGTGAATCAGGCTCTATGTGAGTATTCACAGCAGTGGAGTAGCATGAGTGCCTATGGGCCCTAATGCAATTATGGAACATGGGCCGCCCATCCTCCAGTTTCACAGTAAAACAAAGCTGCTATAATTGGGGTGCAGCAGGCGCCTCAGATACCTTGGCCCAGTGCTACTGCGCCTGCTGTTCTATTGGTAGCTATGTCCCTGATTCACAGAGCACAATGCACACAAAACCCATGTTTAGGGTAAAAAGAATGTGAAACATGGAGCTATGGTTCATTGTGTCTATGGAATCAAACACATGCTGCCCCTGTGGGTCAGACCTCGGTCTGCCCTAATCAGTACTGAGGATCATGCCCCCTGATTATGGAGCCATTGAACTGCAGTCACTAGAGCCCCTATGAAAATACAGAACTATACAGCACACAACCATAATTGCAATAGAGTTTCAAGACATATATTATTTCGATGCATCTTCATAACCCTAATTCTTTTACATAAAATGGGCTAATATGGCTCTACATTTTCTCTTTCTTTTTCCCTTTTATCAAAGTATGTATTTTTTTAATCAACACACGTTGCACTTACATTATTTCTTTTCTGTCTATTGAAGGATTTATTTTTTCATATTGCCATTTTATCATTTTTATACTTTTCCAAAGTTACTTTGAATACCAGGGGTGAGATGTACAAACCATTTTTGCAACAGCAAAAATTGCTTCTTCTAATGTTCAAAAGCAAAATTAGATTTGGTTAGTTCTTACGGAAACGCAATTTGCATTTGCGATTTGGTATTTGGAATTTGGAAGAGGCGTGTTTGGGCGTCCCTTCTAAATACTGAATCAGCATTCTATCTATTACTGTTTTGCTTCTGAATTACAGTTGCATAACAGTAATACTTTAGCACCAGTTTGAAAGTGGTGGCAATCCTTTTACAAATGGGAAGGGGTCGCCTTGGAACCCTTTCTACTTTGAGAATGTTACAAAAATATTTTTTAGGACCAGGCAATGGTCCAAAGGACCACTTCCTGCCCTTAAAAAAGGAAACTTAAATGTGTCATTTTCTTTTTTAAAGGCATCTCGAAAAAAATATATATTGCTTTATTACTCAGCAATCACAGACATGGTGGTCTGCTGACCCCAGCAGGCCACCATTCCTGTAATGGCAGTGATTCCCAATGGGTCGCGAATTGCAACCTACCCCATTAATATTCATGAGGTAGTTCGATTTGGGACCTACTAGGAATCGCAAATTGGAAATAACAGAATACATACCTTAGGAATACCGAATTCAGAGATAATTGCAATTAGGAAATCTGTATTCCTAATGTTTGTACATCTGACCCTAAGTCTTACCTTTTATATATTATTGCGTTTTTTCTGTTCACTTAAGTTGTGTCTTAACAGAAAGTATTAATATATAAATTTCAAAATTCTGTCATAAAAAAATGCCACATAAACAACATAACCTTTGGTGCAGAGGTGATTGTCATCACCTTTCTCTTAGTTGATAGTTGATCGAGTGAGGTTTAGCTCATGCCACAGCCTCGGTGATTTACTCTCCCAATCTATGGCTGTGAGGATGGAAGAGTGCAAGTTTGCTGTTTTATTGATTCCACCATTCATGGCTATGCTGACAAGGAATGATATACGTCAGGACAACCAGAAAAATCTATAATATGTAAAAGATATATAGGAAAGTGAACAGACCTGAAACGTCTATTGTTTGTTTACATTTGACTGTTCATATGTGTGAAAATAGAGTGGTTTCAAAGAAGAATCCTCACTAACAAAGAGTAACTGTGAAAACCCCAGGGGACAAGGAATATATAATCTAAGGTCGTTTCCAATCTCTGCTTTGCAGCATGGTTTCATCTCGTTGCTGGTCTGTGCCAATATTATAGATAGGATGCATTGCCCTGGTCTGCACAGCAACACACCTTTAACCTGGTGCCCTAAGCGCATACCAGGTCAGTGCACCCTATCACAATGAATATGCAGCCCCCCAGCACAGCTGCAGACTCATGCCTGTTCTGGGGGCAGTGCATTAGTGAAAAGTGGACCGGATATTTGAGGCAGCCGATTCGCCTTTTACTGTGCAGGTGGCAACCCAGCCTGCATTTTAAAAGGGGGGCAGACATCTTGTTGAAGTTCTGTTTACAGACATTTGCTCTTGAAGTAATAGTCACTATCTCTTTAGGATAATTGCTTATTTGGGATTGGTAGATTATGGTTTCGTAAATATAGAGGCTGTTCTGCATTTTTCCAGGATTTTCCCTGCGGCCATATATGCCCCAACAGTAGTGGGAATAGCTCAGCCACATAGTATAATCAGTCTAGTGGGAGATATCTGCTTAAATTGTCCAGTGACCCATCAAATCATGTGCACTTGAACCCTGGCAATTTGCATGCTTTTATATATAAATATTAGCTGATGGAGCTCACAGTTGTGGCCAGAGAGAAAAGAGCACAGTTATTACAGAAGAATATAGCCATTCTCAATGCAGGTAACTATTCAATTACTGATATTGTGGACATTCATATGTATGCATGGGAAATCAATGATCTAGATTTTCTCATCCTCAAATGGGGGATGGCGAGCTTCAACAATGAAATAGGGACTTTGAGGTCAGGTTGCAAACATATTTCACTTTATTCAATTAGCTGTAAAAATTGATTTGTTGAGATGCAGTCTACTGAATGGTGTTTCATCACAGGTTATGTGATCAATTGAATGGCAGAGTAACCACTGTTATTCAATTTCCAAACTTTTAAATATTATTGAGTGATATGCATTTAGGATACAAGATAATATAATGAGCAAACAACCAAGGCAATTCAGGTGCATAAGATGTTCTTTATGCATAGACGAAAAGTTCACACTGAAAATTGTTGCAAAGTTGGCATTGAAGTTAGTACCAATCAGAATATCCTGCCTCCCGAAATGCCTCTTGAGATTTTTTCTAATGTGAATTTGTTTAAAATCATCACAGTGAGGTGTGCACATTTCATTTGAACAGTCAGTCTTTCCTTCTCGCTTGTTTGCCTATTGCTACTGTGGTTCCATTGCTCTTGGTATCTATCAGGCTGTTGTCCCTTTTGGGCATGATGTTCAAGGGCAGAAGTACATTACCAAGTCTTCTTCTTACAGACCCTCATGCTTGTGCTTTTCCACATTGCATCTTCTGACCACATGTTTATGTTTTCATATGTCTAGTTTTCATGGTGAATAATCATTGGTATATCGTTTCGCCTGCTAGAGAACTTTGATGTTTGAACATCATATACTGAAAACTGGCAAGGTCGACTGGACACAAAAATAGGCCCTGGTGGCAAAATAGAAGTGGCCCCCACTAGAAAACGGTGCACAGTCAAATCAAATCAAATCAAATCAAAAACAACTTTATTCGGAGTAATATTTACATCCATAAAAGCATACTGTAGGACAATAAATTCCGCATTCATAAAGGAAGTTTTACATAAAATATCCAAAATTTCATAGTTATTTTTAAAACATCGTGAAAACCCTACAAGGAGATTTGGATATTATCTTCACATAATGAAAATGACCACAATTTTCATATTTCCATTATTGTCGATACAGGAAAAGTAAGTTAAAACTATTGTACATGTAAAAATATTGATTTGAAAATGTGCAAAACTACAATAGTCTCCATAAAACAATTGTTTAAGCATTATATAAAAAAGGCACAATATCCTAAGGCTTTGTTAAAGATATCTAAAATTGGGCACCATAAGCAATCAATTATTTAATATTGAATGTAAAATCGTTAAGATCCAAATCAAGTCGAGTATGCCTTAATCTATTTTGATACGATAAAAAGTCATAAAAACACACGTGGTAAAAACAAATATACAAAACTTATCACAATTATGTTACATGGTAAAAGGACAATTCTTATTTTCATAAATATGTTACATGCTACTAAGGCCAGTGAAACAATCCATTATATACATGAGTGCCAATACCTAACAGCAGCCTTCAAAAATGAAAATTGATCAGATAGGCCAGAGTTATAAACACACCAATGATTAAAACGAATATACAGAACTTATCACGATTATATTACATGTTTCAATATCATAAAACAGGGCAATTCTTATTTTCATCATTATGTTGCATGCTGCTAAGGCCAGAAGGGCAATCCATATATGTACACGAGTAGATAAAATAGGCAAAGTAAGGGACTAATTTTAACAAAAAATTCACATTGTGTTCCGATACCTAACAACGGCCTTTAAAAACGAGGAAATGATCATAATAATCTGTTCATTTTCCAACAGTTGTAACCTTAATAAAGCTGTTCTGCATTGTTTTAGGCCCCAGCTTCTAAGAGTGGGCATTAAAAACGTTTTCCTTGGTACAACATAATATTTGCAGAACAAAGTGCAATGCAAGGTTGTTTGTATTGAACTATCATCGCATGGGCATATAGGCAACCTTTTTGACCAATTATTTTTTTCAGGAAATGTGACCAGCCTAAAAAAAGACCCACAACGAAAGCGAGCCAAAAGCATACGACAAAAGCTACTCTGTACCAATACCAAATAAGGTTGTAAGCCTATACATGTGGTCATCAAATGGTTGTCCATAACTGTTTTTTCCCTCTCCACTAGCCAACGCTTATTCTCTAGATGGTTCAGGCAGTTGTCTTTTAATGTTTTTCTGGATACCATTTCCAGGGTACTCGGGAGTCAAAATATTCTGGGTGGCCAATTTCATATGTGAATCTTTTTATATAATTAATCCATGTCATATTAGCCACTCTATCTGATTTAAGACAATCAGAAATTACATCTCTGTTAAAACCAGTCTCCACCGATACCCAGACCTTATGCCATAATAATAGGGGGTTAATTTTGATGGTATCAGAAATGTAAGAAAGGCCAAGTTCCCTATGGCAGCTAAAAGTGGCGGTAGAACTAGGAACAGCCAACAAGTAACGAATAAAAGTATTTTCGCAGCATTGAATTTGTTCTGCTTCTTCAATGCCCCAGATGCCAGCTCCATATGTCCCTGTTGGGATGCATTTGGATTTATAAATGGCCAGCAACTCTGGGACTGGTCTACCGCCTAATTTCTTAGAGAAGTTAGTAACCGCTCCTATAGCTCTTGAGAAGTTCAGTTTTCTAGCCTTCATGGCCGCTTTCCAAGTTCCCTTCCTATCAAAGGTTATACCTAAGTATGAAAAGGTATCTGTACTTTCGATTTTTTTACTATCAATAAAAATGTCACATATCTTTTTCCAGTTTGTTCCACAACTCATAGTATATGTTTTAGTGATGTTTACCCTTAAGCCCCTATCATTCATATAGGCAACAAAGTTACTAACAGACCTTTGTAGTCCTAATTGCGTCCGCGCCATTATCACTGCGTCGTCCGCATATAAAAGAATGGGGACGGGGGTATCCTTTATGGTTGGGTAATCACATTGATATGTACTCAAATGTTGTCCTAAGCTGTTAATATAAAGTGAGAAAAGCAGAGGGGCAAGTATGCACCCCTGCCTAACTCCCTTTTTATAGGGAACTTAGGTGAGCACTCCCCTGTCTCCCAAAACGGACCCTCGCCTCGGCTCCCTGTACAATTCCTTAATGAACGTCAGCAGTGGTGGATCGACCTTTAGTTCTTCAAGGATGTTCCACAATTTATCATGTTTAACGCAATCGAATGCGGAACTTAGGTCTACAAACGTAAGAAAAAGTTTACCCTTCTTTGCTCTTGTATATTTATCTATGATTAATGACAGGTTAAGTCCCTGCTCAGTTGTACCTAAACCTGAGCGAAATCCGTATTGAAAATTTGATAGGACTCCCATGTCTTCAATCCATGTCTGTAGTTTATTTAAGATGACCCTCCCTGCAACTTTCCATGAGAGCATCCAGTAAGGAAATGGGGCGGTAACAGCTTGGTTCATTTCTATCCCCTTTTTAAATATGGGGATCACAATGGCATCCATCCACGTGGGAATGAACCTATAATGATTACAGCTGTTTAGAACATTCGTTAAAATTGGGGCCCACAGCCCCACGTTCGATTTGTAAACATCCACCGGGATACCGTCTGGGCCCGGTGCTTTCCCTGAGGTACTTTCCTTTAACGCTCTAGTGACCTCCTGAAGAGAGATATCAATGTCTAGGGGAAAGGGTCCATATTTGGTGTTATCTTCGGTGCCCAATGCTGCTCTTGCTATAATGGTTTCACTAACGGTCTCATCATTATATAGTCCCATAAAAAATTCTACCCACTTTTCTCCTGTGATAGCCGTATCTATGATATCGGTCTCTCTATTAATAAAAAAGGGAGCATTGACCGCTTTCCAGAATCCAGTATTATCTTTCCTTAAGCAGGCCTGATGTAAGGACTAATCTCACCCAACAGAGAAGGACTACAAAAGGAAAAATGAGTTCCCCAACATTGGAGAACAAAAAGGTGCTGTACTTCATACAGCCACCAGCGTGCGTATAATATACAACGCCTCAACAGAGACAACAAATAAGAGAGAGGAAAGACAACAAATGTCTTAATACTGCCCTCACACACTTTGCAGTGTCATGCTTCATCATAGGGCCGCATCATACATCCAGGTGCAGACCAACACCCTGGATGGAGCGCAGAAATTTTTTAAAGCAGAATAGTGGTGAGGGTAGAATGAATAAAAAGGAACAAACAAACCACATAAAGGGACACACAACTTAAAGGAAAAACTGTTCCCTTCAGAAAAAGGGACCAAGTAGCGCAGATACAGATACAATTAAAACTACCTAGAGGGCAACACACAACTTTTATTCCTGTTGGCCCCTGGTAGGATTAAAACATAAGATCTGGGATATCCAGGGGAGGTAAAAGCCCCTATATCCCTACTGCAAGTACCAACATGTTTCTGCCAATATTTACCGCGCCCAACCGGGTCGCTCTGGCTTTCGTCAGGGTGTTGGTCCCTACTTTCTTGGTCTTCACCCCTATTCAGGTGTTTACCTTCTTACCAAACACATTGTCCAGATCTCTAGGGATTACCGAGAGGGATTCAATTTCTGTAAAAAGAAAGGAAGGGCAAAATCCATAAGTGTAATAATACCCAACCTTTCTATGTTCCTTTTCAAAAATTTATAATTCGTATCCTCAAACTATATGCTAGAAAGTCACATGCATTGTCTCCAGAAAACCAGTCATTTTCACATAAGTGTCTATATCTTCCTAGAGTTAACCACACCCCGTGTAGAGACCGCAGACACCTTAACCAGCAGTGTGTATAAAACCAGGACTTAGCTAAGCTCTTACCCAATTTATTGTAAAAAAATCCCACTACTCAAGTGAAATTCAGCTTCATCGTGGGAAATGTTAAAATATCACACCCAACACATCCATATGTGAAAATCACTAGAACCCTTACACAAAGAACATATTACTCATATTCTACTCACAAGAGTTCATTAGTATTTCTCTGAACCCGGGACCTTGGTGGAAACGTGCTCTTATAGTCACACTCTGATGTAAAGTAAGGGTAGAAAAAGCGGGAAAAAGCAACAATGTAAATTCAGTGTTTCTTATCCTTCTCTTTTATCTACCTACAATATGCCCCGCACCGAGAATCTATTATG
Organism: Calotriton arnoldi; assembly: GCA_963921515.1. Classification (NCBI taxonomy): domain Eukaryota; kingdom Metazoa; phylum Chordata; class Amphibia; order Caudata; family Salamandridae; genus Calotriton; species Calotriton arnoldi. Next base: position 28,381 of record CAWUFW010014886.1, read on the forward strand.
CTCGTATCACCGTCAATTTATACTGGGGACTGTCCATAAACCCATATAGGATATCGAAAAAGAAACTATTTGGATACTCGCACTCTCTACTTAAATCTGAGTGTAAAAGTCAATATACTCGCACTCATGCCGATAATCTCAGAAGCTAACTGTCACATCCTGTGGCTGATATCAGTATACCAAAAGCTTCCCCTCACTTACTACTCCAAAGAGACACCGTCAGTCTTTTCCTCACGCCGGTCCTCTGCCGAGTATACGCCACTGCAGCCTGCATGTTTTTATGGAGTCATTCCCCAGTACTGAGTGTAACACACACCCCTTCCTGGTCACGTGTGCCTGTCTCACGTCCGGGGATCTCATTCATGAACATAGAGAAAGTCCTCACTCAGTTCCTGCAGATAACGTGTATCGGCCATTTTAAAAGGTGCATTTGTGTATGCTGTTAGTATCATTAGTTATGCATACAGAATAAAATAAATGACCGTTATTATCACAAACTTGTAAAACATTCTTCAACAGCAAGAACAGGCAATTTAGGCATCACACCGGGTCACAGACTCTGGGCACATTACGCACAATTGCCGGGCTCACCATCCATGTTCAAATTAAGACGAAAGTGTCCCATATATTAAAAACGACCCTGAAGTTTCAGATTGCTCACTACTAATTTGTGATTCTATGTAGTTGGAACCAAGGTATGTCATCGTTAAGTCCCTTTACACTACTCTTAAGTCTATCCACCCAACGCTGTTCCCTGATTAAAAGGAAATCCGAAATGTTACTCGTGTTGGGTGGGATAAAGGGTTTATCCAAAACTGTCCACCTCAAATCTTGTTCTGTATGTCTAAACTCATTAAAGTGTGCAGTCAGCTTGGTATTCATTTTCCCACATCGTATCGTGCTCATATGCTCCAAAATGCGGGTTTTTACTCGACGAGTTGTCATTCCCACATATTGCATATTGCACGGACATTTTATCAAGTAAATGACATTTTCTGTGTTGCATGTAGTGTGTTTTCTTAGTTCCCACGGACGATTTAGCCCGATGTCTACACTTTTCCCATTTATAGACAGGGGACAAGCCCTACAGTAGCCACACGAGTAGTGTCCTATTACTGGTGGTAGGAACTGGTTTGAATTTTGTTCATTTGGGGAGTCTTTTTGTATCCTAGGACGTGTATTTACAATCATATCCTTGATACTTGCACTTTTCTTGAAAGAGAAAAGGGGATGGGTTGATTCAGGCCATTAGAATTAAGAATCCTCCAATTCTTTTGAATTATTTTCTTCAAATGGTTCGATATTGTGTTGAATGTCGTCACACAAATACTTCTCTCAACGGTTGTTCTTTCATTTGTTTCAAGTAAGGCCTCTCTGTCACAGTTCCGTCCTCGTTTTTGGGCTCTCTTAATGACATGTTCAGGGTAGTCTCTGTATCTGAGCTTCACGCTCAGATTCTCTGCTTCCCTTTTATAATCCGTAACCAAAGAGCAGTTCCTGCGCAATCGCAGGAACTGCCCATAGGGTAGGTTCTCCCTAAGAGAACGGGGATGAAAGCTGTAAAAAGATAACAGATTGTTTCTATCAGTAGGTTTATGGTAGACACTGCTAATTAAAGCCCCGTTCTCTGCCCTTATATTCAAGTCCAGAAAGGGCAGTGAGTCATTAGTTGTCACACCTGTAAAGTATAAAAACGGATTTCTTTGGTTAAGCCACGTGAGGAAAGTCTGGGCAGAGCTTCTGCTACCTCTCCAGATGATAAAAACGTCGTCAATATACCTACGCCAAACCCTGATATGACTCAAAAAAGGATTGGCCGGTGACAGAATAATATCTTCTTCGAACTGTGAAACATAGAGGCAAGCTAGACTGGGGGCACAGGAACTCCCCATAGATGTACCATGAGTTTGTAAATAAAATTTATCTTCAAATTTGAAGAAATCTTTGGTAAGTGCTAGCTCCAAGAGAGAAAGGATAAATGCCCGAGGGGTCTGGAAGTCCCAATCCTCTGCAAAAAGGATGTTTTCAATGACCCTAAGAGTTTCATGTTGGGGAATGTTCGTATATAATGACTCTATATCCAGTCCGATCATAAGGTCACTGTTTTGATCAAATTCCAGGTCCTTAATAAGGTTCAGTACTTCACGTGTGTCCTTAAGATAAGCTGGCATCTTTTGAACGATGGGACGTAGGTAGCTATCACAAAATTTCGATAGTGGTTCCAAGATGGAATTGGTTCCAGAAACAATTGGACGCCCGGAGGAGGACGGGTGGGTTTGTGCACTTTGGGCAAAGTGTAAAAATATGGCACAGTAGGATGTTGATTGCACAGAAAAACCGCCTCCTTTTGGCTAATCCAGTCGTTGGTAATCGCTTCTTCTACCAGTGACCCAATCTGGATTCTAAGTTCTTCTGTTGGATCTCTATTCAAAACGAGATAGTTTCTTCTGTCACTCAACAAACGCAAGCATTCTGCATTGTAGAGGTTGAGATCTTGGATCACAATCGCACCGCCTTTATCTGCGGGTTTTATAATTAGCGACGGGTCATCTCTCAGTTCATTCAAGGCTTGAGTTTCACTATTCGAAAGGTTAAAAAATGGCTGGTCATTTTTTGTTATTGACATTAATTCCACCTCTCTCAGTACCGCCTGCTCAAAAACTCCCACTTCTGGTGGTAACTGTCCCAGCGATGGAACAAACACAGACTTATTTCTTAATCCAGTATCATCCTCTCTCTCAGTGGCTTCTTTACCCTCAAAAAATACTTTCAAACGAACACTGCGGAAAAAACCAGCTAATTCACATTTCATTTTGAAAGTATCTGGTTGGTTCGTTGGTACAAAGCCAAGACCTTTTGTCAACACCCTCTCCTGTGTTGGTGTCAATGTCCTGCTACTTAAGTTCATTACTAAATGTGTTCCCTGCTGGTGCTCGGTTCCCCTTCCCGAGCCATGCTGCGGGTTATTCTCTGATTCATGTCCTCCCAATGCACTTTCTGTGTTTTCTGTATTCTCTGCCTCCCTCTGCCCCTCCCCCTGCCTCTCTCTAAAAAAGGCGGATATTCTTTAGGGAAGAACTGTGGTGGACCCATCGGAGGATACATCGTAGGCCATCCAAAACCCATCTGAGGACCTGGCTGGTATGGGCGCATATAACCCCTCGACCAGCCTCTACCCCTATATCTGGGTCTGTAATCTCCATCACTACTCTCACTCCCTGAACTAGAAGTGTCTGTGTTCTGTCGTGCTGGTTTTCTCTGTGTATTTTGATTCTCCTTAGTCTTAACATAATCATCATTGACATACGGGTATACTTTTTCCCTGGAAAACTTTTTAAGATCTTTTTGTAATTTATTCACTTTAGAGTTCACCAGGTACTCCTTATACTCTTTCACAGTTTGATTGGTCTCATCCAATTTCTTTTTAAATACTGAGATCTGAATCTGAGTTCTTAAATTGTCCTCACTGGTTTGAATTTGAATCAATAAATCATCTGAGATTTTTTTAGCCGTGTCAATGATTAAAATGAGCCAATCCCTCGAGCATCTCCAGGCGATCAACGACCAATTCTTCCAGAAGGAAGCATCTTCCAAAAAGATAAGAGGTTCGTTGACCACCAGTAGACCCCCTGGCGCGGAGTTTGCTCTAAGATATTCAGTGAGAATGGCTCCATGTAAAATTGTTTTCACTTGCGTCCTTTTAACTCGGTCAAAGAATCCCAACCCTCCACCTGTGTAAGTGCCTGCGTGAGTGTGGTGTCCCCCAGAAGAGAAGGACATGCTAAAATCCTGGATGCCGCCTCTTCCCCATAGGCAAGGCCTTGTTCCTCCATCTATGGTTCCAAATTGAGACCACACTATATTCTTTTTTATTTTGTTTGGGAGGTAGTAGGGTATTTCCCGCTAACGTCTCTACGGCTCCGCGGCCATGCTAAAGCTAAATATCACAAACTGTAAGAGACAAGGGACTGAGCCTCCTCTGACTCCCTTACCACAATACTAATCTCACCCAACAGAGAAGGACTACAAAAGGAAAAATGAGTTCCCCAACATTGGAGAACAAAAAGGTGCTGTACTTCATACAGCCACCAGCGTGCGTATAATATACAACGCCTCAACAGAGACAACAAATAAGAGAGAGGAAAGACAACAAATGTCTTAATACTGCCCTCACACACTTTGCAGTGTCATGCTTCATCATAGGGCCGCATCATACATCCAGGTGCAGACCAACACCCTGGATGGAGCGCAGAAATTTTTAAAGCAGAATAGTGGTGAGGGTAGAATGAATAAAAAGGAACAAACAAACCACATAAAGGGACACAAACATTATTTTTATTCTGATGTAAGGACTCCCAGGCTTCCCTTTTAATTGTACTTTCCGTTTCTTTAGGGCTGATCGATATAATATTCTGACCTGCCTTACTTTTTCCTTGCATCTAGACGCACTATGCAGGGTATTTTTCAGGAAAGTGTGCGTCTTTGTACATTCTTTATCAAACCAGCCCAAAGTGCTGCGCGATACATCTTGCTTTTCCCTGGTTAATAGTTTCCGAGCCTCGTCTGTAATCTTAAGGAAGGCATGAAATATTTCTTCATCATCCCTGCCCTGTGAAAGGCATACATCTATTTCCTCTGTCGTTTTTTTGATTAGTCGTTGGAGGAATACCCCGGGATCCACTTTTGCCCAATTTAAAATATACCCGTTAGTGCTTGCAAGGTGAATATCAAAATTATATCGTGTGTTCCTATTAATTCCTCTCGCCAGGCCTCTCAATGAGAGATTTAAACAAATTGGGTAGTGGTCACTCATTACAATATCAAGGGTATTACAGGTAAGTACATTACTAGAATACCTCTTAGACAATAAAACAAAATCAATAGTTGAATTACAACCCCTACCATTAAAGGTCGTTTGAAAGGGTATCGGGGGTGAGGACAAATCATTTGCATATCCTAAGTCAAATTGAAAAACCATTTCATTTAACAAATCCCCAATGTTTGTATGGGCAAAATGTGGGGGTGTATCTTCCCTATCCTTGCCCAGGCCACAAATGCCCTGTTCACTGTGTTTGCACAAGTAACAGTTAAAATCACCAACCCATATGATAAACATATCCCGTGACATTTTCCCTTCGATATGTTTTAAAAGTCGACAAAGGTCGGTGAAAACATTCATTATCAAAGTTTTAGGGATATTGTTATAAAAATTTATCAGCACAACGTCCTTTTCCCCACCCAGGTTCATTGTCAATATCTGATAAAACTCACTGGCATTTACACTTTTCACGTTGTTAACCCCTGCCACATTAGAAACATAGGTGCATAAGCCCCCTTTATTTCGCCCCTGTTTGGTTATAGTTGCTGGGATATTGAATGTTTGGAAGCCTTGTAAGTGTATATCCCTAGGTGCCCACGTTTCTTGGAGGCACATTATAGCATGTTCCTCTATGAACGTTAACCACTGTTGATCTCTAGCTTTAGCTGCCAGCCCTGTGATATTCCAGGTTAGTATTTTACATATTCCACTGATATTTGGCTTAGTCAATTTTCCTTTGGCAATCCTTTGCAACCCAAATGTGGTGTGTTCATTAAAACCCTTGTCAGTACTACTTTGAATATTGGGTGGGTCTACGCATATGTCCCCCCCGTGATTTTATCTTTGTTGGCTATTTTGCCTCTTGCTTTCTCGTCCTGAGTGCGAATATCGTGTCCCCTAGAATACATGGGGTCGCCCCTTTGAAGTGACAGATCCGCTTTCCCTTGAGCCACCTCCCACCCTTGGTTTGGAACTAGTCAGTCCAACTCCTCCAAAGAGGTTAGGGGTTCAAAGCGGTTACAGAGTGCGATATTTCCTCAAGGTAAGGGTTCTATATGGGAGTCCCCTATGAATTTTCTGGCATCAGGCCTGCAAGCGAGTGAATGAGGTGGATAAAAAGCTCCTAGCGATAGTACATTCATTCCTTTTTTTTCAATTTTTTTATTTTAGCGAGGTGTACATATATAAATTGGAAAGCAGACAAATATTATACATTCAAATAAGACAGAAAAAAATAAATTAATACTTAGGCAAAAACAATCCGAGATCATCCATAGTCAATTAGAAAACATATCATATTAACATTCGAGGAAATTCCAAATACGATTAAATCTTATCATTGAACGAATAGATCGAGTTTTGGCTAATGCTCGTTCCTTTTCATAGATATCCTTCATAAGAATCAGCCAATCAAAAAATGAAGGTGGATTAGAATTAATCCACTCTCTAGCTATACATAGACGGGCTGCCACTAATAGAATAGACATTAAGTTTCCCATATATGGATCATCACATATCTTATACCCCAGCATTATTTCTTTGATCGATATAGTTAAATCAAGATTCAGCTGTTGACCAATATATTGTGTGACTCTTTCCCAGAACTCTGATAATTTAGGGCATAGATAAAACATATGAAGGATATCAGCCGCCTTTTGACCGCATTTAGGACAAATTGTTCTATCCATACTCCTACTGCCTGGTACTTGTGTTACTAGTTGCCATTTTGTTATTTTGTCTGGAGTATAATATAACATGCAGATAGTTCGAAACTGTTGTAACTTTAGACTTACAGAATGTACTGAGTTATTTAATTTGTCTAGAGCCATTGTGATTTCAGATGTTTCTATATCCATATTCAAAGTCTGATTCCATTTATTTGCTAATTCGCTAAGATCAGCACTTTTAACACTCCACAAATGTCCGTACATTGTACTAATTCTAATTTTGTGAGCAAGATTTAAAAACAAGTAAGGACTATATGAGAGTGCGGCAAATGCATTAGTTTTTGTTTGAAGAAATAGTCTCTGAGTTGCAGATACTTAAAAAATGACTGATGTGGGAGACCAAAAGATTGTCGTAATGATAAGTAGGTGGAGAAGCCAGAATGATCATATAGCTGTCCCAATCTATCAATACCATGTTTAGCCCAATTGGAAGCAGATCCGTCATGAAATATATTTGGAAGAAATGGATTGTTCCATAGTTGAAAATATTCATGTCTAACAAGGTCATCAAAAGTAAGCGATAGATAACAAAGAATTTCCTTCCAAATACATACAATGTCCCTTATAGTCTTAAATCGAACTCTTTTATAGTAATTAGGGTCGTTAATCCTATACAAGAACATACGATTGTCATTACCTAAAGCTAAAGTAAGCCCATAATATGAAAGCTTATCAGTTAAAAGGCTTTGTATACGTCCTGTAAATGCTGCCCAGAAGTACAATTTAAAGTCAGGAAGTTGCAAACCCCCAAATTTATAAGGAAACTTAAGAAGTTTTATTGATTGACGAGCTTTTTTATAGCCCCAAATAAAACTACTGATTGCACCCTCTAATTTATGAAAAAAATAATTGGGAACCCGTAAAGGAATCGCCCGAAACAGATATAAAAATTTAGGTAGAATGATCATTTTAATTATATTAATCAGGCCAATAATAGTTATGGGTAGCTTATTCCAATTCTTAAACTGTTTAATTACTGTCTGTAACAATGCTCCATAATTTAATTTCCAGATTTGGTCCACATTTTTAGTGATCCTAATACCTAAATATGTGGCCTCTGTACAAGTTCCACGAATAGATGTATCAGGTGGCAGGTTATGTATTATTTGTGTTTTACTTATATTAAGCTTATAGCCCGAGAAAAGCCCAAAATGTTTTGCTTCTTCCTTTATTATATCAGCAGTAGTTGCTGGGTCTGATGTAAATATTGCGATGTCATCCGCATATGCGGCTACTTTAAGTTGATACGCACCGTTATTGAATGGGGTGATATCTACATTTTGATTCAATGTTTCGATGAAAGGCTCGATATAAAGAGCAAAAAGTAGAGGAGAAAGTGGACACCCTTGTCTCGTACCACGTTGTATGCAGAATATCTTGGAATTCAGATTAGCATATATTAGCTTGGCCTGCGGGTTAGTATATAGTGCCTTAATCCAGTTCATAAACCGATCTGGTATTGCATTATTATGTAGTATCTGCCACAATGCATCCCATACCACCCGGTCGAATGCTTTCTCAGCATCTAATAGAATCATCCCCATGGTACTCGATGTTTTATGAGCGATATCAAATGCAGTTATAGCCGTGTTAACATGTGCGGTAGTATCCCTGCCTGAAATAAATCCGTGTTGGTGTTCAGATACCAGATCTGGCATATATGATGCCAGACGATTTGCCAATACTTTAGAGAATATTTTAGCATCAGTATTTATAAGGGATATTGGTCGATAAGACCCACATTCATCTGCACTCTTCCCTTTTTTAAGAAAAAAACAATATTAATCATATCCCAAGAATCAGGAACTTGCTTGCACTCAGCTATCTGGTGCATCACTTCTTGGAACAGTGGGAGAATTAAAGTTTTAAAAGTTTTATAAAACTCCAGTGGTAGGGCGTCGTCTCCGGCTGCTTTGCCTAAAGGCAGCGCAGCTATAGCAGTTGCGATTTCATCTTCTAATATATCAAATTGTAGGTGTTCTATAGCCTCTGGATCAAGAACAGAGGGCCTCAATGATTGTAAATATTCTTCAGCCACCGCTGAATCATAATTTTCTGACAGAGCATATAATTCCAAGTAGAATTGATAGAATTGCTCCAAAATTAGATTAGTCGAGTTGTATATAATACCATCTTTGCCTTTAATTGAGTCTATCCTGGTTTTAGCTTTCTTATCTGCTACCTGATAAGCCAATAAGCGACCGACTTGATCCCCGTATTCATATCTATTCATTCGACTTTTATTATAAGCAGCAGCCACTTTCTCTTTAAATCGCCGGGTCATAAGTGCCCTTGTACTTATTAATTCAGAATATATAGCTTCTTTATTTAACCCATTCGCCATAATCTCTTGAGCATGTAGCAGCTCCAATTTTGTTAGATTATTGCATAGCTCCTTCTCCCTCCCTTGAATAGCTTTATTCAATTGATAAATATATTGCTGTGTAGATCCTCGAATCACAGCTTTCATTGTATCCCATATTATAAAAGAAGAAGCAGTGCCTATGTTGTGTTGTAAATAATCAGTAAGAACCCCTGTAGTACGAGAGATATATTCGGGATCGCATAGCAAATGCCTAGGAAATGAAAAAGAGCGAGAACACTTGTCCTCTAAGGAAAATTGCAAGTATATTAATAGAGCGTTGTGATCAGATGTTATTCGCGGGCATACTTCGATATCTATTCTCCCTAAAAGGGAGCAATTCACCAGGATTAGATCAATTCTAGAGTAATGTTGATGAGGTCTAGAATAATACGTGAAGCCAGGTTTAGTTGGGTATAATGTACGCCATACATCAGCCATCCCATGAAGTCGGGCCATTTCCAAAATTGATCTTCTAACTCTATTCATTCTTGGAGAAGCATACCGATTAGATGAATCCATAGAGTAATTTAAGGTACAGTTAAAATCCCCTAAGATTATGATTTCCCCCTGCCAACCCAAAAGCTCCATCATTAGCTTCTCGAAGATAGTAGGATCATCTTGGTTTGGACCGTATAGTGCACATAGGACTAACTTCTTTTTGTTAATCTCCAATTGTAGAATTACCCATCTACCACCTGGGTCAGAGGCTTTTTCAAGTTTTTTGCATATAAAATGTTTGTCTTTAAGGATGGCTACGCCTCTGATTGTTGCACCCTGTGAGGTACACTCAAGCATTTCTAATCCAAGCTGTTTAAACAAACCCCTATCTTTGTATGCTAAATGTGTCTCTACTAAGACCACCAGATGTGGTTTATGTATCCTTAGCTCCTCCCTCACCAAGCACTGTTTACTAAATGAGTTTAGCCCAGCCACATTCCAGCTTATGCACCTGATTAACCCCATTGCATGTGTTTGAAGGATTTCGGGCACACATTAAGTTTCCCTAAAAAAAAAGTTTTTAAATTTAGTTTTAAAGAGAGCATCTTTTCAAGTGATTGAATAGCCAATTTAAATAAGTTATTCTTATCTTTACGGATTCTGCAGTTTATATCAATGTTAATCATATATTTTAATTTAGTCTGTACACCCCTTAATTTACACCCCCAGCTCCATTGTTTGCCGACACAAAGTCCCTTAATCATCAGTAATCCTTGCCCTACCCTTCCCCCTCCCCAACCTTTCCTCAACCTATGAGGAGTAACCCCCTCCCCACCCCGTATCCTGAAAAAGGAATCACCCCCACCATCTTGCTGTCGTTCACAGACAGCTAAGGAGGCAGCGCCACTGTGAGTTTCTCCCAACAATATTTAGTAAAATATAAATTGTAAACAAAAACAATAAGAATTAGGAACCAATTTTAGCCATATGTCCATATATCCATAGTCACTGTTCCGATTCATCCTAATTATAATTACTCCCAGATCTAGAACTTATAGTCTGAGACCCCAAATCCCAGAGAGGGAGTACAAAGAAAAAGATATTTATATTCTGCTTCCTTATTTCAGATTCCAAAGTGATTATTTGGAGCCTTGTTGAGCTTGTTGAGCTTGTTGAGCTTTGGTGAGTGCCAATTTTGCCTCCTGATCTGAGAAATAAAGCTGCGATCTACCATCCTTAATAATCTTCAATCGAGCTGGCTCTTGCAGATAGACCAAGGCTCCGAGAGCTTTCCAAGAGTCAATAAGTTGTCTCATTCTCCACCTTTTGTCCATTGTTATTTTACATAAATCCGACCTTGCGACAATAGAGAATGACTCAACTATGATTGGTGTAGAGGGTCGAGCTTTGATTGCGATTGCCTGACGTAACAAAAAATTGCCTATGTTGATAAGTATTGGTCTTGGACGTCGTGGGTTAAGCTGTGCGCCTTGGTTTAAGAATATAGGTAATCTATGAGCTCGTTGAATTTTAGAATCCCAGTCCCAATCTGATAGGTCAGGGAAAGCCTTCTGAAAGATTCGAACTATGAACTCACGTGAGTCTGACCCTTCGCTGCCCTCCGGAATCCCAAATATTCGCAGGTTATTCCGGCGCTGCCGATTCTCAAGGTCCTCGACCTTTAACTGAAGAGCGTTAACTTGTGTATCATGCTCTTGAAGTAGTTTAGTTGAATGTGAGACTGCATCCTCATTATCCGATATCCTTTGCTGAAGGTTAGTCATCTCAATTGTAATTGCTGCCATCTTATCAGTTACTGCCACCATAGCCTGCTGTATATTAACATTGTCTGCCCGAAGCTGAGTAAAGTGTTCTTGTGCTTCAGCTCTTTGAGTTAATAATGCTTGCATAATTGATGCTAATGATGGTTCTAGTACTTCTGATGAGCCTGATATATTTGTGGTGGCTAAAGAAGTCGTTGGGCCAGGGGCATCTCTCATAAGATGCATAGTGCCAGTATTAAATAATCCAGTGATATCAGAGTTCTCATTGGCGCTGCTACTCCCAATAGTATCACCTGATATATCATGCCCCATCTGCTGAGGAAGTGGAAGGTATTGAGTACCGGTAGTTGCCAGATTTTCCCCCAAAACCGGGCCAGAGCCAGATAGTCTCAATATAATTGCTTTTACTTCCCCTTTTGAGGTCACCCATTTACGCAGAGGGCTGTGTTGATTCCTAGTTTTGGCTCTTACATGTATTGCAGATGTTGTGCTTGCTTGTTTCTGGGTCATATTGCTGTTGCAGTTTGATTCAGAAAGATTTCGACTGAGTTTGCCTTGTTTATTTGTTTTAACATTGCATTTCTTTTTTACCGACTGCACTGACTGAGCTGGCTGTAATGTTAATGCTGGTTGCAGGACATTAGTCTCATTTTCTGAATATATTGATATATCGTTGTTAGTTATTGAGATTGGAGATAAGGATATCTCATCAATAGCAGCATCTGTGGGCAATTCAGCATTTTCCTTGCTCTGTTGAGTTATTAAATCAGCTGTGGGCATCTCAGAAATTTCCCCTTCCCTTTGTGCTTTAAAAAGTTCTCTTGTCCCTCCTTCTCCCTGCATTGATTCCAAATCTGAACTTGCCACAGCTGGAGTGTCTTTCTCATATCGAGGAATAGCTTCGTTATTTCTAGTTAACGCATTTTGCCCATTATCAAAGGTAGATTCTGCAGTTATTTCCGCCACTGCTGCCGATTGATCTATTAGCAGTGCGAGTGCCGGCATAGCCACAGGCGAGATTAAACCAGCTAAAACAGCTGACTTAACACCATCCACGCCATCCATAGATATAGAGCTAAGAGAGCCCCCTATAACAGCGCTATGATCGCTAGGATTCAAAGACAAATATTCGTTTTCATTACCGGTTACTTTCTGCGGTATAAGCGCCAGAGTTCCATTCTCCCTGGCGTCCTCAGACCGCATCTCCAGCGCCTGTGCTGCCTCTCCGAAAGCATCCATCGCCGCTGCTCCCTTCGGTGATTCCCGCCTTGATTCAGGTGAGCCCTGTAATCCGCGATGCACCATCTCCAGCACCGCCTCAGCCATAGCGGATCCCGGTGTAGTCATACCGAGCTCTTTGGCTTTTCCGGAATGAAGCAGCTTCATTATCGGTCTTCCCACATGGATGGTTCCTTTTTTTATTATATTTTCGTTCTTCTCAGCACTCGCATTACCTGCGGCAGCAGCCGCTGCACAAGTGCGCGTTACACGTCCAGTCCGCACAGTATTCAGCTTAGATGGAGCCATAGACAGTAAAGCGGATAGACCGGGGCTGTAGGTCACCAGACAGCACTGACCGTTCTGACCCCTCCGACGCCGATGCAAACAGCTCCGGGTATCGCCAAAAAGGATTAATTGCCAGGATTCAAACCGGAACATTTAAAACGCTGAAAGCTTTTTCTTTTACATGTCGTTTTTTAGCAAGTCTTTTGTTTTAGCGTTCGGTAGTCAGCATTGTCGGGAGAGCTCTTTGAACGCTGCCTCTCACGGCGGAATCAATCCGCCATCTTCCTTTTAGTATAGCAGTACATTAATTCCATGATTGTTATAGAAAGCGTTCCCTATCTTAGTTAAGATGGCATGAACTAACATGGGATCACTAAACGTCAAAACTATGCAATCTCCCTGGAGCTCTTTTCGTTCTTTGCCCAGCCAAGCAACTCGTCTTGCCATTTTAAAATTTTTAAATAGCATATCACAGGAGCCAAAATGTTTTCCCAACCAATGGAGTGACTTATTACGAAGTTCACTCCATGATTCATGTCCCGGAGTCAACAAAGTAGGGACATTGGCCAGAATTACAACATACGGCGTAGCAGCCGGGGGCAAATCAAGGCGATTACACAATAGATGGTCCGGGTTAAACCTTGGTCCCATGGATGTTATCCCCATACTGTTTTTGGATCTGATGTTTTCTACAGGCAGTCTATTTGGCCCAATATCTTTATGTAAATCCGTCATGCCTAAAATGGGTCCATATGGTGAGGGTCTGGTAATGGTATCCCTCATAGCTATGGTTGGGATGACTATTTGATTTGTGCTAGTGGGCCCATTTGAATATGATTCTGTCTGTATAGTCGGGGAGATACCCACTCTTTTATTAATGTTACTTTTTCCCATTAGGTGTCCCTCTAAGTTTGCTACTCTCTCGGTCAATTTTTCCAGGGCTCCCACCAGGTGGCTATACAATGCATCTATACTTTTGGATATATTTTCCAGTGCCAGTGTTTGTCCCTCCATTTGGGCAATCATGGTAGTTTTCCCTGTACTAGCAGAGTTTTTACGGGCAAGCTGTTTTAAAGGTAACAGTTTACCAGGGGTTTTCCTTTTCTTGCCTTGCGTGTTTTTGGGCCGCTTCGCCGGGTTTTGCCCTCCCGTTTTCTGTGCTTGGGGGCTCTCTAACTCACTTGGGTTTTTCATACGCTTAAGAGGGGGTCGTAAATCCTCCGCTAAGTCGCTCACGTCGCCCCCATCTATGAGGGCTGTACTTTCTAGTATACTATCATTTCGGGTACCCTGAGCTATGTGAATCTCACTTAGGGTTGTTGGAACATTAAGACTATGACCTCCCACCTCCCTTCCCGAACCCCGCCTTCCTTTAGATAGAGTTTCCTCTACTGTATTGATTTGGTCTTCGATAGCCCCCATAGCCCCGGTGAGGTAAGTCAACAGTGATGTTTGGCCTGGTACATTTGCTATGTTGCCTACGTGGCTCAACTTCCTTTTGGACATTGTTAAAACTCTCTAATTACAAACATGCAGTTCAGGGTGCTTACTTGAACATGTAGTCCTTAGTCCAGATACAAGTCAGCTATGAGGGTTTAGAGGGCTAGCCCAGCCCGGCCTCATTCGGCCCCTGACGGGCACAGACGGGTCCGCCCTTGGTCCGGGCTTCGTCCGGGCGCACCCCGCGCGCGTCCCACGCTGCGGTGTTCACGCTGGGGATATGTAGGCGCCTCCTGGCGCTGGAACGGTGACGGGCACAGCAAGGGAGTCTGGGGAGTGTAGTCCGACACTCTCCCAGGCCCGCAAGGATCTCCCGGTTCTCAATGGGCTTGGCCCCCTCCTCAGCCCTGGCGTTGTGGTAGGTGAGCTTCCCGCGCTGCGGTGTTCGCGCTGGGGATATGTAGGCGCCTCCTGGCGCTGGAACGGTGACGGGCACAGCAAGGGAGTCTGGGGAGTGTAGTCCGACACTCTCCCAGGCCCGCAAGGATCTCCCGGTTCTCAATGGGCTTGGCCCCCTCCTCAGCCCTAGCGTCGCGGTAGGTGAGCTTCCCGCACTGCGGTGTTCGCGCTGGGGATATGTAGGCGCCTCCTGGCGCTGGAACGGTGACGGGCACAGCAAGGGAGTCTAGGGAGTGTAGTCCGACACTCTCCCAGGCCCGCAAGGATCTCCCGGTTCTCAATGGGCTTGGCCCCCTCCTCAGCCCTGGCGTCGCGGTAGGTGAGCTTCCCGCGCTGCGGTGTTCGCGCTGGGGATATGTAGGCGCCTCCTGGCGCTGGAACGGTGACGGGCACAGCAAGGGAGTCTGGGGAGTGTAGTCCGACACTCTCCCAGGCCCGCAAGGATCTCCCGGTTCTCAATGGGCTTGGCCCCGTCCTCAGCCCTAGCGTCGCGGTAGGTGAGCTTCCCGCGCTGCGGTGTTCGCGCTGGGGATATGTAGGCGCCTCCTGGCGCTGGAACGGTGACGGGCACAGCAAGGGAGTCTGGGGAGTGTAGTCCGACACTCTCCCAGGCCCGCAAGGATCTCCCGGTTCTCAATGGGCTTGCCCCCCTCCTCAGCCCTGGCGTCGCGGTAGGTGAGCTTCTTGTTGAAGTTCTGTTTACAGACATTTGCTCTTGAAGTAATAGTCACTCTCTCTTTAGGATAATTGCTTATTTGGGATTGGTAGATTATGGTTTCGTAAATATAGAGACTGTTCTGTATTTTTCCAGGATTTTCCCTGCGGCCATATATGCCCCAACAGTAGTGGGAATAGCTCACCCACATAGTATAATCAGTCTAGTGGGAGATATCTACTTAAATTGTCCGGTGACCCATAAAATCATGTGCACTTGAACCCTGGCAATTTGCATGCTTTTATATATAAATATTAGCTGATGGAGCTCACAGTTGTGGCCAGAGAGAAAAGAGCACAGTTATTACAGAAGAATATAGCCATTCTCAATTCAGGTAACTATTCAATTCCTGATATTGTGGACATTCATATGTATGCATGGGAAATCAATGATCTAGATTTTCTCAACCTCAAATGGGGGATGGCGAGCTTCAACAATGAAATAGGGACTTTGAGGTCAGGTTGCAAACATATTTCACTTTATTCAATTAGCTGTAAAAATTGATTTGTTGAGATGCAGTCTACTGAATGGTGTTTCATCACAGGTTATGTGATCAATTGAATGGCAGAGTAACCACTGTTATTCAATTTCCAAACTTTTAATTATTATTGAGTGATATGCATTTAGGATACAAGATAATATAATGAGCAAACAACCAAGGCAATTCAGGTGCATAAGATGTTCTTTATGCATAGACGAAAAGTTCACACTGAAAATTGTTGCAAAGTTGGCATTGAAGTTAGTACCAATCAGAATATCCTGCCTCCCGAAATGCCTCTTGAGATTTTTTCTAATGTGAATTTGTTTAAAATCATCACAGTGAGGTGTGCACATTTCATTTGAACAGTCAGTCTTTCCTTCTCGCTTGTTTGCCTATTCCTACTGTGGTTCCATTGCTCTTGGTATCTATCAGGCTGTTGTCCCTTTTGGGCATGATGTTCAAGGGCAGAAGTACACTACCAAGTCTTCTTCAAACAGACCCTCTTGCTTGTGCTTTTCCATATTGCATCTTCTGACCACATGTTTATGTTTTCATATGTCTAGTTTTCATGGTGAATAATCATTGGTATATCGTTTCGCCTGCTAGAGAACTTTGATGTTTGAACATCATATACTGAAAACCGGCAAGGTCGACTGGACACAAAAATAGGCCCTGGTGGCAAAATAGAAGTGGCCCCCACTAGAAAACGGTGCACAGTCAAAATATCGACTTTTAAATATCGACCTACATTAATATCGAGTTTTAAATATCGTAGGGACAGAATATCGACATCAAGAATATCGGTGACCAGAATATCGACCTGAAGGTAAGAAATATCGTTTTTGTTAATATCGAAGTTGTTAATATCGATGTTTATGTTAGTGTTATATATTTTAGTATGTATTTTATATGTATGTGTTCCACATGTTTTATGTTTTGTATTGTTTTTTTAAATATATGTTGTTTAGAAGTTAGTCATTTTTTTTAAAGTAAATTTTGCGTTTTAGTACCGTAGCAGGTTGTGGGTTTATAGGGGAATAGGGTGGGAAGTAATTTAATTATAGTAAATTAATTCATAATTTTTAGAAATTATTAATTATTTTTAATTAAACTTTGCATTTTAGTTCTGTAGCGGGTTGTGGGTTTATAGGGGAATAGGGTGGGAAGTAATTTAATTGTAAATAAGTAATTATTAATTTTTATTTATTGTTATTGATATTTAATTTATTGTTAATTAATTATTAATTGGTAATTAATTTTTATTAATTGATTAATTGATAATTATATTAATTGTATACATTTTTTAGTGGAGCGGGTTGTGGGGTTATACGGGAATAGGGTGGGAAGTAAATTAATTATAATAAAGTAATTAATCATTATAATTTTTGGGTATTGATAATTAATTTATTGTTTATTAATTATTAATTGATAATTAATTTTTATTAATTAATTAATTTATAAATATATTAATTGTGTTAGTTTAGTTTAGGAGTGGGTTGTGTGTTTATAGGGGAATAGGGTGGGAAGTAATTATTATAATTAAGTAATTATTTATTAATAATTATTGGTATTGATAATTAATGTATTGTTCATTAATTATTAATTGGTAATTAAGTTTTATTAATTATTATTTATTGGTATTGATCATTATTGTATTGTTAATAAATTATTAATTGTTAATTAATTTTTATTAATTGATTAATTGATAATTATATTAATTGTGTTAAATTTTATGTGGAGTGGGTTTTGTGTTTATTGGGGAATAGGGTGGGAAGAAATTTAATGTTATTAAAGTAATTATTAATTTTCATTTATTGGTATTTATAAATAATTTATTGTTAATTTATTAATAAATCATTATTTAATTAAAACAATTATTTAATTGATAAGTATGTTATTTTTAACCCCTACGCTATCCAACACTTTCCCTACTGTTGCACTCTCTGGAGTGGGAATAGTAATTTTTACCCCTACGCTATCCAACACTTTCCCTACTGTTGCACTCTCTGGAGTTGGAATAGTAATTTTTACCCCTACGCTATCCAACACTTTCCCTACTGTTGCACTCTCTGGAGTGGGAATAGTAATTTTTACCCTACCCTATCCAACACTTTCCCTACTGTTGCACTCTCTGGAGTTGGAATAGTAATTTTTACCCCTGCGCTATCCAACACTTTCCCTACTGTTGCACTCTCTGGAGTTGGAATAGTAATTTTACCCCTACGCTATCCAACACTTTCCCTACTGTTGCACTCTCTGGAGTGGGAATACTAATTTTTACCCCTACGCTATCCAACACTTTCCCTACTGTTGCACTCTCTGGAGTTGGAATAGTAATTTTTACCCCTACTCTATCCAACACTTTCTCTACTGTTGCACTTTCTGGAGTTAGACTAGCAATTATAACCCCTACGCTATCCAACACTTTCCCTACTGTTGCACTATCTGGAGTGGGAATAGTAATTTTTACCTCTACGCTATCCAACACTTTCCCTACTGTTGCACTCACTGGAGTAGGAATAGTAATTTTTACACCTACGCTATCCAACACTTTCCCTACTGTTGCAATTACTGGAGTGGGAATAGTAATTTTAACCCTTTCGCTATCCAACACTTTCCCTACTGTTGCACTCTCTGGAGTGGGAATAGTAATTTTTACCCCTACGCTATCCTACACTTTCCCTACTTTTGCACTCACTGGAGTGGGAATAGTAATGTTTACCCTTACGCTATCCAACACTTTCCCTACTGTTGCACTCACTGGAGTGGGAATAGTAATTTTTATCATTTCGCTATCCAACACTTTCCCTACTGTTGCACTCTTTGGAGTGGGAATAGTAATTTTTACCCCTACGCTATCCAACACTTTCCCTGCTGTTGCACTCTTTGGAGTGGGAATAGTAATTGTTTTCCCTCCGCTATCCAATATTTTTCTGTATTGTTTTACTTAATGTTGTGTATAATTTATTTTACAAAAATTAAAAATATTGTAATTTTTTTAATTTGTTAAATATATATATATTTTTTTTAATAATAATATTTTTGTATGTGTATGTCTGTATTTCTAATTTTTAAAATATTTTTAACAATTTATAAGTTATTAAAATAATTATTTATGAATATTATTAAGTAAGTATATATATTATATTTTATATGTATATGTTTAATTTTTTTAACATTAAATGTATCAGTTTTTATTTTTAAACATTTTAAAATAATTTTAACTATGTTTCTTTTAATTATATGTATTATTTGCTTTATTTTAGATTATTTTTTTAACATTTAAAAAAAACGATATTTTTTACAACGATATTTTTTACATCGATATTTAATTTTTGATATTTTTGTACTTACCATGATGTAGATAGGATGTCAATATTCTTGACTTCGATATTTTTGTCACGATATTTTTGTACCTCGATATTTTTGAGGTCGATATTTTGTCAGTGATTCCTATAAAACTAGATAGTCAAAAAAGTGGCCCACATTTGCAAATCAGGCCAATTTAAAACTTTAGCAAAACCAAAGGGGATGATGGACGGAGTGTTGAACATTGCAAGCACTCACCCCCAGTCAACTGATCTGGGTTTAATCCATCATCATTCTTTAGCTCACTCCGCCACCCCAGTTCAGACATGGCCATATGCAAATCAGTCTGACCCTGTGCCTCATGGGAACAGTCCAGCCTGAACTGCCAAGCCATGTCTTCCCTGGACCGGAAACAAGCATCCTGGGACCCGTTTCTGGCTTGCCCAGACGTGGGTCCCTTGCTCACTTTGCCACTGGATTCAAGATAGCCTGGCTGATGACGGCTGTAAGCCAGAAACCGGTCCCAGGATGCTTGTTTCCGGTCCAGGGAAGACATGGCTTGGCAGTTCGGGCTGGACTGTTCCCATGAGGCACAGGGTCAGACTGATTTGCATATGGCCATGTCTGAACTGGGGTGGCGGAGTGAGCTAAAGAATGATGATGGATTAAACCCAGATCAGTTGACTGGGGGTGAGTGCTTGCAATGTTCAACACTCCGTCCATCATTCCCTTTGGTTTTGCTATGTTCGCCCTAAGTTGGCAGGGTATGCCCAGACGTGGGTCCCTTGCTCACTTTGCCACTGGATTCAAGATAGCCTGGCTGATGACGGCTGTAAGCCAGAAACCGGTCCCAGGATGCTTGTTTCCGGTCCAGGGAAGACATGGCTTGGCAGTTCGGGCTGGACTGTTCCCATGAGGCACAGGGTCAGACTGATTTGCATATGGCCATGTCTGAACTGGGGTGGCGGAGTGAGCTAAAGAATGATGATGGATTAAACCCAGATCAGTTGACTGGGGGTGAGTGCTTGCAATGTTCAACACTCCGTCCATCATCCCCTTTGGTTTTGCTATGTTCGCCCTAAGTTGGCAGGATATGCCCAGACGTGGGTCCCTTGCTCACTTTGCCACTGGATTCAAGATAGCCTGGCTGATGACGGCTGTAAGCCAGAAACCGGTCCCAGGATGCTTGTTTCCGGGTCCAGGGAAGACATGGCTTGGCAGTTCGGGCTGGACTGTTCCCATGAGGCACAGGGTCAGACTGATTTGCATATGGCCATGTCTGAACTGGGGTGGCGGAGTGAGCTAAAGAATGATGATGGATTAAACCCAGATCAGTTGACTGGGGGTGAGTGCTTGCAATGTTCAACACTCCGTCCATCATCCCCTTTGGTTTTTCCAATTTAAAATTTTGACAGACATCCTATGTGGGTATTTTGCAAGGCATGTGGGATTACATGCAGTTGTGTTTGCTGCAGGCAATGTTTGTGGTAATTTCAGGGAAATCAATAGTAAAAAATGGCTCCTCTGGCCATAAAGCAAGCCCACAAACTGCTAAAAAACGGGCCCACACACTGATCTATTAGACCACCCCATCAGGCACTGCCTTATTGTCCTATTAGCCAGTCCGACACTGAAAAAAGGTGATCATTTTTGGCCCCCTTGTGGCGGCCTATTTGGATATCGATATAATATTAATGTACATGCTCATGGGTTTACTGTTAAAGGTTGAAAAGATTTTTATTTACTCTAATTATCTCAGCATGATGGTAACCTCATTTGGACAACATCATGGAGATACGTAGGACAAGCTAAAATGAGATTACTGTGAAGAGGCCATGGGTGCTAATGATTGCATTCTGGGTATTCTGGGTGTGGTTTATGTAAATGAGTCTCGATAGAAATGGTCACAGACACATACAAGGGGAGTGCCCTCCCCCAAATACATCTACAAAGATGTGGAAAACGCTACATCAGAGACCCCTTCGTCACACAGGTCAGTTATAAGCATGGGTTCTCATTTATACATATGTCCCCTTTCTTGTGTATTGTACAAAATCTTTCTAATCTATGCACAGTTGGAAATAAACTGACAATGGATTGAAATTTCCATAAATACTTGGACCGCTCATTTCATTCCTTCAACCCCTCCTCATCTGCCTCTCCTACTTCAGTTTTCTCTGCCAACAAAAGTAAATAATCTCAATAATCCTAATGTGAAGCAGTTATTTTAAGAAGCACCAGCAATATCAAAGTAAATGAAATAAATGCATCCTGAGAATAGTGGAAGCAGTTTTTTCATTAGATAGAGTCAATACTGAATAACTTGCAGCTTACCATTTTACATATTTAACAGTTTGCAATATTGTAACTTGCTGATTGTCATGGTTATGGGATATATTATGAGGGCTGCTTGACACTGATTGGTGTCCACGCAACAGGTTTACAATCCGGGTGACGTATTAGTCTTTTGGCCAAATTAATTCATTAATTTACGAACAGTCTGGATTACTCTGACGCACGCAGGGAGTTAAACACAAATTCATCTTACATTTTGTAGCACTTTTTTAAGGGTTTAGCTTCACACTGAGTGACATTTCTCAAACCTCTGAGCAAAGGTTTGCAAAATTAAATGAAGTCTATGCAATACAGGAACGACTGTCCGCAAAGCTCCGCCTGCTCTTCGCACTACAGCAGTGACCATTTGCACTGCTCTGCTTGCTCTTCACAGCCTTCTTCACCACAAATGAACTCTTTGTGCTGGAATTTTAGAAGGTAAATTTTCCAGCGGAACTAACCTTGTCCCTGTATTTGGATTGCACTCCATCGCAGTCGGCAGGAACTTATAAATTTCACTCAGTCCCACAAAACCAGATAACCAAGATGTCGCTTTGTGCTTTTAAGTGCTCTACTTACCTTAAATGTTTGAAATTCAATACCTCCAATTCCACTGACTGGACTTTTGTAATTTTGGTGTCAACTAATTTATTAAATTTTACTCTATTTTTCTAAATTGGTGTGAGATTTTTCTTCTGTTGTGTCTTCACTTTATTACTGTTTGTGTGCTGCATAAATACTCTACACATTGCCTCTAAGTTAAACCTGGCCGGGCGTGGCCAAGCAACATGGCCGACACGACGTGAGCTTTTCAGCTCCCGGCCGGCCTGCCGTGTAATCTTGAAAAATCCTGAAGTCTGGACCTGCCAACTAGCCCTGAATGCAGCACTGCAACCAGCAGCCCGCGGTGTACTGGAGGTGCCGGCTTCCGGCCAGAAAAAATCGATAATGAAGTCTTTCAGAGCCGGGCCTAGCTAGGCCTGGGAAGAGGACGGGCCTCGTGACGCAGCAACAGCCGAAGAGTCGAGCGCCGAGGGTCCGGGCCTCTGGAGCACCCTGAGGCCGGAGGAGATGTGGGGCTCGCATTCTCCCAGCTGGCCCTGTGGGCATTCTCCCCCCCTGAGGTGCGGAAGAAATCGGCAATACCGGGGGGCGCACTCCGTGCCGAGGTGGAGGCCTTGCTGCCCCGGTGCGGTTGCTGATGATCAGGGCTGTGCCCCGGATGCGGTGGGGGTGGGCGCTGCCTGGCTGGGACGTGGATCGGTCCAGTGAGGATCCGGAGATGCCCCCCGTACCATGAGGCGGGCAGTGTGTCGGGAGCTTGGAGTGGTGCACAAGGGGGATGCGGAATGAACATCAGCACTTTGGCCAGTGAGTAATAGGTGCAGAAGTGCCTCTGCCCTGAATATAAGCGAGAACACACTCCACTCCTGCAGAACTGTAAGTTGTTGACTAGCATGGTGTTGGTTGTGATCTGTTGTGCAAATGGAGGATTTCATTCAAGAATGGGTCAAGACTCTGGCCCTTCTGTGGGCTTACTGCGCACT
This sequence comes from Calotriton arnoldi, assembly GCA_963921515.1. Classification (NCBI taxonomy): domain Eukaryota; kingdom Metazoa; phylum Chordata; class Amphibia; order Caudata; family Salamandridae; genus Calotriton; species Calotriton arnoldi. The sequence continues at coordinate 51,305 of CAWUFW010014886.1, forward strand.
GAGGGATTGCGTTCATTAGTCAGCCCCAGAGCATGGGAAATAAGAAGCACAGCAATCGACACTTGTGAGGCCCCCATGCTACAACGGAATCCTCGCTGGAAATAATCTTTGTGGCCTGATCAGAGGCGGCACACGTGGGGGAACCCAGACATACTGAGACATTGGGGGGCAATGCACGGCTCGGCGCAGGGTGGTCACCCATCTAACACAAACATGGGCAAGGACAAGGCCTCTTGTGCAGGGGCATCAAACACCATCACTCAGAATACCACGCCGCGCCACCCACCGAAGCGAATCACGTGCCAAACAACAGGAACGGATGAGGAGGACGGGGAAGAGATACGGAGCCAACGCGGGCGGAGCTGCTGGCTGCCATACAGGGTTCCCAGAAGGCGCTGGAGGTCCGAATAGATACAGTTTCTATTGATGTAAACTTGCTGCTGGCTGACCTCCGCAAGGTAGCGGATAAAGTCACGGTAGTGGAGGAGGACATATCAGGCCTCAAGGGAGAGGTCTCTGCCCTGAAAAAGCAAGTAATACAACTTTCCTCTAATTCGATGTTGACTACGAGTCACCTATGCCATCCATATACTACTGTCTACCTCATTTGTTTTAAATGACAAATACCGAATGTATGTATACTACCTCAACCACCTAAAGTGTAATACTGTGTATTGTGAAGAGCTTCGTTTCTCTCGTGGATCATTCTTTGTTGACTAGTAGTTCACCTATGCTACCCATATATTATTATCTACCTCTTTTGTACTGGATGACAAATACCGAATGTATGTATACTACCCCACCCATCTAATGTTTAATAACTGTATATTGTAAAGTGCTCTGATACCTTCGTGGGTCATGTTCGCGCTATATAAAACTTTATAAATAAATAAATAAATCCTCCACAACGAAAGCTCTTGAACGCCACACTGAGGACGCAGAGGGGCGCACCAGGCGCAGCAATATTCGTGCACTGGGTTTCCCAGAGAGGGTGGGGGGCAGGTCGGAGGAGCAGTTCCTGGAGCAGTGGATCAAAACCCGGCTGTGTCCCTCGGGCCTATCTGACATGTTTGCCATTGAGAGGGCCCACAGGGTTCTGGTTCCTCCGCCGCCTCCGGGGGCACCCCGCGCGCGTTCATTGCAAGAAGTTTGAACTATAGAGACAGAGACTGCATCCTCAGGGCTGCCAGAGAGCAACCCAGACATCCAGTTTGAAAGCAGCAGGATCTCCATATATCCTGACTATACCAAGCAGGTGCAGGAACAAAGGAAATCGTTTCTAGGTGCAAAGAGGAAATTAAGGGACTTGAACCTGCAATACATGCTGTTCTACCCAGCAAAATTGAAGGTTTTGGCACAGGGCAAGGCCCACTTCTTCGAGAGTCCTGAGGGGGTCTGGGAATGCCTGGAGATTAGGGGAGATGTACTTCCACAGCGAGAGCCTCAGACCCGGGCCAAGAAATGGGGCACCGGACCGCTCCGGGGGACACGGCCCTGAGGGGGAGCTGGGGGACCTCCAACTGCAGTCGTGGGCCTGGACAAAAGGATCACAGTCGGGAGCGATGGAACGCTCCAAATGAGCACAGAAGTTCCACCAGCTTTGGGTCCCGAGGTTGGCACTCCCAACCTGGAAATCGCCAATCAGGCACAGTGGCCGAGCGCGTCAGCAGACGTGGTCGCGGAAACCCTGTTCAGAGAGGAAGGGGAGTTCTCTGAGGAGCATTAAATTGGGAATTTGGAATGACCCCCAAACTGTAACCTTTGTGAAACCCTGCTGTCTGAATCTATACTACGCACAGGCCCAGTTGGCCTGATTCACTAATAGGGCAGGACCCGGTTAGCATACACAGGGATGGGCTCAATAACAATGCTGTACTACTGGCACTATGAAGATTCTCATCATGGGGCATTATCACCTGCTTAGGTGGAATTTTTGGGGTTGGTGGGTCCAGATTTCTACATTTGGGGAGGCTTGTGAGTGTTACAGCCCCATTTGGGCGATATAGCGGGATGCGTGTGACCTGGCACGACATAGGGGTAGGCATTTTGGATGATAACTGTTGTTCAACAAATGTCCGCAGGTGGGGGTATGGGTGTTGTTTTTACAAGTTCTTAGGTTTGGTTTGTTTCGATAATGTGCATACCAGTGGCTTTCTCATGAGTGGTCAGGGCTCGGGGTTGGTGGTAATGGCGAGACCAATTGGCGATGGGGGCTGAGTATAGGTTTCTGACCTGGAATGTCCGGGGGCTGGGTACATGAACCAAAAGACACAGGGGCATATTCACAAGGACTTATCTCCGAGTTATTGCCACCTTAACGCAACAAAAGTGGTGTTAGATTTAACGCCCCATTCACAAGCGGTTGCAAACTGCAGACAACGCAAGTATTCCAGCGATAACTGCCTCAACATTTACCTCCACGGGTGACACCACCAACTTACACTAATGAGATGCAGAATAGGCGTTCCCGTGCAAAAACACACCAAAACACCACTACACCACTTTCACAACGAACTGCCAGATCTGCGATGCGAACCAAAAACAGGCGATAAGCCGCGGTAGCAGCAGGGAATTAACACCTGCCTTTTGTTGGTGTTAAACAGGACGACTACCTGCAGCATGAAAGGGAGCCCAGCCAAGAGCCACATCTGAAGACCCACAGATGCCATGGAGACAATGATCATGCAGCTCCGAGACCCATGAGGGCCACAACATCCACCGCCACCACCCCCAGGCCCCCCCCAGACCCTCCCTGGACAAACACATACCGTGCACGACACAAGAGTCACAAAAAGCGCATGACGTCGCACAATGACAAACAGAAACACACATGTGTGGTCAGAAGAACGAGAAACAGTCACTCATCATTGAAGTAACAAAAAAAACTTTATTGAATACAACACAAAACACCAATGCGGAAGACTCCTGTCGGGTCCGTCCGGGACAATCCTGATGTCACAGCCTGGAAAATAAAGCACAAAATCAGAACGTGTGTCATGCGCACATCAAAGGAGCGAGACACAGAGAAAGAGAGAAGGAAAGAAAGGCAGAGAGAGAAAGAGAGAGAAGGAAAGGAAGGGGGAGAGAGAGAGGGAGAGGGAAAGGAAGGGAGAGAGAGAGAGAAGGAAAGGAAGGGAGAGAGAGAGAGGGAGAGGGAAAGGAAGGGAGAGGGAGAGGGAGAGAGGGAGAGGGAAAAGAAGGGAGAGGAAGAGAGGGAGAGGGAAAGGAAGGGAGAGGGAGAGAGAGAGAGAGAGAGAGAGAAGGAAAGGAAGGGAGAGAGGGAGAGGGAAAGGAAGGGAGAGGGAGAGGTAAAGGAAGGGAGAGGGAGAGAGGGAGGGAGAGGGAAAGGAAGGGAGAGGGAGAGAGAGAGAGAGAAGGAAAGGAAGGGAGAGAGAGAGAGGGAGAGGGAAAGGGAAAGGAAGGGAGAGGGAGAGAGGGAGAGGGAAAGGAAGGGAGAGAGGGAGAGGGAAAGGAAGGGAGAGAGAGAAGGAGGGACACTGCCACCCCAGCGCACCCAGGCACCACTGCTCACCTGCTGCCACCGGTGTGTCTCCAACCACGTGCTGGTATACACTGCAAGCCACCAGGTCTGCAATCTGTAATTGAGTCCAGAGTCAATCATGGCAGAGTACATCACACTGCACACGGCAACAACGCCTGTCCGTCGTGCGCACACATGCAGCCGCACCCTACCCCCTCCCACCGGCCAGCGCTGGCTGTCCTCACTTGCGCACCCAGGCCCCACTGCTCACCTGCCGCCAACGGTGTGTCCACCAGTGGGCACACCACGTGCCCGTGCAAGCTCCAGGCCCAGGTACTGCCACCATGGCATGCTCCACATCATGCGGACCCGCACCGCAGCCCAGCAGGTCCCACACATGACGCTGAGTCCTGAGGCATCAATGCCAGAGACCACATCAGTGCACACGTCATCATCGCAGGCTGCACACCCACTCAGCAATTTCGGTGCCACTAACCCTGTGCAACCCCAGTCAGCGCCACGTGGTGGTAGGCCCGTGACGGCTGCATGGCTCCGGGTGCCACTAACCCTGTGCAACCCCAGTCAGCACCATGTGGTGGTAGGCCCGTGACGGCCGCATGGCTCTGGGTGCCACTAACCCTGTAAAACCCCAGTCAGCGCCACGTGGTGGTAGGACCTGTGACGGCCGCATGGCTCCGGGTGCCACTAACCCTGTGCAACCCCAGTCAGCGCCACGTGGTGGTAGGCCCGTGACGGCCGCATGGCTACGGGAGCCACTAACCCTGTGCGCAACAACTCATGGGCCCTTTATGATTGAGTATCGTGGAACCTCCGTCATCCAGTCACCACCGGCAGAGGGGAATGTGACGTTGCCAGCCCCTTATATTGGCAGGGTCACATGTCCCGTGACGCCTGTGCCGGATGGGTGTGGTGTGCATGCAAACCTACCCTCAGGGAGTGGCCGTGACATGCTGACAACTAGACCAGCGACCTGCAGACCACTAGCGTCTAAACCTGCGACTTTTAGCTATGTGGCCCCCCCTTCGGAGCGTAAGCGGAGTGGTCTGGCCTGGCGTACGCCGGACCAGCGCAGGGCTTGCAACAATGACTCGGGGGCTCTGGGCGTGGTTCAGTCCATGTCTGGACAAGGAAGTGACTAATGTGTGTGTCCCTGTTGTAGTGTCTACGGCACCCGGAATGCAATCGGCAATGTAGCACACTGTGACTGGAATCCCACTAGATGAGCATCATTGAGGTTAGGGGGAATCACTGAGCCTACATTCATCCACACATTCATACATGAATGATGAAAGACATGACACAGCAGTGCGTTTCTGAATGTTTAATGCACATCCAGTGGAGTTTTGCAGCTGGAGCAGTACAGGGCCATGCCAACCCCACTTCATAATATGGGCCCGTGGAGAGCCAGCCAGAGTCCATCGGGGAATGACAAGTACAGCGGAAGAGGAAGGGTACAGTCCGCAGTGTGGTCGCCGTGTCATTGGTCACCAAACAGGATATGGCAGTCCATGTCGTGGTCCAAGGTGAGTGCAGCAGAGTGTATCGGGGGTCAGTGGAAGGTCATGGGGCGATGTGCGGCACCAAGCAGCAACAGGCCAGGTGGCGGACATGAATGCTAGTGCCTCCTTCTGAACTCAAGCCCATCCACGTCCTCGTCCTTGGATGTGTGCTCTGCCCCACCTGTGGGTGGTGCAGTTCCGGCTGCGGCACTGTGTGGCACTGACACATCAGGGGCCGGAGGTGGATTGTCGGCCGCACTGTGTGGCAGTGACACATCAGGTGCCGGAGTGGGAATGCCTGCCGCACTGTGAGGCACTGACACACCAGGGGGCGGAGATGTGGATGGTGTAGGGGCAGCAGCATTCATCTGCGCCATGATGAGGACATGCAGGGCATGGTAGATCCCAGCTACATTTCGCTGATGTGCAGCGGTGGCTGCCATCCTTTCCGCCTCCATCCGCACCATGTCCTCCATGAGCCTCCGCATGTGTGCCATCTCACGGCTGAGATCGCTGGAGTCACTCTGAAGGTGTTCTTGTCTCCGAGTCATGACTCCAGCGATGTCAGCCAGGGCTCGTTGGAGACCATGGAGCGGCGTGTGGGTGTCCATTAGGGACTGGAGGTGGTCCCTGATGGGACTCAGACACCCATGGATGGCGTCAAGTTTGGTATCCATGAGGTCGAACCCCACCCGCACCTGCTCAGCCATCTCTCTCTGGACCTCCAACACACAGCGTTGGAAGGTCATGGGTTGTTCGGGGGGGGTCTTGGGAGACAGCCGGGGTTGTGGGTGCCTCCTGCTGGGTGGTTTGTGGAGTGGGTGGGGTCTCCTCGATGCAGCTGGGCTGCCCTGGTCCTGGAGGTGATTGGCGGATGAGTTCAATGATGTCTTACGGCTTGGGTGTCGATGCTGGTGGTGTCCTCCTCGTCATCAGTGAAGAGTGGCTGGGACTGCTCTGCAGGTGGCGTTGACGGTGCCCCTGAATGTGAAGGGGAGATGCTGTGTTACAATGTGTCCACATGTATGTGTTCTCATGGTACATGTTCACATTCAGACAGCATGGCAATGTATATTGTGACAGTGTGTAGATCATGAGTCATTGTGGGTGTGCACTGTGCTCTGCTTGGTTGTGCATGTGTGTCATTGTGGCCATCTCCCCCCGTCCCCCAGTACCTGGTGGTTACTCACCCTGTTGCTGTTGTGTTGTGTCATGTCGAGCAGTGTCCGGTGCCCCGACTCCTGCCACGGTCTCCAAACTGATGACTGTCGACACCAGCTCCTCCATGTCATCCAGCTCCAGCTATGGCGCTGGGCTCCCACCTCCAGTCTGCATTGCTGCCTTCTGGTTGCCTGCGAGTTTCTCCTTGGTCTTGCGCTTGATGTCAATCCATCGCCTCTTGACCTCGTCCATTGACCTCTTGTGCTCTCCAACGGCATTCACCTTGTCCACGATGGACCACCATAATCCATTTTTGGTGCCCAATGACATATTGGAGGCGACGAACAGTTGTTGATGGTGTTCTATCACCTCCGTGACCAGGATCCTATTCTCCTGCGGACTAAACTTCGTCTTCCTCTTCTTCTTGTCCTTTCCCTTCCCTGTCACCGAGGTCCCAGGCTGGTCGTCAGGGGTGCTTGTGGGGTTGCGCTCGTCCTCTGCGCCTGCTCCGGCTGCCTCCATGGTGCTTCGGTGTTGGTCATTTTGTGTTTGTGTGTTTTTTCTCCTTTTGTAGTGATTTTTCCGCCTGCCGTGTGTGTATGGCAGGCCTGGCGCTGCTTATCGCTGATTTCCTCATCGCGAATGGGCTCTTCGCACGTTTTTTGGTGTTGGGGTTTGTGTTTTTGACTCCGTCGCGGTGGTTGTTTCGCGGACGTTGGCCGCGTTTTCGGAGGACTATCACATGGTACCGCTGTGTTGTGAATTCCAGGTTAACACGGGGTTATTTTCCCGCAATCAACTGCGATGTGTAAAGTTGTGTCAAAATTTTTTGGTGATGTTTAGCGCACGTTCTTGTGAATATCCCCCACAGGGTATTACCTTCCCTTGAACGCCATCACATATCCATCGCTTGCCTTCAGGAAACACACCTGGATGATAGCGGTGCAGCTAGAGTAGCCAAGAAGTGGCGAGGTCAGATTCACCACTCCTCTTTTTCTACATATGCCAGGGGTATCGTGATCTGGGTGGCACCTGGCACTCCATTTACACCTACTTATAGTGAATCCGATGTGAATGGGAGTTATGTAATTTTGCAAGGTTTGCTGGATGCCAGGGAAATTGTTATTTTTAAATGTTTATGCACCAAACAGGGATGACCTCGAGTTCTTTCAGGTCATTCAGGAACTATTGTCCTAGGAGTTAGACGTCCCATACATATGGATGGGTGACTTCAATGGCGTCCTAGACTCAACCCTCGATAGACATCCCCCCAAGGAAGGAACAAAACCCAGAATGTCTCAGATGCTTAGGAAGGTCATGCTAGGCCTGGGGCTCCATGATGTGTGGAGGGAAACTCACCCTACACTGCCACTCTTCATGTTCCATTCACATACTTATGGAACACAAAGCAGACTGGACAGGGTTCTGGTGTCAGAGTGGCGGCCTTTCCAGATGTGGAGGTGACCCACTTGGCGCGCTTTCTGTCTGACCATTCCCCGGTACGATGTTTGGTTAGGTGGGGATTGCCCATATTAGTCCCGAGGCGTTGGCAATTGGTGTGTGGGGTGAGGCAGCAGTTGATTGGAGAGCTGGATAGAGAGGAGAAAGCGTTAACCGACATACAGGCAGGGAACCTGACTGACACTGAGGTAGGCGTGAAGGAAAGGAAACAGCGAGAGCCGACATCTGGGACAGGCTGGACAAGTACACATTGACGCGTTACCGCCAACGACTACATGCTGAGGGTGACAAATCAGGTCACCTATTGGCATGGATACTCCGTAGGGAGCGAGCTCCTCCATCTGTTACCACTCTGAGGGCCGAGGGAGGGAACCTCGTGCACACCAGAGCTGGGATTCTAGAGATATTACAGCGCCACTTACAGAAGGTGTGTACTGCAGACCCTGGAGTGGTGGCTGAGGGGTACACCCCCGTTGTCGGGGGTTGGCGCCTCCACAGCTTTTACCCTCTATGGTAGAGGAACTGGATGCTAAAATCACAGCTGAAGAAGTTCAGGAAGCGTTACGAGCTATGCCCGGAGCTAAGGCGCCTGAGGCTGATGGGTTTCTAGTGGCCTTTTTACAGGCCTATTCTAGTCAGCTTGTCCAACCCTAGCTACAAGTCTATGAAGAGGCTTTCAAAGCAGGGGTATTGCCTCTGTCAATGCGTAAAGGGGAAATTGTTATGTTTCTTAAGCCAGGGGAGAACGACCAGGACCCATCATCATACCGTCTCCTGACAATGATAAATTCAGACGTAAAAATTCAGTGTAAAGTCCTGGCTGCTAGGTTAGCCCCCCACATGGTGCACCTCGTTCACGAAGACCAATGTGGTTTCAAATCAACCCGTAACACGGGCATGAATATTTGGAGGCTAACGCACATTTTGCATGAAGTACGACATAGAGAGGATGATCTAGCCCTGGACTCCATAGACTTGGAGAAGGCCTTTGATTCTGTGGATTGGGGGTATCTGTTGGAGGTGCTCAGGGTGGCTGGTTTTGGCCCACGGTTCAGACGGTGGGTACAGATCCTGTATACAGCGCACAGCGCCAGGGTCCGGGTGGGGCACATTAGGTCGAGCAAGTGGCTACTGGGGAGGGGGAAGCGCCAGGGCTGTCCACTTTCTCCACTGTTGTTTGCACTGGCAATAGAGCCCCTGGCAATATGGGTGCATAGAGACTTGCGTCACTGGTGCATCAAAGTCGGCGAGACTTCCCACATCATATCATTGTATGCCGGTGACACTCTATTCTATGTCTCCTCATCACTGGAGGCGATTCCGAGGCTACTACAGGTCTTGTAAGAGTTTGGTGGGTGCTCGGGGTAGCAACTAAACAAAACAAAATCATTGTTATTCCCCCTGGCTCGCTTGGCGAGCAGTCCTGCAGATACACTCCCTAGAGTGGGCTTACGTTGGGAGACGGAGCATGTCAGGTATCTGGGAGTGCAGGTGGCGGGTGTGGACTCACGGATATTGCAGCTTAATGCCCACAAGTTGATAGATGCATTAAAGGGGTTGTGGGCTTTTGGAATACTCTCCCGCTCTCCCTAATGGGCAGGTTGGCGATAGCCAAGATGGTGGTGGTGCCCCGCTGTCTGTACATGTTACAGAATGCCCTTTGCCCCATCACCAGGTGAATATTTTGGGCATTGGACTCTATACTAGGCCTGGGCGAAGTACTACGCTACGCTCGCGTAGTTTGCGCTACTTCGCACAACGCGAATTGCACGTAGCACAGTGCAAACACGCGTAGCGTAGCGTAGTGCAGCGGTCATTTTTTGCTTGCTCGCGGTCCTCAACGTCAAGTTGACGATCGCGAGCAAGCAAAATGACATCCCGGCGAGACTTTTTCCTCGTTCGCGATCAGCAACATCAAGTTGCCGATCGCGAGCGTGGAAAATAAACCTCCCGAGCGAGATTCTCAACGCGGGAGGTCAGGGTTTCTCATTGCGAGTGGTCGCGTATGCTCGCGACCGCTCGCGATGAGAAACTACCAGTCCGCGTTGAGAAGCTGCCGCTCGAGTAAAAATCTACTCGAGCGGCAGTAAAAGACAGCTTGCACTGTGCAAGATGCCGTTTTCAATGATTGCACAGTGCGGACAAGCATCCGGCACTGTGCAATCATTGCGAACAGTGCACTACGCAGTTCGCGTAGTGCTACGCGTAGCTCGCGTAGTGCGAACTGCACTTTGCGTAGCTTCGCGAAGCGTTACTTCGCGAACTACGCCCAGGGTTACTCTATACTCATAGACCTGCATTGGGCAGGTCGACACAGCAGAGTGGCACTTGCCACAATGAATCGTACATATGAAGGGGGTGGCCTTGAGGCTCCCAGAATGGAGCCCTACCATTACGCCACTCATCTTCAGCACGCAGGGAGATGGTTTGTTGAGGGGGATAATTGGGAAAAAAGGCTGCTCCAGAACAGAGTGCAGGTTACTGATTTACCGTCCCTCCTGTTGCAGGGTGCGGGGCACCTCAGATGTGGTGCCATATGTGGTCAGACAGACTGCGCACATCTGGAAACTTTTGCTGTGCGTATTTTTAAAACGTGCCCCGTTCCATCGGGAACTCTCTGTGTGGGACATTGCGCCTGTTAGACGGGTGATGTCCAATATGACATTCGGGGCCTGGCGGGAGGGGGGTTGCGGTGTTCTTGCTGACCTGTACCCGGGTGAAGGCTTTATTACATTTGAACAAGCTTGTGATGACTTTGACTTGGGGCAGGGGCAATATATACAATATGCTGCCCTAGCTAACATATTTAAAGATATATGGCCCATGCACCCAGCGATCCCACAGCTTACCCAGACACTAGACATTATACTCATGTGCGGGGCGGAAAGTCGCATCATTTCACTGCTGTATAGGGCCATGAGGGAGGATGCCAGTGCTCCCCCTCCCAGGGCATTTGGTAATTGGAGCGCAGACCTGGAGGTACCATTGGAGGAAAAGGACGGGAGGGCGGTGGGTGAACTCACACACACGGTCTTCTGTAATGCCCAATTCTGGTTAATTCACTATAGTTACATGCACCACACATATATGACCCCGGATAGACTACATTGCATGGCCCACAGCAGGTCCGACTTATGGCCTAGGTGTCGTGGGGGGAGGGCAATTTCCTGCATTTGGCTTGGGTATGCCCTGAGGTTAGAAGCTTCTGGACGGAGATGGTGGAGCGGATCAGAGGCAGCGTGAGTAGGTGATTGCAATTGACACCTGCCCATTGCCTACTGGGGTTAATACGGAAACCTAAAAAGCAAAGCAAAATAGCATATAGACTCCTGCAATTACTTCTAGTGCTAGCTAGGCGCAGAAATGCTATTGTGTGGATGAGGACGCGGGCGCCTGAGGTTTTGGCATGGATACGAGATGTGCACAAATGGACATTAGCTGAGGAGGTGCCCATGAAGAGATGTCGCAAAGATGAGAAATTAGAGGACGATTTAAGGCTTTGGAGGGAACTCTGTCATGATCTGCTGGCTAACGGCACATAGTCAGGCTCCCAAAGCGCATCAGTAGTGGGCAGCCAGGCAGGAGCCGATGAGGAAGGGGATTAAATGTCTGTTTGCTTTGCTTTGCTTTTATTGGTGGTACGGGGGTTCAGCGGTTGGTCCGATTTCTAGAACTGTACCACCATGTTTAATGACTGCATGATTCTTTTTGCTGCATTGGTTGCACATCTGAAGTTTGTTATTGTGTAATACTTTAAATAAAGTTTCCACAAAAAAAAGCTAAGCCTGGCTGCTTTTGTGCCAAGCTACCACAGGTTAAGCACAGGTTAATTTAGTGAGTGTGGTTCACCCTGACAAGGATTGTGGCTGTTGATTGAGAAGGGCTCACACACCCCTCAACCAATAACCCAATTTCTTCAAATGAATAATGCTATCATTATGATGATCTTAGCGATGTGACTAAGTGCAGTGGAAGGATCCTGCAGATGTTGGGGGGACACACCCAGCAGTTAATTTTTGCAGGTGTCTGTGGCTGGTGGGCATCGGCACTGACTGGCCTTATTTTTCATCACCAGACTTCAACTCAGAGCAATGAGAGAGAAAGACAGAAAAGAAGAAAAAAAAGACAGTAAGGAAGACAGTGACTTAGGGAAAAGCAGAGAAGAAAAAGAACCTGCAAGAGTGAGATTACGAGACAGGAAGTGTAAAGTGGTGGAAGCAAAAGGCAGGGGGTGGAATAAAGAATAGGCTGCCATGGTATTCGGCAAACACAAAATTCTTCAGGACAAGCATCAGGTTCTTAAGAAAAACTTTGGCGCACAGTTATTTATTTATTTTTTTAAACATTTTTTGCGGAGTTTTATATAGCGCGAACTTGACCCGAAGGTATCGGGTATCAGAGCACTTTACATAGCACCAGTTGCGTTACAAGAGTACACATTCATTTTTGTTAGGCACAGGGAGATCAAGGGGCATATCATCAAGCGGCAGCGATAATTATTGCTGGCCGCGTCTAACGTGCACATTACTAACGCCGTCTATCGCCGGATTCTATCGCCCGGTTAGCGCACTATCACCAACGCGCATCGCCGAGGCGATAGAAATCCCGGCAATAGCGGCAGAAAGAGGCAATATCGCAGGAATTCCAGTGATATAAAACCGCGTTAGGGAAAACATTGTAGATAGGGAGATGTGGACTCAGCATGACAATCCACCTCCCATGATAGTTATGGCTAAGTAGGAAAAATAGCAGGCGTAAAAACCGGCGATATACCCGGTTAGCGCTGCTTTTATGTCGCTAGGCGGCTTAACGATTTACTTGTTAATAGGGGTAGCAGTGTTAGCGAAGATTTTCGCTGACTTACAGACGGGAACGCCTACCTCGCATCTCATTAGCGATGCGAGGCGCAAAGGAAATGGGCGCTAAGGCATGCATTCACGCGTTAGCGTGTCCATGCTGATAGGGCGTTACAATTATCGCCGCTTTTCGCCCGAAAACGGCGATAATTGTTTTACGCCGCCTTGATGATATGCCCCTAAAGGATTTGCCCAGAATCACAGGATGTTCAGCGTCATTGCCGAGACGCGAACCCGGTTCCCCAGATTCGAGGTCGACCGCCCTAGGCACTTTAGGCACTGCAAACACCTGCTGCTTGTCACTTGCATTAGACATGTAGCTGTTGTTTCGGGGAGCATCCATACTATTCTAATACAATGGCATTGCAAGTGTTGGCCTGTGCGCACGTTGAGTTGCTGCTAGTCGACGCGGCACTACTGTAGTGTCTCTAATAATTTCACACTTGCTTCTATTACCATAGAGGCATTTTTGGTGTGGGGTGAAGCCACCCTTGCTTTTTATGCCAACAATTTAAACTGATTTTAAGAGGGGAGCAATGAGCTTTCAGTGCATTTTGATTGCCTTTGATATCTCCTGATATAGTATATTATATATATTGTTTTAGACAGACAGGGTAAAACTATGCAGAAATAGATCTCAAGCCAGGGGAAAATTTTCCTGCCCTTTTGGTTTCAAGAAACAGTTCAATTAACCAGCATTTTCCAGTCTGTTCAACGCTGATAACGCGGTCAATTCAATGAGGTATCACCAGCCTCGACATGGCTGCACGAAGATGGCATTTTCTGTAATTTAGAGCAGCGCCCTCATTGCTGATCTACGTGCTTTAATCAGCTGTCATTTGCTGAAGCAGAGAATCGCGCGTGAAGGACACCCGACACTGCAAATGGCTGATCCTTTGAAAACATCCTGAACACTTGTGTACATTATTCCAATGTTGACACATAAATACATAAATAATTAAGAGTCTCTTTCACCCAAGCTAGATTACTGAAACAATATTTATACTCATATAAGAAGAAAAAAAGAGATGCCGACTTTTTATTCATAGTCACATTTTCTAAAAGCCACTTTGGAGTAAATGTGTTTCTGTATTCTCTGCCTTGCGCTTGAACTATTTCTGTGAGTAATGCATATGGATAGGAGGGCGAGATACGCCAAGACGTGCGACTATCATGCTGCACTATGGCTAGCGGAGGTAAATCAAAAGGAGACACAAATCATACGTCAGAGCTGTGCCAGTAAAGGAGACATACAGGAGCTTTGCAAATATTGTCATCAAGATAAATAAAATATAAAATTTTGCTATGAATGGCTAAAAAATGATTAAGTGCAATTTGGCATGATAGTATATTTAACCAAAATCCATCTTTCACAGCAGTGAAATGTAATGGTGTTGGTTTCTCCCTGGTTTACAAATTAATATTAAATAACAGATTGTATATAGTATATTTTTATCCCTATCTGTAGATTATGTGGATATAATAAATCAATGAGGCCATATTAATCATGAGCTCTGTGGACACTTTTCAATAAGGGAATATATTATAGGAAAACAAAATATTCCCTATTGAGATGTTGAAAAGGCCAAGTGGTATGTTCCACGTTAGGCTATTACTTATTAAGAACATCAGTCATTGACCAATAATGGCTACCATGGCTACTATGTATTTAGTGTAAATGCTGACATTGGCATTACCAAGACACACGTTATGGGAAATCCCAGGTATTGTACTTGGCTTATGAAGACTTTTATCTTCAAGGCTCCTTGTTTCAAACTGATCCTTTTTGCACCATGACAATCAGTACAAAAAGGTTGCTATTTCTAGAATTATTCTTGAATATTTAACTCAGTAAAAGTTCCTCAATTTCAAAACTGGTTTCTTTGGCTCATGCACAAACATGTGATATTTCCCACTAGAGCATGTTGTCATTCATTTTTTTCCCTTGTTTTCTATAGAGAAACTAGTGATCAACCCATCAGGTTGTGCTCTCAAAAAAACCTTCTCACTATTGTTTCAATGTCCCTTTCCTTTAGGAAAACGTGTCTTTTATTACCACACATCAAGCATCCTACAATGTGTGAGCTGCACTGACTACGCAAGAACATTGTCCTCTCCTACCCACTAGGACACCCAGCAAAAAGACGTATGCATAGTAAGTTAAATACCTTCTGCAATTAATCACTGGCTGTCTCTACCTGACCACCTCTCAAACTCACATTCTTCTTCAGATCTTTAAACAGGCTGATTCCAGTGTGGGTGTTCCCATGCATCCACCCATGTATTCTGATGTATTCCCAGGTTTACCAACACAGGTAGATCTGGGAATACATCTGAGTTGTACGTTTTCCCAATAGAGAATGAACAAGGAGAAATATCTTTATTAATCCTTGTTGTTTACTCCTTCTAAGTGTGCTGCTTCTACAGCACACTTAGGAAGAGGAAAATGCCTCTAAGGATTGTGACAATGTCATGAGTGATGTAATATGTGAGGTCATAAGCAGGGCACTGGAGGTAATAGTAGGACTTCTGGGCCTCCAAGAACCCTCAGCATCCAAGAGGACTTTATCCCCAACCAGCAGTGCACCAAGAGGCACGTTTGCAGGGTGGTGGAGAAAGGGGATGTGGCCTCCAAAGACCTCTCAGCAATTCAGCTGTGTGAAACTTACTGGAGGTAGCAGGAGGGCTTGTTGGTCCCTGAGGACAATCTTGAGCAAAGGGGACTTCATCCCCCAACCAACAGTGCGCCAGGAGGCAGGTTTGCAGAGTGGTGGAGAGAGGGGGCATAGCCTCCGAAGTCCTCTCAGTAATCGGCTCTGTGGGACTTACTGGAGGTAACAGGAGGGTTTGTTGGCCCCCAAGGACCCTCTGCAGCCAAGGGGACTTCCTCCCCCAAAGCAAACACAAGGAGATGATGGATGGAGCGCTGAAGCTTTTCAGACACTCACCCCCAGTCACAGATACGGGTTGAAGCCATCATCATTCTTTAGCGCACTTCGCCACCTCAGTTCAGACCCAGCTATATGCAAATAAGTCTTGACCCTGTGCCTCATGGGAACAGTCCAGCCTGAACTGCCAAGCCAGGTCTTCCCTGAACCGGAAACAAGCATCCTGGGACCAGTTTCTGGGTAACCCCAACCAGCAGTGCACCAGGAAGCTAGTTTGTAGAGTGGTGAAGAAAGAGGGCATGGCCTCTGAAGTCCTCCCAGCAATCCAGCTGTTTGGGACTTACTGCAGGTAACAGGAGTATTTGTTGTCCCCCAAGGACCTTCTGCAGCCAAGGAGACCTCATTCCCCAATCAGTTGTGTGCCAGGAGGCACGTTTGCAGAGTGGTGGTCAAAGGGGCGGGCCTCCGGCGACTCAACAATCTTTTTTTTTAAAATTAAATTTTAATTTATTTGAGGAGGGGAGGCACGTGGCCCCGCTTCCTTGGGCCAATTCTGGCCCGGGAGATCCCATCCCTTGGGGCCAGGACTATTTTGAATGGGGGATGGGGCCACATGGCCCCCCTCCCCATGCTAAGTTTGGCCCCGGGGACCCCATCCCCCAGGGTCCATCCTCAATTTTGAGTACTCTATTGGGGACCACGGGGAAGCCTCAGGGCCCTGCCAGTCACTGCCAGCTCCACGCCTCCTGCTGGAGCCGGCATTGCTTTTATGGGGAGGGAGCTGCTAAACATACAGCTCCCTCTCTGTCAAAGCAACTGTACTCTGCTTCTAGCAAGCAAGAGCATTTTCAATGCTCTCGCTTGCTGAAAGCAAGCACAGTTTTCTATGGTTTGGTGAGGGCAGTAAAGCTCCCACCAAGCTGTAGCAAACAGCTATATCCCGGGGAAGGACACTCAGAGACATAGCAGGAGCCGGGCCTGAAGGGTGGCGGTCCCCAAGGCATGTTGGCTCCAGGAGGGGGGCTGTGCAGGCCCCCTCCTTTGTTTCATTTTGCCCCGGGGAGGTGGTGGTCCCATGGGCTCGGGGGGGGGATAAGCGCGGCCCCTGTGCATTGCGTAAAGACAAAGCCCCGAGGCAGTGACGGTCCCTGGAGCTGGTGGGGAGGCATACTGGATTTCCCTGCATTTTGTTCATAGAGAAGTCCCAGGGAGGTGGTGATCCCCGGGGGATCAGTAAGCCCCAGGAGGGGAGCCCATGTGCCCCCCTCCTTTATTATTCAAATGCCCCCGGGACCTGGCCCACCCAGGTGCCGGTTATTTTTATTTCAGCGGGATTCGCAGATCCAGCTCAACACCCGGCAATACATTTTTTTAACAAATACTTTTTTGGCCTTGTGCGAACCCCCCCCCCCCCCAAGAGCCCTAGGGGGTCAGGGTTTTTCTACCCTGCCCCTTTTTCTTTTTTTTAATTGTTTTTTCTAGGACTTGGTTCAAGCCGAGTCCCAAGATGGCTGCCAACACTTCCTGGTTTGAAGTGTTGACAGCCAAACAGATCTCAGCATGAGATCGGAAGGGGTCACGGATCCTCGGCGTCTGTAGATGTACAACTGGAAATGTCTTTAAATTACTCCACAACTACTGAACGGATTTACACCAAATCACAAAAAGGGTTCTTTTTTGGACCAACAGCTACATTTCTGCCAAATTTGCTGTAATTCCGTTCAGACGTTTGTGCAGTAGCCACATCTAAAGTTCCTATGGAAATGAATATGTGGAAAATGCGCTTTGGAACCCCCTTTTTCTCAGCCCCCCCCTTGACGGATAACACTGAAATTTTCAAGACAGCAGCTGAAGTGAGCATTGAACTTGTTTTGAAAAGTTCACAGAAATTTGCCAAATGACACCAAAGATATTGGCAACATCAAAAACGCTCTTCCTATGGAAACTAGGTCCTAACTATAACTACCTACTGGCAACAACCTGTAGGTATATATATTTTCTATTGGCGATTGCTAGTAGGTGTTACAGTTGGGACCATGTTTCCATAGGAAAATCATTTTTTGACTTGTCTATAACTTTGGTGCTGGTTGACGAATCTCCATGAAGTTTTCTTTAAAAAGTGTCAACTTAGGTCTTGTTGTGTATTGAAAGTGTCAGGGTGATCCGTCATGCGGGGGCCAAGAAAAAGGGATGTCCAAAAAGTCTGTTTTCCCATGTTAAATTCCCATAGGACCTTTAGAATCAGCTGCAGCCCAAACTGCTGAACAGAATTACACCAACTTTGGCAGAAAGGTAGATTTGCTTACGCAGATTGTGCTTTCTGTTATTTGATGCAGATCTGTTCAGTAACTGTTCAGAAATCTGAGAAAATAAAGATAGCGATATCTGTGGCGGAGACTACTTCTCAAAAAATACAGAGCTCGTGCAGGGAAATGCAGAACTCTGATTGGCTGCTAACACTTCAACTAGGAAGTGCTGGCAGCCAGTTTAGGACTCAACTCCACTCGATTCCCAGAAAAAACGTTAAACAAAAGAGAAGGGGGCAGGGTGGAAATACCCTGACCCCCAAGCCTTGTTGTTGGGGTCCCCCTGGGACAACCCCACAGCAAAAAGCATTGTTTTTTTGCATTTTTGTCACTAATTCGTCACAACGTATTGGAAATTGACATATATAAAAAAAAAACACAGCCGCCCACACCTCTAAGTAATTGAGCCTCTGGTTGGGCCAAATCCCAGGGGCGTGTGAGTTTTGGTAATAAAGAAATGGAGGGGGGCGCATGGGCGCCCTTCCATGGGATGGTTTTAGGCCTGGGGACTGCCACCTCCCCGGGGCACTATATGTATGCGAGTGGGCCTGCTGGGCCTGATCACGCCCCAGGTGCTGCCACCTCTCTGGGGCAAACAATGCTAAAAAAAAGTGTGGGGCCCACACAGCTTCCCCACAGCCCTAGGGACCACCACCTTCCCCGGCACTGCATAATATGTGAGCCTGTCCACACCCTGGGTACTGCCACTTCCTCGGGGCAAACAATGTAATATAAATGCGGGGGACCGCCACCTCCCTCTGGCGCTGTATAATATGTATGCGGGCAGACCTGCTAAGCCTGCCCGTGCCTCAGGGACCACCACGTGCCTGGGGAAAGAAAAGTAAAATAAATGGGGGGGGCCCGATCAGCCCCCCAGTAGCCCCGGGGACCACCACCTTCCCAGGGCTCGAAGAAAGTGATGAAGGGGGGCCATTGCAGAGCCACCCGGGGACCACCACCTCCCTGGGGCTTAAATAAACATTAGGGGGAAACATGCGGGCCCCCTCGTGGAGCCATGGATGGCCCTGGAGACCGCCACCCCCCAGGGCCGGCTCCTGCTACCTTCCTAGGTGTCACCCTCAGGAGGCAGCTGTTTGCTTTTTCTTGGTGGGAGCTGACTGCCCCCACCAAGCAAAAGCAAACATAACCCTGCACACAAATATGCTAGTAGTGAAACAGATGAAAACATTGCTCCTGCAAGCAGATGGCTGCTATTTCAAGCATCTCCCTGCTTGCAGGAGCAGTGCTGGCTCCCGCAGGAGTCTGGAGCCGGCAGGGGCAGGGGCAGCGGGGGCCTTGAGGGTTACCACGCAGTCCTGAGGAAGAGCAGAAAGAGGCAGAATAAAGTCAGAAATGAACAGGAAGAAGAAGAATAACTGTCAGCAATGAGCAGAAAGAGGCAAAATAAATGTGAGAAACAAGCCGAAAGAGGCCGAATAAATGTCAGGAATGAGCAGAAAGAGGCAAAATAGAGGTCAGAAATGAGCAGCAAGAGGAAGAATGAAGGTCAGCAATCAGCAGAAAGAGGCAAGATAAAGGTGGGAAATGAGTAGAAAGAGGCAGAATAAAGATCAGAAGCAAGCAGAAAGCGGCAGAATAAAGGTCAGAAACAAGCAGAAAGAGGCAGAATGAAGGTCAGAAATGAGCAAAAAGAGGCAGAATAAAGGTCAGCAACGGACAGAAAGAGAGAAAATAAAGGTTAGAAATGAACAGAAATAGGCAGAATAAAGGTCAACAATGACCAGAAAGAGCAAAATGGAGGACAGAAATGAGCAGCAAAAGGCAGAATGGAGGTTAGGAATGAGCAGAGAGAGGCAAAATAAATGTAAAAAATTAGCAAAAAGAGGCAAAATAAAGGCCAGAAAGGAGCTTGCTGAGAATTGCTGAAACCTCATTGGAGGCCCTGCCCCCTTTCTCAGCACATTGCACAGGGGCCTCCTGGGGTACTACTGGTCAGGGGATGAGCTCCCCTTGTCTGCTGAGGGTCATTGGGGGCCAAGAACCCCTATTGTTGCTATAACTAAGTCCCCTACAGACAGATTGCTGAGATGTTGTTGGCGGTTACGCCCCTTTTCTGAACCATTCTGCACAGGGGCCTCCTGGAGCACTGCTGGTTGGGGGATAAAGTCCCCTTGGGTGCTGAAGGTTGTTAGGGGCCAAGAACCACTATTGTTGCGATAAGTAAGTCCCCCACATGGGGATTGCTGAGACAACATCGGAGGCCCGTCCCCTTTCTCAACCATTCTGCACAGGGGCCTCCTGGCATACTGCTGGTTGGGGGATGAGCTCCCCTTAGCTGTTGAGGGTTATTGGGGGACAAGAACTACTATTGTTGTGATAAGTAAATTCCCTACAGCTGGATTGCTAAGATGTCGTTGGAGGCCTCGCTCCTTCCTCAACCACTCTGCACAGGGGCCTCTTGCATACTACTGACTGGTGATGAATTCCCCTTGGCTGCTGATGGTTGTTGGGGGCCTACAACCCCTATTGTTGTGACAAGTGAGTCTCCCACAGCTGGGTTGCAGAGGAGTCATCAGGGGCCCACCCCCTTTCTTAACCACTCTGCACAGGGGCCTCCTGGTGCACTACTGGTTGAGGGAAGAACTCCTCTTGGCTGTTGAGGGTCGTTAGGGGCCAAGAAACCCTATTGTTGTGACAAGTAATTCCACCACAGTTATTGCTGAGATCTCATTGGAGGCCCGCCCCCTTTCTCAACCACTCTACAATGGGGCCTCGTGATGCATTATTGGTTGCGGGATGAACTTCCCTTGGCTGCTGAGGGATGCCCGACTGCTGCCGAGTGCCTGTCAAGTCTTGTCACACTCCAAAAGCACACACAATGATGTGATGAGTGTGCCAACAGATAAAAAAATTCTGATCCATTGTGGAGTCTATGGGTAACCCCGCATTATCCGTGGAACACAGAGTTGCCAAATTTGGCAAACTCCATGAGCGGAGCAGAATTTTATGCCCAGGCCTCTAAAAACCCAAAGGTTACAAGGACCTTATAGTTAGGAAATAGAATTTAAAAGACCATAGAAAGTCACTGAAAAAAACAAAGATTACAGGGACATTATAGTTAGGAAATAGAAATAAAAAACCTTAGAAATTCACTAAAAAAAAGGTTACAGAGACGTTATAGTTAGGCTGACATGTCACTCATACAAATCCAGTGAAATTCAGCAGTTATAGTTACCTGAGCTAACTATAATTTACACGCCCGAAATGCACTGCTTATGATCTCACATATTACATCACTCATTACATGGTCAGTGAAATCACTGATGACATCTCAAATTATATCACTGATGACATACACCCATACAGCCACTCACAGAGTGATATACTCACCCAAACAGCTACTCACACATCCACTTATTCACCTATATATCCACTCACACATCCACTCACTCACCCATACAGCCTCTCAGCACAGCCACTCATTCACCCATACATGTACTCACAAACTCCCACACAAACACAACCACTTACATACCCATTCACACAACCATACAAGCACACTAACTCACTTAACCACAGTCATTCAAACCGCCACTCACTCACCCATACTGCCACTTACACAGCCAGTGACTCACTGATACATCCATTCAGACACCCAGTCACTCACTCACCCATACAGTCCCTTCCTAGGGATCATCACCTCCCTGGGGCTTTATTTAATATATTGGAGGGGAGCCTCATGGACCCCCCTCCATTGGGCTTATTGTAGGCCCGGGTGGAGTTCACTGAGTTGTGCTACGTGGAACTCCACGAAGTGGCAAAAAAACGTCACCGCACTATGCGGAGTTCCGCATGTGGGCGGAGTTTGCTAGGCACCCTTCCGCATTGCCATGTGTAACGTGGAGTGTGTCCTTGCATTCCAAATCATGTGTGAATGGCACCATGTGGTTCTCATGTGCATCCTTATGTTGCAAATCACACGTGAACGGCACCGCGCATTTTACATGGGCACGGCCATCTTCTTTTTCTACTCTCTGTTGTGGTGCTGGGCCTAATTTTCAATCCCTCTTTAATCTATTTAATTTGCCCACTTTAAAACTTATATACCCTTCATTTTTATTTATTATATTAGTGTGTCTTTGTGTTTGTGTATTTTAAATTTTTTTGTAAATTCTTTGGTGTTTTTTGTGACTTTTTGTATTTAGTTTAATTTTACCCTTACTTCCTTATTTCTTCTTTCCTTTCCTTCCTTTTCCTTCTTTTCTCATCTTTCTTTGCCCCACCCAGCGCCATGGCAGAGGGTCGTCTTCCTTGGGGGAGGCGCCGCCACCCAGGTGTGCAGCCCTGGGCGATCTTTAGTGAGGAGGAGGTGACAGCACTAGTTTTGTGTGTACAGTGCCTCCTCCCCTCAATGCTGACAGCAGGCCCAGCAGCAGATACCCCCTGCGGAAGTGTTGGCTGCGCTGGGGGAGGGTGCGCCGGTACCCATGGCATTTTACCACCTATGACCAAAGTGCAGTATGGTTCAGTTCATGACTGCAGTGCTGGCTGTGCAATGTGCATCTGTTTCAGTTAATGCCGCATTTATAAAGTTTTCAATGTATTACAAACCGAACACACAAGGTGTGTTTCCGTTTGCCCACTCAGTCACCTCTTAAATCTTCACTCCTTTATTTTTTCCTAGGTTCTTCTGTCCCAGTCTACCAAAAAACTGGAAAATCCATTCTTGTGATGTGCCACATTTGATTTTTTAATCATGTAAAGTTTAGTGATTCCAGAATATATTTCATGGTTTCCCATAAAGGATTTATTTTACACCTATTCAGATTTTTCCGTTTCGACTTCCGTCGACTAGTATAGTGACTGAATAAGCCAAAGATGACGAATCGATGATCAGTGTAATGATCCCTCTATTCTATATCAAAAGTCTCTACCCAACCCGCCAAATCCCTTTACCCTACCCTGCAGTAGAGTAAGTCAAGTTTACTTTCCTTACGTACTGCCCAGCGAATGAATTTGTTGGAAATAATATGTGGTGGTTGGTGAGGCCAGTGAGTAGAGTGGGAGTAAGTGCATGATTTGATGTAAAATTTGCTATGATAAAAGAGCCAAATACAATCTATATAGCCTGTTACTTTCCTTGTAGTGCAGGGCATTATTTTCCTCAACGTCTACTTATGGCAGACAGGATAATATCCACATTTCATACGTGAGGTGTGTGACATAGTATCTTATTTTTTATTCATCTGCCTCTTTGGAGTTAGGATAGAAAGAGAAATGCATTTGGAGTAGAGCAGGGCCATTGGAATTAAAAATTGATAATTGTCAACTACAGCCGCCCCAGCTGCAGACAGTAGCAAAATACTCTAGATGCTGGCTAGCAATGAGCATGGCTCCATTATTTTAGCACAACACACAACTTGTACTCCATAGTTCATAATGCCGTACTCATTAATGAGAGGTAATTTATTTTGCCAATCAAAGTGTCTGTTTATAGTTACTTGAAAAGCCTTTAGAAGAAAAAAATCAACTCACTGTTTTTTTTAATCCGGTGTTATTCTGCCTTAATACTTTTCTGCCACACAGTCTGTGCTTTTATTGCAAGGCATGTCTGGGTAAAACAAAATTGGCCTTGTGACTCTCCTAAACATAATCACATCAAATTCCAATGGCCCTAGGGGACCAGCAATGTACTGCTACTGTGCAACCCACTGATTTAAAACAACTGTTTGCAGAGAGCATTATTTACAATTTGTCTTTTTTCTTTTTGTTTTTCTCAATATAGCTACTCCTGCTGGTCCACGCGTAGCACCCAACAGGCAGGAGTAGTGGGCAGTCTAGGGCAGTAGAGGCTGGAGCGAATCCAGCAGGAATATCGGTGCCTGGTGGCCCTGACAACAACTGCTACCCCACACTGACAACCGCTGGCCATTGCTGTGGCGCATCCTGCAGCAGCTGGACACCATAGAGAGCCAGCTCACCATGAGGGAGCAGAGGCTGGACTAGCTCCGGACCCAGATACAAAATGCCCCCTCTAGCCCTTTTTTAAAAGATTTTGGTTCAGGGGAAGGGACTTGTGGTTGGAGAGGGTGGGAAGGGAGTTGGGACCAGGTTTTATTCTTTGGACGTTTCAGATTTTGGAACATTGGGGGCTGGGTCAGTTTGTTTGGGAAGAGGGATGACCATATTGTGTGGGTGGAGAGGGTGGGTTTGTTTGTGAAAGAATAAAGGGGAAGCTATTTTATCAAAATGTTTGCCTGAAGTAGTTTGTTTTACTTTTGCTTTGCACTGCTGCCTTCAGTTTTTACGCAGTCTGTTTATGTGCTTGTAAGAGTGTACCGCTTAGTTCTAGAGTTATACCTCTCTAACCATCTTTTTTTTTTAGTTTAATGTAGCTTTATTAAAATATATGAAAAACAAGGGTACAGCTTATATCATGAAAATAAAGTAACCAAAGAAACGTAGTGCAAATATATGAACATCGTAATGAGAATAAGATATGATACAATGAAAATAATCAACTACAAAGTAAAAGAATCAATATGAAAGAATGTACCATATTAACTTAGCAATTTTTGATATATCTATAAAAAGGAAGGAGAAAAATAAAGACAAAGGGGAGGGGTGAAGTGAGGAACATACAGAAGAAAAATCCAGCACTATTTTACAGAAATCATCAAATGTAACTCCAATAATAACACAGTGAATGTTCAAATAATGCAAAGGTGACAATAAATTCCTAATATGTACATTGTGAGAAACTTGAAACTGTAAGGCTCATGGTAGTTGAAAAACAGAAGTACTATCCCGGATCTGAATTGAACGGGAAGATAAATAATTTGTAAGTGGGGACCAAAAAGTCTCTTTTCGGAGAAGTTGGTGAGAGGAGGTAACAAAAGCTCGGTCCAATCTGGTGCTGAGAAAGAAGGTTCCACCAGGCAGAAAAGTGACCTTGGAGGCATCTTTCCAATTGGAAGTAATAACCTGAAAGGCAATAGCCAATAACAGATCCACGAGTTGTCCTAATTTACGGGCACCAAACCAGACTGGGGAGGTACTTCCTAAAAATATAGGGTTAATGTTAAACGGAAAAATAATAGAGCATACGAAGGAAATAGTTTTGCAAATTTTTAACCAAAAAGAGGTAACGTGTGGACATAAAAAAAAGGAATTTAAGTATGTGCCAGGAGTAGTGGAGCTGGTCCAACAAGCAGGTGAGGTACCCTGGGTGTATTTAGAGATAGATTATGGGGTTAGATATAGCCTGTTATTACATTACAGGACGTGTGATGTAAACGTGCTCAGATGGAATTCCAAGTGTGTATAGAGAAAGTTTGTTGTAAATCAGACTCCCATAACAGTTCAACCTTACTCTTCGATCGACTGGGGAGAGAATAATGCAGATATTTGTAGATATGAGATGCCCGAAGGGATGAGGAAGTGGGTAGAGGCACTAATGATGAATCTGGTGAAGGGGAAGAGGAAGAGGGTAGGGAAAGAAGGGAGTACTGCTGAGTCAGGATCCTTTTCAAAGAGTCATATTTCTGTAAGGAGGAGGCAGGTAGTCCATATTAAGATTGAAGCTCACTGGGGGGGATGTGTTTCGCGGAATAAATGCTTGACTTGAATTATCCCCTTGTTGGCCCAGTCCTTCCAAAAAATAATACGATTAGCAAGTTTAATAGATCTGTTATGCCATAGAGAAGCATCAAGAACCTTCTGCAAAGGAGAGAGAGTTTTAGTCCAGACCGGAAAAATAACCGATATAGAGAATGTGAAATGATGGGTGACCTAAAGGAACGAGGAGGGTGCGGAAAATTGACTAATGATGAGAAAGAAAAAGGTTGAATTAATGAGTCTTCCAAATTACGCCAGACCGTTAAGGGAGTGTCCTCAGGGAGGAGAGATAAGGTAAAAGTTGTCGTATCAAAAAAGAAAAGTGGTACTGTCTGAAGCTGGGAAAATTGACACCGCCATTATCTTTGGGTGCAGACAACAACGACAGAGAAATACGAGCCTTCCATTTGTTCCATAAAAATTTACTTAAGGAACTATTAAGTGATTTGAAGAATTTCAACGGAATCTTAACTGGAAGCATGGAAAGATAAAAATTAATGACGGGTAACATCATCATCTTGATTGTGTCCAACCTGCCCCACCATGACAAATATAAAGGTGACCATTTCTCTGACATGTGTTGCACTTTAAGTAGGACATCATCTAAATTAAGTTGGACTGATTTGGTAATTGAGGAAGAATATTTAATTCCTAGGCAAGTGATATGATTGGGGCTCCATTTAAAACCCTTATCCGCGAACATCTCTTTTAAGCAGAATTTGTTTAGGGGAAGAAATTCAGATTTGGTGAAGTTTAACTTATAGTCCGATATAGAGGCGTGGGAAGACAAAAGATCATTAAAAGCAGGTAAGGAAACCTGGGGATGTGAAACGTATACCAAAATGTCATCCGCATATGCGGTGAACTTAATTTCGGAAGTTTTGTGCCGAATCCCTCGGAATAGAGAAGAATGTCGTAAAGAATGAAGAAAGGGTCAAGGGATAGTATGAACAATAAAGGAAAAAGAGGGCAGCCCTGACGAATTCCCCTTTGAAGAGTAAAGTAAGATGATTGCAAACCGTTGACAACAACCGAGGTAGTTGGGGAGGAATAAAGCAAACTAATGAAAGACAAAATAGCAGGGCCAAAACCATGCCACTTAAGAGAGCGCATCATAAAAAACCAATGAAGACGATCAAAGGCTTTTTCAGTGTCTAAGGTAATAGCCGCTAAAGGAGTTGAGCTCTTAGATGCAAGATGTATTAAGTTTAAAAAAGCTCTAGAGCTGTCAGTTAAATTCCTGCCTTTAACAAACCCAGATTGCTCAATACCAATCAGATCAGGAAGCACTTGGTTTATTCAGAGAGCCAACACTTTAGCAAAAATCTTGCAATCTAAATTTATTAACGAAATAGGTCGATAGTTGGCACAAGATAATGGGTCTTTATCCTTCTTAGGGATCAGACAGATCATTGCCTCCAAAAAAGTGCTATCAGTTTCTTTAAGAGAAATAAAGTGTTGGAAAAGGGAAAGGCGATGAGTAAGGAGTCTTTGTGAAAAACAAGAGTAGAATTCAGCAATGAAGCCGTCAGGGCCCGGAGCTTTGTCTTTAGGTAATAGAGCTAGGGCAGTCTTAATCTCAGAAAGTGATAGATCTTTGTTAAGAAAGGAACAATCATGAGCAGGGGAAGTATGGGGAGGAAGAGAGTCAAACAACGAATCTAAGGCAAGATTAGAAGGTGATGATTCAGGGGTATATAAAGTTTTATAAAAATCAGTAAAACATTGTAAAATTTCTTCATCTTTAAGATGGTTATTGCCTTTGTCATCAATAATATTATTTACCCTGGATTTTGGGGATTTAACTTTTAAATAATTCGCTAACAATTTACCTGCTCTGTTACGGCCCCCATAGAATTTGGAATTAATCTTTAATAGAGTCCCGGAAGCCTCCTCAGACGATTTCCTATTAAAATCCAGTTTAGCGTTAATAAGTTGTTTGAGCGTATCATTAGTATTAGACGTGTAGTAAGCATGTTCAAGATGTTTAATAGAGGACAATAGAGAAGAGAATTCCTTAAGAAGTTTTTTCTTAACTGCGACATATTCGATAATAAAGCCCCTGGCCGTTGCCTTAAATGCATCCCATACCGTAGAAAATGAAAAGTCAGGGGTAGTGTTGGTTTGAAAGAACTCTAGAAGAAAGGTTTTTTAACGCTCCACAAAAACAGGGTCCTTAAGTAACACATTATTTAAGCACCATCTACGAGGTTTGGAAGAAGCTGATGAAAGATCTATATCAACAGAGACCGGAGCATGATCAGATATCAATATAGATCCGATTTCAGCATGAGTTAAGTTGGTGAGTAATTGGGAAGACACAAAGATGTAGTTGATTCTTGAACTGGAGTTGTGTGTAGGGGAATAGAAAGTCAATTCCAGATTATCAGGATTGCAAATCCTCCAGGCATCCACCAAACCCCTTGTTTGGATAGTGTTAAGGAAAGTTTTTTGAATTTTATTAGGAATATACCTAGACTGGGATTTTCTATCAATGAAAGGATCCATAATCTGGTTACAATCGCCACCAACTAGGAAATTCGAATTAGGGCAATCTGACATGGACTGCCAAAACTGAGCATCCAGTCCTGTAGGACCATAAATTTTAAGGAGGGAAAAGGGGGATCCATTAATAACCAGGTGAAGGAGAAGCCATCTACCATCCTCATCTCTCTCCTCCTTTTCAATCGTTACAGACAGCGATTTATGAAATAAAGTCACCACTTTATTCTTTCTCTCCTTAGCGGGCAAACAAAAAACATGACCCACCCAGTGCCTTTTGAGAGAGTTAATGTAATTTTCCGTAAGATGGGTTTCCTGTAACATTGCAATCTTACACTGTAAACGGGATAAGTGAGTAAGCACCCTTTGTTTCTTAATAGGGTTCCGTAATCCCTTCACATTCCAGGATACAAATCGAACATTACCAGTCATGAGAAATGTAAGAAAGAATTAGAAACAACCATGAGCCATATGAGGTGAGTAGCCATACACATTCACTGCAAAGGAAAAACTGAAATATTATAAAAACCACTTTAAAATAAGTGCCAAATATCAATCTGGGAATAAAGGAAAAAGAGAGAGAAATAGGAAAGAAGGGAAAAAAGACTACGGAACAGAAAAGAAAAAGGAACTTGAGGTAAGAAGAGAAGTTGACAGAAAGCAGAGATGCCTCAGTCAAAAGTGAGAATGTACACAGCGAGTGTAAGAAAAATAGCATGGAGAGGCGCGGAAGCGCAAACAAGAAGAAGACCAACAAATTGACTAAATCAGAAATTGCGACGGAGACCGAAAGATGGGCGAAGATAGAGATAAGGTGAGAAACAGCAGTTAAATGAGACAAAAGATAATAAAAGTAGGAACAAGAATCAACGGAGGCAGACCAGGTAAGAGGAGAGAAGAAGAAGAATGACTAGCAAAACCAATAACTGAAGTAACACTTACCAACAGAAGAAGAGGAACTATAAACACTAGGATTAGGAAGGAGGCGCAAGGGAATGGATACATCAGGAAGGAAAATCTGTACATGTATAATGACGAATCAACCTGAAAATGACAAATATACAATAAATATCAGATGAAACAAGAGATTAACAACTATAACAGCATTACCTAAAAAGTTAAAAGCATGGTTAGGAGAAGAAAAACAGTAACAAGTGGAAAAAGAGGAGGAAACTTAGCAAGTTAAGGTTTTCCCAAAGTCCATCTCCTCTCCCTTTTGGCCGGCGATAAATTGCCTTAAATCATCCGGGGAGTCGAAATAAAAAGTCCTTTCTTTATAAGTGACCTTGAAGAAACAAGGATGCACAAGACCGTATCTGGCGTTCATGGATCTTAAAGCAGGACGAAGAGAAAGAAATTCTTTACGTGAGCAGCAGTCGCATGAGCCACATCTTGAGAAAAGAATATTTTCTGGCCAGACCACAGCATTTGTTTTTGTTGCCTAGCCACTGACAAAACCATTACCAGATCAGTATATTCCAGGAAAAGGACAGTAATCCCTCTAGGGCGACTGGTCGAAGAAGAAGAGTACGAAGGTCCCCCAGATTTAGGGCCTAAGCGGTGTGCACGCTGTAAATTAAGGTTGGTACCCTCTTTGAGGCCAACAATTTTAGGAATATGCACCTTAAGAAAAGATAGCATGTCAGAGCCCTCTGCCCCTATGGGGATGCCATAAATTCTGAGGTTGTTTCTTCTATTTCGGTTTTCCAAGTCCTCAGTCTGTTGTTTAAGTAGCTCAATTTCCTTGGACATGGTTTCAATCTTGGAAGAAACATCTTGAACGTCACTGATCTGCTGCTCCACCGTCGACACCCTGGATTCCAAGTTGGACCATTTCTCCTCCATTCATTGCAGAGTAGCATTTGTATCAATAACAAATGGTTTCATAAGCTTTATTTAATCCATTAGATCCTCTAGGTAATGGGGACTTTGTAGGGGAGTTAGGCTTTTTCCTCTGTCTCCTTGAGGCAGTAGTGGAGTCCTTGCGAACAGAAGACATGTGGGTAGTAATGATCCTTTGACCAGGCGCAAGGGTGGGCTCCATAAACAAGGGTGTAAATATCAAAAAGGGATAAAAGAGCCGGAGTGCAGAAGACCGTTTAGTAGAAGAGCACCGACTGAGTGGGAAGACCAAAAAAGATCTCCAAGGAAATCTCAGCAGAAGACCACAGAACCTCGTTTGCCTTTAGTGACAAAATTAATTAATGCAGGGGCAATAAGCTTCAATATCTCTTAAACATGAGACCCAGATAAAAACCACCAAAAAGGAGAACAACATGAGGAGCCCATGAAAAAATAAAGGCAGTCTGCGGATTATGGGCACAAAGCAGTATTGGGACCAGCCAGGACCAAAGTAATGCCTTGAAGAGAATTAATTTACCTTGCGAAGTTCAGTTTATGCTGCGAATGCATTATGCAGATTAGGCGCCTTAGCGTCGCAGGAGACAAAATGGCGGTCGCGTCTCCAGTTCCTTAGGAGAACGCTACGCGGAAAAGGTAAGCACAGCAGCGGCACACAGAAGTTCCAAAACGAAGAACACCTGTGCCCCCAAGGTTCACGCATCAGGTAAACCCCTACATGGTGGAAAGTGAAGCGGACTGCTGCCAAAGAAGAGCCTCAGTCCCCGTCGAATCACGGAGCTTCAAAAAGGTGCAGCCATCTTGCGGGCGGATAAGCCACGCCTCTCCCTCTCTAACCATCTTGACCATTTGGAGGGATGCTGTAATGACATATATTGTCTACAACAACCTAGGTAAATGATTACTTGTAGTAGCAATTAGTTAGATACTTACTAACGTAACCAGTTCACTTTCCTCCATAGTTGTCTTATCTGAATTTAGATGAAGCAATAACAGGGAAGGAATCACAACCTCACAAGCAAGGTTCCACTTCCACCCAGGTGAGCTCCAACTGTAGGAATAATCAGAAGGATTGTTCATCGTACGAAACTAAATGGAAATAAAAAACTGAGTTAGTGTGTTATATCAAAGCTTTACAAAGGATTGACGCCAGGCTACTACATGATGACACAACAAGAACTCCTGATAGTGATAAAATAACAGAAAATGGCAATAGTAGTAATTTGGATAATGGGGAGCTACTAGTAACTTGAGAAATCCTCGAGTCATAAAAAATTAACTCAAAGTCTGGAGTGGACAAGCTTAGGGTAGGTGTTTATGGTTACTCAACACAAAGCCTGAATGATGATGCTGACCACTGATGGTCTTCGTTCTATATCTAAAATATGGATCACTTTTTATGTGCGAGTGGGTGAATGGGGCCAGTGTGGGCTATTGCTTAGAGGATTCTGCAGTAAGGTCGTGTTGCTTTCACCACATCTACCCCACCGAGCGTGTGATCCATTGATGGTATAAATTAAGCCACACCTCAATAAATAACACAGCCCGGGGGAAAAGGGTCAGAGGTTTGATGAATGGATGGTAAAGGGGTTTGAGGAAAGGTTTGACAAAGACAAACACTATATAAGGACAACATTCATATGGGCAATGAGCAGCACATCATTCATCCTCAAACTGTTGTGGAAAGAGACAAAGGCATGAGTATGACAGAGTACAGTTAAATGCATTGCAAACAGTCCTTCTGCCCCTGAGAACCAAGGTATCAGATATCTAAATGTTATGTCTTCTAGGTTGGAAGTGAACCCACCCACCCAGTTCTACAAATCTGATTATTATAAGAAAAATGATACTGTATTGCAAAATTAGGTGCTGCATCTGCATTCTCCTCGGTAATGTCCATCACTCTTGAGTGCCTGTCTGGACTGGTCCGGTAGGTAAGCAGGAGTGTTGAGCTCCACGTTTGCCTTTCGTTCGTGCAGGAGATTAGAAGGCATACAGATTGTAAAACAGAAACTGTATTTTAGAGTCAAGGAGAAGGACAGAAGGAAGGTAAGCTTCATGAGGAGTGTATCAATAAGACTCAGAGGCATAGCAAAAAAAGCAAGACGGGACTCAGAGTTTAACTTTTGACACCAGTGCAACACACACAAACAGAAGCATTACATAAATCAACACACCTCTCTTCATTCCACATAGCTGAGTACTAGGCCTCAGACTCATGGTTTACCTTTGAAGTTGATAACTTTTTGCTTTTAGCTGTTTATGAGGTAGTCCCACAGCTCCCGCCCTGAGTTCTTTCATCCTCCTCCTGAAACTGGGTAACTCCATCCCTGACCAGTCATGACCCAAGCAAGATAGACGTGTAGTGCACTGCTGTTGAAGAACAAGAAGGGAAACAGAATTGCAGTATTTTGCATAGGTTTTTGTTTGATAACTAAAGTGACTGTTCTGGTCTCTGAAGACAACAATTAAACACAAAGAGAGAAAGGGTAGAGTGGAACTACTCCTGGTCCACTTTAGTAATCAATAGTAACTACAGGGAAGGAGTTATTCCAAAAACAAAAGTCAAGCCAAATACCCGGATGAAAGTAAGAAAAAGAAAATTCTTTTAAAAAGAACCCTCACTCACCAACCTAGTTGGTGACATGCTTCATCATAGGGTTCCCACCCGAGCAGCCGAATGCCACTCGGGTGTGCTTCAATGCCTGATTACAGTGGAGCGGGTGTTTTTTTGGGTGAAAAGAGTGAGTGTGCATCAATCAATCAATCAGGGGTTTGTTAAAGCGCGACTACTCACCCGTAAGGGTCTCAAGGCGCTAGGGGTGGGGAGGGGGGGTGCAGGTTCCATCCATCAAGGAGGGGGTCTGTCGAAGAGCCAGGTTTTGAGGTTTCTTGCGAAGATGGGGAGCGATGTTGTCTGTCTGAGGTGGAGCGGAAGGGGGTTCCATGCTTTGGCCGCGAGGAAGGAGAAGGAGCGGCCTCCCGATCTGGTCTTTCTGGTGCGGGGGACCACGGCGTAGGAGAGCTGGGCTGATCGTAGGGTCCTTTGGGGTGCGTGGAATTTGAGTCGGCTGTTCAGGTATGCTGGTCCGGTGCTGTGGAGGGCCTTGTGTGCGTGGGTGAGCATCTTGAAGGTGATTCTCGCCTCGACAGGGAGCCAGTGGAGTGTGCGCAGGTGCTGGGAGATGTGGCAGTGTTTTTGCAGGTTGAGGACCAGTCTTGCGGCGGCGTTCTGGATGTTCTGTAGCTTGCGGGTGAGGTTTTTGTTTATTCCGGCGTAGAGTGCGTTGCCGTAGTCGAGTCTGCTGGTGACCAGGGCGTGAGTGACGGTCTTTCGGTTTTCGAGGGGGATCCATTTGAAGGTCTTATGAAGGAGGCGGAGGGTGTGGAAGCAGGAAGACGAGACAGAGTTGATCTGGTGGTCCATTTTGAGCTCGGAGTCCAGGATGATTCCTAGGTTGCATGCGTGGTCCGTGGGGGTTGGCGGGTTTCCGAGGGCGGGGGGCCACCAGGTGTCGCTCCAGGCATCGGGGTTTGGGCCCATGATGAGTACTTCTGTTTTGTTGGTGTTTAGTTGTAGGCAGCTGTTTTTCATCCATTTGGCGACGGCTTCCATGCCTTCTCGAAAGTTGCGTCTGGCGGTGTTGGGCTCGTTGGATAGGGAGAGGATGAGCTGGGTGTCGTCTGCGTATGACACGATGTTGAGTCCGTAGGTTCTGACGATGGGGGCGAGTGGAGCCATGTAGATGTTGAAGAGCGTCGGGCTGAGGGAGGAGCCCTGGGGGACTCCGCAGGTGGTAGGTGTGGGGTCTGAGAGGAAAGGGGGGAGTCTGACCCGCTGCGTCCTGCCAGAGAGGAAGGAGCGGATCCAGTCGAGGGCCTTGTCCTGGATTCCTGCGTCGTAGAGTCTGCGTATTAGGGTGCAGTGGGAGACTGTGTCGAACACTGCTGATAGGTCGAGGAGGATGAGGGCTACTGTTTCTCCTTTGTCCAGTAGGGTGCAGATGCCATCTGTTGCGGCGAGGAGGGCGGTTTCCGTACTGTGTTTTTTTCTGAAGCCGGATTGGGAGGAGTCGAGGATGTTGTGTTCTTCAATGAATGTGGCGAGTTGGCTGTTGATGGCTTTCTCGATGACTTTCGCTGGGAACGGGAGCAGGGAGATGGGTCTGTAGTTTTTAGGTCGGTGGGGTCCGCTGAGGGTTTCTTTAGGAGGGGGTTGACCTCGGCGTGTTTCCAGTCGTCGGGGAACGAGGCGGTCGCCAGGGAGCGGTTGATGGTGTGGCGGAGCATGGGTGCGATGGTGTCGGCGGCTCTGTTGAAGATGTGGTGGGGGCAGGGGTCCGTCGGGGCCCCTGAGTGGATTGACTTCATTGTCTTCAGTGTGTCTTCGGTGGTGAGGGCTGTCCAGTCGTCAATCGCTGGTTTCCGGGTGTCGGGGGTGGTTGGTGAGGGTTCAGTGTGTTGGTTGTCTTCGTCGAAGTTGTCGTAGATGCTCTTGATTTTGTGGTGGAAAAAGGTGCTGAGTTTGTCGCAGAGGTCTTGTGAGGGAGGGATGTCGGTAGACTCGCTAGTGGGTTGGGCGAACTCCTTGATGATGCTGAAGAGTTCCTTGCTGTTGTGCGCGTGGGTGGAGATTCTGTCTTCAATCGCTTTTTCCTCGTTTCTCTGATGAGTTGATGGTGGGCGTTGGTGGCGGCTCTGAAGTTGTCGTGGGCTTCTGTGGATTTGGTGTTCCTCCAGGCCTTTTCGAGGCGGCGGCATGTGCTTCTGGACTCTCGAGTTCGGTGGTAAACCATCTGGCTTTCTTGGTGCGGGTATTGTTGTTTTTCTTGAGGGGGCTATGGTGTTGGTGCTGTCCGAGATCCATCTATGCAGGGTTCGGGCTGCGGTGTTGGGGTCGTCATTTTCCGCGATGGTTGGGGTGGAGTTGTTGAGTGAGGAGGTGAGCTGGTCGTCGGTGATTTTGGTCCAGTTTCTTCGTGGAAGCAGGTGCTGGTGTCTGTGGATGGTGGGTGTTCTGAAGGTGAAGTGGACGCAACGATGGTCGGTCCATGGGAGTTCGGTGGTGTGGCTGAAGGTGATGGAGTTTCCTGTAGTGAAGAGGGGGTCGAGGGTGTGCCCTGCTGAGTGCGTGGGCTCGGTCACGATCTGGTGTTGAATTGGATTTGCCCCTTTCGCAAAGTAGTACATAATTGTTTCAGGAAACAGAGCAAAGAAGACAGCAGCCATATCAAACAATAATACGTTTTCCTGATGTTGGAACAGAACAGGAGGGTGAGCTTCCTTCCGAGCAAGAACCTCCTCTTTTAGAATCATTGGCTCCCAGATAGCCAGCAAGGAAAAAGAAGAGTACAACTCCACCATCTTCTCCAAGCACCACTTCTGATGATGATGATAGGGACATGGAGTGGACCCCGGCAGAGTCCGGGAGACAACAGGAGAGGCAAGGGAAATGAAAAGTTCCTGATAAACTTAGACTGATGGAAGGGGATGATGAGGAGCATGATGATGAAGAGGCAGTCCTTGTGTAATGTGACACAGAAGAGTCATACATTTCTACTTAACCTGCTTCGACAGATATGGATCAGGTAGCACCGCCGGCTCCCACATTTGCAAAGCCCCAGCTCCAATGCACACTGCTCTAAATGCAATCCAACAATATATGTGACTAAATAATGGTGTGTCAGCATAAATCTGACACAAAAATAATAATGTACCACTGGCAACTTTTTTTGTTGAAAAGATAGAAGTTCAACGAGAAATAATTAAAAAGTTCTATGGGGGCACTGGCATACGTAGTCCTGGAAATAGAGTTTGTCTCCTAAAACTCAGGTGGTTCCCCGAGATGTTGGTCAGCTAACACAATTGAGTCTGACCATTCATCCTCCTCCTGTGTTGATTCAGGAACAGTGCAATTCTGTGGTATGACATTTTAGTTCATTATGATCATAATCAATCTGTCCTCGTTTTGAGGCGAGAGACTGGTTCTACTCACTGTAACAACTATACCAGCAGCACTGAACACATGCTCAGCAGACACTTTGGCACAGGACAAACCAGATACTTTATTGGCAGCCTGCTGAACTCTGGCCTGCTGAACTCTGGCCTGCTAAACTCTGGCCATTGGCGCATTTTCCATACCAATACATCAATGGGTTGATTTTGATCCACGTAGACCTCTTTTGGATCATCCTCATACTCCTGGAACATCCTGTGGATGTTCATTGGTGCTGCCACTTGCTCAACCTCTTTTGCCATGGCCTCTGCACTGGACTTAAGCCCTGCCGAATGAAACCAACGCAATGCATATGTTGGTCCGGTCCTTCTGTTGCTGTTGTTGCCGGTGTTCTAGTTGATGGTGTTGGTGGCTGCTGTGAGACAAGACTGCCTTCTCTGGAACTTGAACGTGGCACCCCAGAACTGCAGGATGGGACTTTACTTTCTGAAGGGGGTTTTGAAACATCCCCTTCAGAAAAAGGAATGAAAGTGTTCAGCATTTTTTTATGCCGTGCATCAAGTAGTGTGGCACAGATGTACTCTTTGGATGTGATAATGTCATGTTGCAGTCTTGCATTACAAGCGAAGGATTAAGTTCTCAACCAAGGCATGCAGTTCTGTGTTTCCACTCACACCTGTGGGGGAAAACCTTCTTTACCTGGTACTGTAGCAGATTAAAAAACGGGATAGCTTGGCCGATCATACTCCCCTCCTTGCTAACTTCCCGTGTGTAAACCTCAAAAGGGAGTAGCATCTGTGTCAGGCATTTGACTAGGCCCCATTTGTCCGCATCCATGGTCATAGCTTTCCCTACTGCATCCTTCCTCTTTGAATGACATAGTCATTAATCAGTTTTTACTGCTCAAACAGATGTTGTAACATGTAATAGGTCGAGTGCCAACATTTTTCAGCTCCTGTACCAGGGATTTAATTGGTGCTCTATTGTTACATTGAATAATCCATGACTGCTTCCGGACTTTAAAAGAATGACTGAAATGAGTGCAGATTCTTCTGCAGGTGGTCAGTATGTTGCTGACTATGTCTTCTTTTTGAGAAACTCTTGCACCACCAGGTTGATGCAATGGGCCAAACACAGAACCCTGAAATAGCCTCCATCTGACATGGCCTTCACTATGTTACTTCCATTGTCTGTGGCAACAAATCCCATTCCGAGACCTCTGGGTCTCAGCCATTCATATTCCTTAATGTTAAATTTACATCTGTATGGGATTTCTCTATGGTGAACATGGCCACTGTTGCATGTCCCCAAACACTCTTAAAACTTTCTTCAGGGCCAAGACCTGCAGATATCTTTTGCTTTACCCACACAAAAGAGATCCAGTCTGCAGTGATGCACATGTAATCATTCGCCTGACAACTGGTCCACATGTCTGTTGTCAGGTGGATAGTGTGAACAACACTTTGCTGCAAAGCTTCTCCAACCAACTACAGCACATCGTGGTGCAGTGCTGGAACAGCAACTCTGGCAAAATAGGGCCGACTTGGTACCTTCCATTTTGGGCAGATGGCTGCCACAAATTCTAAGAATCCAACTCCTTCCACAAAAGAGAAACGGAAGAGATCCAGCGCTAACATTTTTGCCCCTCTTGCCTAAACGTATTCATAATAGTAGCCTTGGTTTTCTTCTTTCCTTGGGCCACTGACATAGGCATCTTTTGAGAAGTTGATATGGGTGGCAAACTCAATGTGTGTCATGGTGGGGCAGTCACTGTATGCTGTGGTGTCTCCATCTCACTCTGAGTCTTCTTGTTTCATTGTGAAGTCACTGAGGTGCTTGATTCTGCTGGGGACAGGGCTGCTTTGCAGGAGGATGTCACCTATTCTTCCTCATCACCACCTCCCACTGTGATTGGACTTTTAACTGATGTTCCCCAGCTCTCCTCACCACTACAACCACATTCAGCAATTTTTTTAAGGTGCGCCTCCCACTTTTGTGTGGTGTTTTTTCATATGGGTCGTTTGGCCTCCAGTACCAACATGTGTACCACGCTTACCTCGCCGAACATTCATGTGGCAAATGGTGCATACTGCAATGTGCTCCCCTTCTTTGCTAACCATAAAAAAGTCCAAAACTGGGAAGGAGTATTTTATTACTGTGCCACTGCCAATGCCTAAAGAAGAATTGGAGGTAGATGGGCGTGTCATCGGTTGCCTCTCTGCTTCTCCTCAGGTAGGGGTTGGTGCAGATCTCAGCTGGGGCTTTGCAAATGTGGGAGCCGGCGGTGCTACCTGATCCATATCTGTCGAAGCAGGTTAAGTAGAAATGTATGACTCTTCTGTGTCACATTACGCAAGGACTGCCTCTTCATCATCATGCTCCTCATCATCCCCTTCCATCAGTCTAAGTTTATCAGGAACTTTTCATTTCCCTTGCCTCTCCTGTTGTGTCCCGGACTCTGCCGGGGTCCACTCCATGTCCCTATCATCATCATCAGAAGTGGTGCTTGGAGAAGATGGTGGAGTTGTACTCTTCTTTTTCCTTGCTGGCTATCTGGGAGCCAATGATTCTAAAAGAGGAGGTTCTTGCTCGGAAGGAAGCTCACCCTCCTGTTCTGTTCCAACATCAGGAAAACGTATTATTGTTTGATACGGCTGCTGTCTTCTTTGCTCTGTTTCCTGAAACAATTATGTACTACTTTGCGAAAGGGGCAAATCCAATTCAACGTCACTACTCATCGACATGATTGTAGTGGCTGCCTCCCTGACAGACATGGTCCTGGGCTTAGGTTGGGGTGGTGCTGTTGATGCAGGAGTGCTAGTTTCAGCTTGCTCCCTGGAGGCCAGTGTGGCTGGCACACAACGTGGTGGTTCAAAAAAGATTTGGGGTGATTTGCCACTGGTTGAAAGCCGCTTCTTCTCACTGACCACTTTCTTTTTAGCATTTTTCTTTGGGGGATCTTAAGCTCTCAGTTGGCAGTTGCACCAAGCTGCACAAGCGGAAGAGATTGGAGGACTGACGTGTGACTTTACAGGCCTTCTGTTTGGCAGTACTGCGGGTGATATCTCTTCCCTTGTGCATCAAAAAGCAAACAAGCAAGAAAACATTTAGTGTGAAACGTGGCATTGTTTGCAGGTTGAAATAGTACAGACAAAGGCAATATTAGGGCTGTTGTTTTTTTAACGTAGGTAACCACTTTAAAGTCACACCACACCACCATACCATAATTCCTCATCAGAATAACACACAATATACAGAATGATAGAGCTCTTTCCTTTATGTCCTTATATTCTGAAGGAGACACCTGCGGCACTCAGGGAACTGAATGGGTAAATGGAATAGTAATCTTTTAAAAAATGGAGGTTAGTGTGCACCTATGGCAGGCAATGTGGTCCAGGGGTAATGATAAAATCATCATCATTATACAAATGAATAAGACTAGTGTCTACTCTAAAGTGCAACGCAGCCAGGGTGTACAGGAGAAAATGTAATTATATTCCTAAAAATCTAAATGCTGTTGCACATCTGTGTACCTATGGTGGATGGATGGATGGATGATGGATTGACCGAGGCTAAATGGGATAAAATAATTTACAATAAAAAAATGGAAAAAGAATAAAATTAAACATTTAAGATAAAATAAAAATAAAAACATTATAATTTACTTTAAAAAAAAATAAATTAAAAACAAATTACATTTCAAAAAATTAAAATTAAAAAAAATAATTACATTTAAAAAATGTAAAATTAAAAAAAATGTATTAAAAAAAATACATTTTTTTTAAAAAAAAAATAACTGAAATTATCCTCAAGCATATTATTAAACTGATATCTCATCTTTCTTTGCAAGTCTATGGCAAACGCAAACTGGCTGGACACACAAAATGGCTGCCAGCCAGTGGCACATGATCAACAACAACACTGAACAAGAAGTCATGGGGAACAAAGAAGACATGCAGGCCTATGGCAAAAGCACACTGGCTGCCTACACAAAATGGCGGCCAGGCACATGGTCACAACAACCAGCAAGGAGCATGGCCACAACAAAGAAAACATGTAGGCCTATGGCAAAAACACACTGGCTGGCTACACAAAATAGCCACCACCCACATGGTCACAACAACAAGCAGGAGGCATGAGGAACAAAGATGACATGCAGGCCTATGGCAAAAGCACATTGGCTGCCTACACAAAATGACCGCCAGCCACATGGTCACAATAACCAGCAAGGAGGCATGGCCACAACAAAGAACACATGCAGGCCTATGGCAAAATAAAACTGGCTGGCTACACAAAATGGCAGCCAACCACATGGTCACAACAACCAGCAAGGAGGCATAGCCACAACAAAGAAGACATGTGAGCCATGGCAAAAGCACACTGGCTGCCTACACAAAATGGCCACAATCCACATGGTCACAACAACCAGCAAGGAGGTCTGGCCACAACAAAGAAGACATGCAGGCCTATGACAAAAGCACAATGGCTGACTACACAAAATGGCCACCAGCCACGTGGTCAAAACAGCAACAAAAGCCAGCAAGGAGGCATGGCCACAACAAAGGACACATGCAAGCCTAAGGTAAAAGCACAGTGGCTGCCTACACAAAATGGCCACAAGCCACATGGTCAAACAACAACAAGCAGGAGGCATGGAAAACAAAGAACACATACAGGCCTATGGACTCTGACTATACAAAAAAATGGCCCCATACCACATGGGATGGGGAACAAAGACAAATGGTGGGCTAAGGCAAACACACTATGCCAAACACACTGGTCAGACAAAGAAAGGAGGCATGGTAATTGGTAACACAGAAGAAAACAACATTAATTCAGCAATGCCAAACAAAATCTGACTGGTCTAAAAATGTTTACACAACACACATCTTTCAAAGGCATCCTATACACTGTTTGCAGGAAAAAAAAATACGCCAAAAGAAACACATTTGTAATTTAATACAATGCCATTCATAACCTAAATGATGTTTCAATTCAACAGACACCGCAGAAACAGTTGTTTCATGCACCCATGACTGGTACTGGGCCTACTGGCTAGAAAGCTCATTGGCAGACTATGCCACATACAGAATTAAATGATTATTGCAAGATTATTCAAAGAATGAAGAAAATGTACTAAACTGTGCATGATTTTTCCTTTACAAAAGAAGAAAAATTACTTGCAAACAATAGCTAGTCCCCTACTGAAACTGCAGGCCACCCAACACAATAAATTAAAAAAATAGAATAAAAGTACAATTAAATCCTGGCGCATGCCCCCAATCAAACAAACAGGCTGGAGTTGAATGTATTTAGATGTCTCAAAACACTTTTTCTACCACTGAAATATTGTTTACACATATTCGAGGAGAGTGTTTTTATACATGAAGAACACTTGGCATAGCTTGCCACCTTTCAGTGTAGTTCAGCAAATTTACACTGTAGAACGGTATACCAAGGTAGAGTCTTGTACAGCCACTCACACATACACTGATTACACAACTCATACACCCAGTCACTCATCCATTCAACCACTCACTCACCCACTAACTCACTGACACAGTTAGTAACACACTGTCTCACTTGAGAATACATCTACTACTACATGATCTTACTTACTGATACAGTACCTTATGCAACCAGTCAACCATGCATACAATCACTAACATACTCAGTCACTCTCTCATTCACCTACTGATACACCCAATCACTCACCCATACAGCTAGAAAGACATCCACTCACTCCTGTAAACAGAGACGCATATCCTCTCTTACTTCCCTAAACAGCTACTAACACAGCCAGTCAGTTACTTATACAGCTACTGCCATACATATTCAGTATTACATACAGGCACTGACTGAGTCACTTACTCACCTGCACAGGCACTCACACAGCCAATTAGTCATTGATACACACACTAATTCACCCGCTTCCTCATCTATATAGATACTCACACACCCACTTACACACAGATACAGACTGTGACACATCCAGTCACACAGTGTTGTATACACTATCATAAACACAATCCTCAGCACACGTCTTTTAAGTAATATGCAATTAACCAATTTGTTTTAGTCAAGCATAAATGATACAGAGAAATTTTCGAGCTTGGTTTCTTTTCTTTATTCTCTTTGTTCTTGCATCAGCCAACACGTGTTTCGTCGCACAAAGGAATTTTGTCCCGCGACTTTCTCAAGGCTGTATATACAAAACAAACACAAGCCCTTTGTAAAATTACACAAAACAGGTGTATTTAATACACCCATCAAACCTCACCCGTGTGCATAGCGGTATTCTATACGAATTTCTGCGGCAAGCACAGGGATCTTTGCCCAAGAGACCGTGCTCATTCCAAAGCATGATAAATAATAGGCTGTTAAACGTAGGCCATCAGAATCTCGCCCCGTATATTAAGTGGTGATGGAGAAAACCAATAAAAAGGTCCTGATTGTCGGTATCTATCTGCGTGCACCCGGTGTGTGTGCACTGATCAATACGTGTCACGATTAAAAAAGCACGATCACCTCCTGTGTCACACACACTTGAGGACCTAGCGCCAATTACTAGGTGACGGTGAGACGAGCAAAATCAGTGCAATAAGTGTGGTGGCTTTAAAATAAATCCCAAATCACTCCTCACAAGTAAAAGATCAGAAATACCTTACAAGAGTCCAAAATGTTCCCTGAAAAAACCCATAACCTATTTTAGTATGCACTATTAAGAGTAGACAGCTCACTAGATATCCAGTACATTGAAGTATTAAGGCTACCTACTTTATCAGTGGTGATAATTCCATCCCACTGGAAAATTAAAATCTATGTTCCGATGTCCACGTCGCATTTAACCGTGGATCTTCGTCATGAGCCAAACCTAGAGCACTAAAGAGAGATAGGGATGTCTTAAACCTCATATGTGATCACGTATCGGCTAAGTATAAGCAAACTTCCTGTATCTTAGCGCCGTGTACAGCAGTATATACAAGCACACAGCATAAATCAGCAGTATTCAGCACGCTATTTAAAGCTATCTGTGTTCGCGCTGGGTATTATTAAAAAATTACATTTCAACGCTTATGATATTACGCTATGTAAACCTGTATCTAATAACATATAGCATGTCTCTACAGTAATCACCACGCTATTCCAAAATATCTATGTTCCCGCCGGGTATTCCCCCAAACGCCTCACTTAAGCTTAAAACTCTTAGTAAACTTAACCAGGTGCTCCAGATTCTTCTAAATCTGCTGTGTCACACTATCACACACGGGGACACCCTGATACAGACACTAACATACCCAGACAAACACATGTATAGACTGACAAACCCAGGCACACACTCATTCGCACACTAATACATACTAATACATACAATAACAGACCCAGGCATTCACTGACACACCCAGAGAAACTTGTGTATACACTGATGCACACAGGCACATACTGTTCTATACACTATTACAACCATACACACATTAAAACAGGCACTGAGACACCCAGATGCACACTGATGCAAACACTGACTTAGCCGCTGACTTACTCATAGAGGTACATACACACACATTCATTCACCAATATAAGTACTCACACAGTTAGTTATTCATCCACACAACTGTTCACACTTCCAGTCACAAACCTAAACAGTCTCTAACACCTCCTTTCAGTCAGATATACCACTATTTACATGTCCAGTGACTAACTTATATACATACTTACCCACCTACTCACTAATCCCTGCAGCCACTACCACACCCAGTCACTCACTTATACACACACTCACCCACCCAATCACTAACTCATAAAGGCACTAACATATGCAGCAGTGTCTCATCTATGCAGCCAGTCACACAATGACTCACTCAATCATACAGACACACACAAGCATTCACTCATCCATACAGCCACTCACACAGTATATTACTCACTAATACAGACACTCAGTCACCCATATAGATACCCACACACGCAGTC
Source organism: Calotriton arnoldi (assembly GCA_963921515.1). Classification (NCBI taxonomy): domain Eukaryota; kingdom Metazoa; phylum Chordata; class Amphibia; order Caudata; family Salamandridae; genus Calotriton; species Calotriton arnoldi. The sequence continues at coordinate 94,845 of CAWUFW010014886.1, forward strand.
ACTCAGTCATGCAGGCATTCACACACCCAATTACTTACCCATATAGCCTGTTATACAGCTATTCACTCACCTATACAGCTACTCAGACAACCACTCACTTAATTACACAACCACTGGCACTCTCACTCATTCACCCATATTAAAAGTCACACACAGTCACTCAATCATGAAAGCACTCACACACCCAGTCACTTACTGATACAGCCACTCAAACAGTGGCTCTCTCACTCATACAGTCACTAATATAACCACTATTTCACTCTTACAGTGGGTCACACCCCCACTTGTGAACTAAAACAGCAACTGATACAGACAGTCACTCAGTCATGCAGTCACTCACACATGTAGGCACTCACTGAAAGAGCTACTCACACCCAGTCACTCACCCCTAGAGCCACAAACATACCCTGTCACTCACTTATACAGACACTCACCCACCTAATCACTCACTCATGCAAGCACTCAGACACCCGCTCATTCTCCTATACAGCCACTTACACACCCACTCTGTCTCACATGCAGCCACTCAGTCACTCATGCATTGGTTCACTCACTCATGCATCCTCTCATGCACCTTCTCACTCACTCATATGAACACTCATGCACTCACTCATACTGTTACTTACATACCCACTATCACGCTCATACAGTAGCTCATACACCTACTTGTTCACTTATAAACCCACCCACACACTCACTCACTCATACAGTCACTCTCACACTAATACAGGCATTCACCCAACCAGTCAGTCACTCATACAGCCATTCACATACCCAGTACCTCACTTATAGAGATACTCACCCACCCAGTCAGCCATTCATACAGGCACTAACACACAAAGTCACTTTCCTATACAGCCACTAATACAAACACTCACTCAATTATACATGCACTTACACAGCCTTTTTACTCACCCACACAGGCTCTCACAGAGGCAGCCACTCACTCATGCAGCCGGTTCTGACAAGAAACTTTTTTTTCTTCTTTTTTTCTGGAACTGTTTTTTTAGCTTCTTTTTTGTTTTCTAACATTTTGTAATTTTTAGTATTTTTTCTTAAATAAAATGGAAACAGGGAAAAAATCATTCTATCCACAGACACAAAAACAGTGGAAAACCTGGTGTAAATAAAAAAGAAATTAACATCTAGGTCTTCTCGCTGTTTCCAAAATACCATCAGCAGACTGCTCGCCCGCTGTGAGGGTGGTGTTGAAGTTGAGACAAAATGTGCCTCTTTAACCCCTTCGATGCGCGTGACGAGCTCAGCTCGTCATGCTGCGTGGTAGCACTGTGCGCATGACGAGCTGAGCTCGTCACGACCGCACCCACGATCGGAATGTCCAGCACACGAGCGGAATTCCGATCGCGGTCAAGGGGTTAATTCTGGAGATATTTGTGGCAGCTACCTCTCTACCTCCTCAGTTACTTTCTCTCCAGGAGCAGGTAGTGTAGCCCTAGAGGTTGATGGCCCCCCTCCACTTCTCTCCTTCTGGATCATCTTCAGATGGCTGTTGTGGTAGGTCTTTAAATGGGACAACATGCTTGCTGTCCCACAAGAATATTTTTAGCAGTGCACCTTGAAAGGGTTTTCTCACACAAGGTACACTTCACAAATTTTGCAACTGTTTCTTTTTCACCCGATGGGATAGTACAAAAATCCCAGGCAATACTTTGCCTTTTTGGAGCTGGTTCCTCATCGGAGTAGTCTTCATGGTTTTGCTGTGCCTCCTGCTCTTTAGTATATTGTGACAGCTCCTCACTTCCTCCTGTTGCCATTTTATATAAAAAATGACAAAAAAATATCTAAACAGAGTTCTGCACCTAAGGACAGCTCCTAAAAATGTTCAAAATATCAATTGGAATCTTCAAGAAGAAAGAAATTGGAGGAAAAATCCTTTAAAGGTTAATGAAAACTGTCTTCTCCAATCAAATCTCTTTGTGACATAGTCACATGATCTTCGTGAACGCCGATGTCATTGTTAATCGTCATCATCACGAAGACGGGAAATACAATTTAAAAGTGCTGTTCATTAAAAATGAATAGAGAAATACAAGTTTAAACACTACATTAGTAAATTATTGTTCTCAAATATTATTTACAATATGTGTTATATGTGTCTTACACTTTTTCAAAAACACACTAACTTCACGAATATCTGCAACACCAGAAAATACGTAGCGCAATATTTCACGGCGAAATCGCAAATAATAAACAATTATATAGAGTGGTTAACCCACTAAGACAAAGGGCAAGCAGAGACATAGCGAAATACCTAAATGGGTGGTCCTTTATATAGCTGCACTATACATTATGCACTAGACATTTACCCAATGAGATAGCACTTACTAATTCCTAAGTAGAAAGTATTACAGTTGAGTAGACATTTTTGACAAAAGGGTGGACTCTTAGAGCCTAAAATGTAGTTCCATTCTGGCCCTGATACTCATTTCACATAAATTAAACCTCAAGAAGCACTTACAAACATACAAATACCAGGAGCCTCAGCTAAAGCTCCACATGACTAAAGTGCAAAAAATCCTAACTTCTTGGGCTTGTGAATAGAAAGTAAATATGTTTCCTGTTGTATTTCATGTTGAAAAATAATCTGAAATCCTTAATGGAAGTGAATGCATTGTTTATATATTGGACCGCAATCTGAACTTGGCTCACTGTGATGATTGGCTTCTTTCTTGTCATCGCCTGGTGAGAACAGAGTTCATAATTCTCCTGTTTAAATTATTTAAGCATGTAAATGCCCAAAACCCATAGCAGCACTCACACACCCACTCACAGACTCACACAGCCACTTATACATCCACACACAAACCCATAGCAGCACTCACACAGCCACTCACAGACACACACTGACACTCAGACACCTACTCACAGACCCACACAGGTGCTCACACTCCAACTATCAAAGGTTATAGATGACAGATATGAAAAACAATTTAAAAAAACTTTAGAAATTCACTGAAAAAAACAAAGGTTACAGGGATGTTTTTGTTAGGAAATAACATTAAAAAAATATAGAAATTCACTGAAAAACTCAAAGGTTACAGGGACGTTATAGTTAGGCTCAGATTTCACTCATACAAAACCACTGAAATTCAGCAGTCATAGTTCCCTGTGCTAACTGGAACTTACGCCCCGCAATGCACTGCTTATGACCTCACATATTGCATCAGTCATGGCATGGTCAGTGACATCACTGATGACATCTTAAATGACATTACTGATGACATCACCCAGTGAGTTTAAGTCTTTTCTAATGGTTTATGATTGTTAACCATATATACTAAGCTACTGCAAAAGTTAAATTAGTATTGTAGCTGTACTACTAATGAGTGATGCTACTTCTAAAATACGGTTGCCAGTAGGTAGTTATAGTCAGGACTATGTTTCTATTTAAAAAGCTTTTTTTTTACTTGCATGTATCTTTGGTGCTGTTTGATGAAAATGTTCCCAAGAAAGTGTTACAGTGAGTCTTGTTTTGCATGAAAACGTTTGGGGAGACTCGTCAAGCAGGGGCTGAGAAAAAGGGGGGTGAAAAAAATACGATTCCCCATGTTAATTTCCATCATGAACGGAATCACACCAAATTTGGCAGGAAGTAGATTGTGGTTCACTGATCACTCTTTCAGTTATTTGTTGTAAATCTGTTCAGTAGGTGTTGAGAAATTTAAAGGAAAGCAAATAAAGATATCTGGATGGACGCTAAGCACAGATCTCATGGTGAAATCTGATTTGCTGTCAGCACTTTAACCAGAAAGTGCTGGCAGCCATCTTGGGACCAATAAAGTGAAAGCACCCCATCGAAATGCATTACAGCGAATGGCAGGTTTTGAGGGTCACAAAAAGGAGAAATCATTTGCTGATGGTGCCATACTATTTTTAGGAATTGTGGTGTATTCTGAGGTGATTTTACCCTGTAAAACAGCTTTTCAATGGGAGTACATCAATCATGTTTGAGAGAAAACAGTTTTCTCATGATTTTCCCATAAAGAATATAGAATGTACTCCAGAAGCTAAAATGAGAGCCTATATTCCGTAAATTCACACTTTGTTTCTCAGCCATATGAGAATGAAGTGTGACATTCTCAGTAAAACATGCACTTCCAACAGGAGCAGCCTGTCAGTTGATTCCCTTGTGTTCTTCTGCAGCCTCCCAGAGTGTTCTAAAGAAAAACTAGAGCCCTAACAGTCTTACTTATGAAAAAATATGGCACACCTGAAACCATCTTGATTTAATCAAACTGGTAAAACTTAAAACATTTAATTTAGAAAGAAACAAAATGAGGGGTTTCATTTTGTCATAGACATTATGGTTAGTGCTGTAGAAAGAAAAATTTGGACATGCTTTAAGTGAGACCTCAAATATCTTCCTGTTGTACTTCAACAGGAGCAGCCTGTCAGTTGTTCCCCTTGTGCTCTACTGCAGCCTCTCAGAGTGTTCTAAAAATTCAACTAGAGCACTAACAGTCTTACTTATGACAAACGTATGGGCCAGCTGAAGCCATCTTGATCGAATCTAACTGGTAAAACGTAAAACATATAATTTAGAAAGAAACAAAATGAGGGGTTTCATTTTATCATAGAAATTATGGTTAGTGCTGTAGAAAGAAAAATTAGGACACGTTTTAAGTGAGTTCTCAAATGTCTTCCTCTCCTATTTCATTAAAACAGTCTGACATGTTGACTGAAACATGCCCTTCCAACACCAGCAACAGACTGCCAGTTAACTCCCTGGAGATCACCAGTTTACCACAGTGTTCTGATGAGCAACTAAAGTGCTAACATTCTGAATTTATGCCAAAGTTGTGGCCCATCTGACCGCCATCTTGATGGAATCGAAGTGGAAAACTGAAAACATGTTCTACTGAGGATACTGCAGTAAATGAGGAGATTAGGGAGCTTCATACCAAATAAGTCTCCTAAGAGGACCACCAGAGTGAAAAGAGCCCAAATGTAGCACAAATATCACCCAAATGTACGCCAAGTATAGCTCAGTGGCAGAAGTGTGTAAAACACCAATACATATTGAACTTCTTTATGAAAGTCCATGAAAGGGTTAACACATACTAACCATTCAGCAATGGAGTGACAAAATATAAAAATGAAAGATATATTTGTATTTGCTGCCTTCCACACCATCAGAGGGTGCAAAGTTGAAAATGCTGCAATTAATGGATACTTTAAGTGAGAGTGGTGTACCATTCTTATTCTTAGTTTTCACATTTCCTTGCAGTATTGTATATATCTGATAAGACAGAAAAAATTATATTTGATCAACAAACTCAAATTTCAGGCATGTGAATTGCATTTAATTTGGTGAAAAAATGTTTGAAAAGGTATATGTGTGTTGTGAGAAAGTTATAAGAGAGTATCAAATATTTTTGAGACTATATTGGAACTAAATGTGGTAATGTATAACTGGTTTTGTGAGTGGTTTTGTATGTTTAATAGAAGGTGAGTAAGACGCTTCTTTGAGTGTCTGAGAATGTGACAGTTTGTCTGATTTGCAGACTTAGGGGTCGATTATGATGTCGTTAGGAAAGCATTCCGACCAAATCTCTTCCGGAATGCTTTCCGAATGACCCGGATAGGGGGGGGGGGTCCGACCGAGCGATTTTGATGCACCCAGATGCTTCTGGATACGATTCGGTCAGACTCCCATTGACATCAATGGGAGCCTGTGTTCCAAACGAGAATACAGGCTCCCATTGACAAAAGGGGTGGTTGGGGAAAATCGTGCACCCAGTGGCGGGCACCCCATGGTGCCTGCCACACTGTGCATGCATCGGTAGGGGGACCCATGGGTACCCTCACAGGCCCGATTTGGAGGGCCCCGGGTAAAGGGGGGCCTGCTACGGGCCCCCAAAGTCAGATTCCAACAGCTGATCCATTTTGGAACCACCGATTCAGAAAGGCTGTCCGAATCTGACATCCTAATCGCTCGGCTGGGAACGCACTCCATAGACCGCTACGATTCGGCTCTGTCTGACTCAGTTACTCCCAATGCCTTTTGGAACCAAGTCGGACAGTTCGAACACTTCCCAGCCATCGTAATCGGTCATTGGGAAACGTGTCCGAGTCAGTTGGAAAGGCGGGCTCCGAATCGGATTTGGACAAATAGAATGCCGTTCCGAGCCTTTCCTAACGACATCGTAATCGACCCTTAGGTGTGTAAGAAGTTGTTTCACAATCTGTTGCTTTGAATTAGTATGATTTCTGCCTTGACTATTTCTGCTGTTTGTAGAACTCCACTGCTAACCATTGGTAAAGTACATGTGCTCCCCCTTTCAACATGATGAAATTAGCAAACCCCTTGTGACGGGGCACCCTCAGAGGATGGCCAAGGATACCCCGGGGGCATTAAAGAGGCCCGTCTTCAGCCATCTCCACTGACGTCAGGGGGCGGAGCCCAGTTGCAGTGACGAACACGGAAGATGGTTCAAGTGAGAGCAGACCGCGGGAGAACGAGAGAGACGGAGTGAACAAAAGGAAGCGGAGAAGCGGAACAGCTGGAGGAGCAGAGGCCTCGAGAAACACTGATGGCGACCAAGCGGGAGAGAAGGAGGATGCAAGGGAGAACGCGGGAGAACCGGAGGACGAGGAAGCGGGCGTCCAGCCCCGGGAGAAGGCGTCCCCAGAGGAAGGCTCTAAGGACGAGGCGGCCGTGACCCTGTCAACGGGTCACGGCTGCAGGCAAGTGTTGCGAGTGACAGGGCGTGTGCTGGGAGGGTGGCTGCTTTCCCAGGCCGTGTACACAGGCCTGTAGGGAGGGACTGCAGGTCAGAGGGAAGGGAGACGAATCCCCCTTATTTTGTTTGTGGTTACTTCACGTTCTTCTTTGGTTTGTCTTCGGCACCACCGGGCGATACAGATCCACAGAGAGGGTTGTTACTGTGGACCACAAAAGAAAGGGCATATAGAAATAGGGGGTCACCTGATGCAAGGTCTCCCCTGAATAAACAGTTAACACTCCCAAACGGTGTGAGCAAACACTGTACCTTCTCACGTAGGCAAGGCCGTGAGACTACGGAATAGAGGGGTGGGAGTTGGGTGTTAGGTGCAGATCACCAGAGCAGAGGGCCTATGCACTAATAGCCTCTCCTTCTTTTCTTCTCTCCTGAGGGGACGACCGACGTCAAAGGGGCGAGGAACAGAAGCCGACGAGGAAAAAGGAGAGAAAACGGAACCCAAAGACAGCGAGAAGTGCTGAGTGACCCAGAACAGTGACCATACCTCTCCTGAGTTGTTAAACCCGACCTCAGTGTAACAAAAAAAGCCATTTCAACAAGCTGTATAGTCGTCCATTGTACTTGGGCCGGTGACACCCCTGTTTTGCATATTTAACTTACCAGTAAGTCACTAGGTCATGGTACAAAAGTCTATCAGCGACTGTTAAGCTAAATGTCACAAGTGAACTGCAGCACCCATTGTGCCAACCACCACAATAAAAATGCAAACCTGATTGCAGACCTACCCTCTGTGACTGTGCAGTTATAATCCGTCAAAATAACCACTTGTGACAGACCTAAACCTTTATTTTATATAATAATGTCATCCCTAAGTAAGCCTTACTGCCCAGATGGCAGGGTGCATTGTATGTAAAAGTAGGACATGTAAAAGTTTAATGTTGAACGTGTCCTTACAATGAAAAGGACCCGAAATCTATCTTCAGTGTAGCAGGGTTGGCTGCTCCACAGGAGAGCACTGGGATGCAATAGTACATGTATTATATTATTTCTGGATTGGCAGTTGCTGCAAATTAAATGTTTCACTTTTTTGAAATATTTATTACAAGCCCAAATCACTGGTTAAAATGGATTTGTAATAAATATCTTAGAACGAGTACTTTTGGAATGCTAACTGTTCCCTGCCTAAAGCCTCTGGAAGCCCATTTGCATGAGCTCATCTGTCCCCTGATAGCTGAATAGCTATCTTGATGAGGTGTGAACTTGCTCACAGAGCTGAGACAAAGGCCTTGGGGTTGTGAGGTATTCTTTTCCTCTTTCTTCTGGTAGGATGACCATCTGGGCTGTGCCTGGAAATGTAATTAATTTCATAGATGACTACCCTGTCACAGGCAAATGTTAGCCAAAACATTGGCAAGTCTCTCTTTTGTCCCCCTAGCCAGGAAGGGCCCGGTCCTAGTGAGAGAGTGCTGCCCTCAAAACTGTTTTAGAGCAACCACGGGGAAGGGGTTGCTCATTTCCCTGACCATACCTCTTGAGTGGGCACACAGGCTACGCAAACATGGAGAAGGGTTTCTGTAAAGACGTAATGCTGGCAGCATAGAATGTAGTGAGGTCAGTGCTAACCTAGCGAGAGAATGCTGGGGACTTGAACAGAGGAAGCTGGAGAGCGGTTAGCTCAGCTGGAGATGCTGTATCTGAATAAACATATGAGAAGTATTGAGCCTCCTTGGATCTTTACAGTTTCACCATCTTTGGTTTTGGCAGAGAATAGCAGTATGGCATTGTTTGCAGTAGGGCATACAGGAAGTGCTAAAAATGTTGGTAGGTTAGCCCTTGGGAGGGAACTTTTACCCTATTGGTTAGGGAGGGGCCAGGAGTCACAGGTACCCAAAGACGAGAGCTGGGCAAAAATGTGGAACCCATAGTATCCTCCTCAGAACACTTTCTGGACCTGTGAAAGAACAGAAGAGGACTGGACATGTTAACTGTAACCTGAGAAGAAACTAGAAGACTGGACCTGCTCTCCTTCTTGTACCAAGGACAAAGAAGTGGACAAAAAAGGCTCATAAGCGTGATCTACTGTTCAAGCTACAGGGACAAAACAAGCTACAGGAGGCCTTTTCTGCAACTGCCCAGCTGACCAGTTCCAACTAGACCTGACCTGGACCCTGATGCTAGCCTCTCCTGGAGTAAGTCATGACCCGCAAGTGTTACTCTCAAAATTCTAGACCCTTGGTTGGTAACAAAGTGTACTCTTCATAACATTTCCTGAAATCAGGGACTCAGAAACTTTTTGATGTCAAAGACCTTTGGGAACAACCTGTCAAACCTGTCAAACAGATCCGATGAAGGTGTGTTGCTGCTAGGCCAAAGGTTCAAGTTGCTCCCACTCGGAGCCTTTCCATAGCAGCAATTCTGATTCAGAGGGACCTCACGGAAAAGGTATCCAGCCTCTTGTAGACATCTTTAGCTACAGCCTGTAGCTTTGCCCCACTGGAAGAATACAAGGGGCACATTTACTAAAAAGTCACACAGCACAGGAAGCCACCTTGCTGCGCTGTGTGACAGGGAAAGGGCAAGAATGCGCTGTATGTAACATAATACGGGAATTCCTGTCTTTTCCCAGTGCTGGTGCACAATGTGCTGCCTAGTGCCAATGCAGGTACCCTTGACCTAGGCGCACATTAAGGCTAACTGCAATGGAATGTGGGTCAGATACAGTCAAAAGTGTTACCTTTGGACTTGCTGGCTGGATAATTTTTGTGTTTTCACCTGGTGAAAAATGTTGTCTACAGACTTAGTCACTTTTTGCAACTAGGGGTCAAATTTATCAATGGGTTGCATCGCCCTTGTACCACACAGTGAGGCGCAAGAGCGACACAACTCATAAGTTGGATTTTCTCAAGCCACGTGAGACCCCCTTGCGTGGTCCTGAGTGGCTTGATAAATCTAGAGAAACGCAACGCAGCCCAAATCACTGCATTGCGTTACTCTGCCCTAGGGAGGCAATCCATGGTTGTTGCGTGGGAACACCCATGCAACACCCATAGATTTTGGTGCATTTCCAGATGTACCATTATTGGTGGACCTGGGAATGTGCCAAAACGGAATGCATTCCGAGGGGAGGCTTAACGATGAGAAATATCTTTATTTCTCCTAATTTTCTCCTCTTTCTATGTGTGCTGCTTTATGTGGCTAATTTTAGTCAAGCAAAAGTGAAATTTATTGGGCCAAATTGTGTTTTTTTGGACAGATACCCATTGCAACATCCACCACGGGCAGATATTAAGATCTTAGAGAGTGCAGTATTGAAAAGCATTATTGACCTGCTGTTGTTTTTCATTTTAAGATGTTTTTTTCCATAGATGCAAATGTGCCATATTTAAAGAAGAATGTTCATTGGCTTTAGCCTCAATGTAAGTGCAACTTAACTTTTGTTTTTTACCTGTCACATAATAACATACCGACCCAAATGGTCCAACTGGACAAATATACCTCTCCATCCTCCTGCCAAAAATGTCCCTCTTGAATATCCCAAAAATTGGCAAAGTAGGTGGTTTTGTATATTTATTCGACTGGTGTTTTATGTATAACTTAATTATATAGGTTGTGTATGGGAAAGAGATGGATTCCCAGCCATAATTAAAGTGGAGAGACCACCAATGATTTATTATGTCTTGGACGATCATGTAAAGCATGGTAGACCCAGGCAAGACATTTTTTTTATCAATGCGTTGCATCATCCTTGCACCACGCAATGGGGCCCAAGAGCAACGCAACTCATAAGTTATATTTTGTCAAGCCACACAAGGCCCCCTTAGGTGGCCCTGAGTGTTGTGATAAATCTAGAGCAACACAGACAACCGTAAATTGCTGCGCTGCGTTACTCTGCACTAGGAAGGCATTCCATGGTTGTTGACTGTATGTTCCCACGCAACACCCTGGAATTTTGGGGCATTCCCAGATTTACCATTTGTGTTAGACCTGGGAATGCATCAAAATGCTACGCATCCCGAGGGGAAGCGTTCTGCATTCTGCAGCACATGTAGAAAGAGGAAAATGGCTCAGGGTTCTGTATTTTGTGCAGGAAGGTATCTCTTTACTCCAGCAGAGTTCTTTTCAGGTCCAGTAGTGTACTGATTTGTTAGGGGCAGAGCCCTGGTACTTATACCCAAAATTGGCTTTGATGTAGGGGGTGACTTTAAAGGAGCCTGCTGAAGTGTACAAGGGTCCCTATCTACCCCCTCATGTCTGCCAGGTTATCTGTGGAGGGTAATCCATCCTTTGTGTGAGGACAGGACACAGCCTATTCAGATGTAAGTGTGAGCTACTTCTCCCCCTTCCTGACCAGAAAGGCTATCAGAATGCAGATGAGTCTCTGTCACACTCAGCCCTTTCTGTGTTTGTGGCTGCCTAGAGGGAATGCACAAAGTGTAACTCTCACCCAGCCCATACTTGTATTGGAGACAGGCTGCAGGCACAGAGAGCAAAGTTAAGAGCAGAGAAATGGCCACTTTTTAAAAGTGGCATTTCTAAAATGGTAGTGTCAAATCTAACTTTACCATTGAAGAGGATTTATCACTACCATTCCAAAGATATGAAACATGACGGAGCTACTCCTTTCTGATCAGGAATTACAGCTTAAAAAGTGTTTTAAGAAATCCCCAATGCTAGCCTATGAGAGGAGTAGGCCTCACAGTAGTGAAAACCGAATTTAGCTGATTGTCACTACCAGGACATGTAAAACTTAAAAGTGCATGCCCTACCTCTTAGTTACACAGCACCATGCCCTTAGGGCTACTTATGGCCTACCTTAAAAGTGACTTATGTGTAATAAATGAGGTGTTTGGGGCTTTGCAAGTGGTTTTAAATGCCAAGTCAAAGTGGCAGTGAACTGCACACACAGGCCCTGCAATGGCAGGTCTGGGACAGGTTTGAAAGGCTAATTATGTGGGTGGCACATTCAGTGCTGCAGGCCCACTAGTAGCATTTAGATTACAGGCCCTGGGTATATGGTATACCACTTTACAAGGGACTTACCGATAAAGTAAATATGCCAATCAGGGAAACACCAATGTCAGCATGTTTAGGGGAGAAGCACATGCACTTTATCACTGGTCAGCAATGGTAAAGTGCTCAGAGTCCTACGGTCAACAAAAAAATACAGCAAAAAGTGGAAGTAAGCAGGAAAAAAGTTGGGAGAAGACCACCCTAAGGATGACAGGCCTAACAGATGCCCTGTGAACGTGGCTATTAAGTGAGTCACAGTGTCCCAATAAGAGCTAATTTCTCAGCAAGTCTACAACTTCTGCAGGAAGACCAACCCCTCGGCAGCACATCTAGGGAGTGCAGCACCCAATGCAGGAATGTAGGAAGTGTATAAGGCATCTGATGTTGTGGACGATACTATGTGTAGGGATGAACCCGGATTGGTTGGGAGCTGAGGCACCAGCCATGTGACCCGGATCTTGCTTAATATTTTATAGTCTATATTTTGAATTAATAGTGGTCTATAGGATGTGACTTGGTTGGTCTATGTGCTCCATTTAAGGAATCGAACAAGCAGGGCCTCGTGCATGGTGGGGGGCAGGGAGTCACACACCCTAGCCAAATATGGAGCTTGGTAAAATGGGGAGCCAATATATCCACATATGTCGAGTACATATCAATTGGTAACCCATCTGTCCCCGAAACTTTCCCTCTGGCCATGAACTTGATGGTGTCCCTCACCTCCTGTACTTGAATATTGACCCCAAGTGGGCTGCTATGTTGTGGTGTAATCCTTTAGTCATTGCGGGTATGATGTAGTCATGTAGAGCCTGTGAGTCAGGACCGGGCCGAGAGGTATAGAACGCAGCATATTAGTTAGGGAATATGGCATTTATGCCTTCCTGAGAATATGTGTTTTGGCCCGTGGAGTCAATTGGGGAGAGTATGGGGGCATGCTGTCAGATGGGGTTAGCAATGCACGCCAATAATCTCCCTGCTTTGTCCTGTTCACTGTGTGTTTTAGTAATGTATTGTCGGTAATCGAAGTCCAAAGTCGCTCAATTAATACTAATAATTTTTCCCTCTCAGTCCCACCCCTCTGGCATGCAGTGAGATCATGAGCTCCATGCCTTTACAGTACATCAAGCAGCCTCTCCTGTTGGGTAATTTCATGCATGAACTCCTGGCAGATCCTCATAGATGAGGCTATGCATTGGCGGCAAACCACCACCTTGAGGGCTTCCCACTTGGTCACAAATTGCACAAGGTGGTCCCTAGTGAGTCACGGAAGATAGGGTCTCTTAGGGCCTTAGTTTACAGGTCACAATCTGTGGTTTAGGGGAACCCCATTGCAAGGCCAACCGAAAGGGGATTGTGGTCTGCATGAGCCTTGGCTAGGTATTCAGTATGTGCGACCCTGTCACACATGAAACCGATGTATAGTCATTTGTCTAAGTGTACAAAGAGGTCATGGAGACCTTAGAACACACCACAATTCCTGAAATTAGTATGGTACCATCAACAAATGAATTCTAATGTAACTAAAGTCTGTTATCACCCTTTATAGTTCTCCTTTTGGTAACCCTCAAAATCTTCGATTCACTACAATGCATTTCAATGGGGTACTATCATTTATATTGGTCCCTAGATGGCTGCCAGCAATTCCAGGATGAAGTGCTGACAGCCAATCAGATCTCACGATGACATGTGTGGTTAGGCTCCGCCCAGATATATATGTGTTTTCTTTTTCAAATTTCTCAGGAACTACTGAACAGATTTACACCATTTAACCAAAAGGCACGACTCTGAACCAAGGGCTACCTTTTTGCCAAATTTGGTGTAATTCCGTTCAGCAGTTCGGGCTGTAGCTGCGACTAAAGGTTCCTATGGAAAATTGCATGTGGAAAACACGTTTTGGGACCCCCCTTTTTTCTCGGCCCCCACTTGACGAATCACCCCGAAACTTTCAAGATAGGAGCGGACCAGAGCGGGCCATAAGTTTTGAAAATTTCGCGAAGATTCGTCAACGGGCGCCAAAGTTATTGGGAATAGAATGTTGCGGATTTCCTATGGAAAATAGGTCCTAACTATAACTATCTACTGGCGACCGCCAGTAGATAATAGATTTATTTATAAGCACACACGTATATATGTATGTGTGTTCATATAAGTATATATTTATATATACTATGAAATATTAGTGAAATTTATTTAATTTACAATATATTAATGGTAAATTAAAATATTTACATTTACTATTTTAAACTGTATATATATATATATATATATATATATATATATGCCAGACGAGTAACTCCTTCGGAGATTGTAGCCCTTGGAGGGGTGGCGCGATGCCGGCGGAGTGGGCCGGTATATCAATTTACACAACGAACGGAGTTCCAATCGCGCTCTCGGAGCAAATAAGTGTCCAAACCAGGTTACATCCAAGAGGGGTTTATTTGATTCATAAACCCGCCGTGACACGTTTCACCCTCAAGGGGCTTGTTCACACAACGGGCACAACACAGGAAATGCTTTACATACTTTTTAAACCATATACATAGAAAGCGGACTGGTTTCCTTTAGCGTCAAAACATTACATTGTGTAAGCGCCATTTTGGAGATTGCAAAAAACGTTGAACCACTCTCTGCGCGCAATGTTTGCACTAATAAAGTTTACATCATTCAAAATAATCAAATTAATCCATCAAAATTAGGACGCTGCGTAAATTAGCCTGACGTGTGTAAATGCGCATAAAGAGCGGACTACTGTCCTGACACATCACGCACTGCCCAAACCATTGATATGATTCGTATCATTCAAGATAAATGTAGCGTGGTTACACCTGGCAGGTATGTATGCGCGCTCCATGTTGGAAATCATTTCTACCTGTAGGGCCCATTAGTCTTCTGGTCACATGTGTCACCCAAAAGGCAATTCCGGTCATATTAATGTCCGGCAACGCATGTCATATTTCTGCAACCAATAGTGGCATTGATAGTGGTCGAGTTATGTGTCCGCACCATAGTGGTGATATAATAGCATGATCATGCCTCTAGGTGAATGTCTAAAGTTAAGTCAAATGTGCCTGCGATTATAAAAGTACAGTTAAATGATGGAATATCAACTGCAGCACACGTCTAGGCTATAAGGGTTCACTGTACGTTTCGCCCTCTGTGTTGTGTCCCCTACTGTCCATTTAACCCTAAGTGACATTATAAAACAAACAAATTGTTAAAATTGATAAAGATATTATCTGTGATTGGGACGCAGCTGAAGAAAAGGGTAGGGATCACTGTGCCACTTGTCTCAGACATGGTCCCTTCCTTTCCTCCTGTGAAAGATAAAAACACAGTGTAAAATATTTACAGTGAAATATAATTCGCGCAAGTCAGTTATGCACACAAACCATTGTTAAACCATTGTAAACACTAGTGGCATGTTGTTGCTATCTACATGTCATGCAGGTGTACAGCCATTTCTTCGTCAATGTTGTGCCCGTTGGGCTGACGGGTCATCATTCCTATAATGTGTCTTGACTCCCTCTGTCTTAATTTCAGTACCCGGTTGCCTCCCCTTCTGTTGGACAAGATCTGTTCTATTGCATAGTATGACAGTTTCTTTGGATCAGAGAAATGCTCAGCCTCAAAATGTCGTGCAACTGGATACTGCTGGTCCCTATTGGTTATTGCCCTCATGTGTTCAAGGACTCTTTTTTTCGCCATATGTGTTGTGCTTCCCACATATCGTAAATTGCACGGACATTCTAAAACATAAATTACAAATGTGCTGCTGCAGGTGAGAAATTGTTTAATGTTGACCATCCTATTAGTGCTTGTGTTCCAGAATTCCTTTCGCATGCGGCTGTTCCCACAGGCCTTGCAATGGCCACAGGGGAAGAAACCCTGTAAATCGATACCCCTCTCCCCTGTGTTGTTGGGTAGATCATTGTGTACTAATAGACCTTTAAGGTTACGTCCTCTCCTATAAGTGATTGTGGGACGTAGTGATAAGGTATTCCCTATTACTGGGTCACATCTGAGTAAATTCCAATTACGTGTTAAGCTCTTACGTACTTGTTCCGAGTTCCCATTATATGTCAGTATCAGGCGTGTCTCTGTATCGTTACCCTCATCCTCTGCTGGCTGTGTGTTCTCAAGAATCCCATCTCTATTGACCAGCCTAGTTCTTTCTATTGCTTTCCTGAGAACCCATGTGGGGTATCCCCTGTCCTTGAATCTCTCTACCATAGCGGTGAATCAAATAAACCCCTCTTGGATGTAACCTGGTTTGGACACTTATTTGCTCCGAGAGCGCGATTGGAACTCCGTTCGTTGTGTATATATATATATATATATAACAAACAACGACTCTCCTTCCAGAGGTCACAGGCCCGTAGAGGGGTGGCGCGATGCCGGCGGAGAAAACCGGTAACTCAATATTCATCAACAGCGGGGTTGCCAATCACGCTCTCGGGTTAACGCACAATAACCAAGCGAAACTCCAGAGTTAGAAATGGGGGTTTATTATTGTCATAAACCCTCCGTGACGCGTTTCGACTCCGTAGAGTCTTGATCACACAGTGAGGCAACCAAAAGGCAGTCGTTTTCATACACTTCCTGTAGCTAGACACAGAAAACGGACATTTTTCACACGTGATATTGTACAACAAATTACATGGTCGCCATTTGTAAATGGTAAATCAAATTACGGCTTATTGCAAAATTTCTTGAACAGAACACACAGTGTGTAGGACCATGTTTCACATCAAATACACTAGCATATGTATATGTATATACTGTGTGTGTTGTCAGTCCCATTAGTTTTTACTGAGGCATGCAGTGATTTCTACAAAAACCATCCAGTCGTGTTCGCACTGTTCCCACTACATTGGGGATGACTATTACGAGCGGGATTAACACGCACTATGCGCCCATCACGTTACTTCAACTTAGATTTTAATTTAGTCAGGACTGCACAAGCCACTAGACAACCTGTATTACCGACTGAACTACATAGACCAGCATGCCTCAGTAAAAACTAATGGGACTGACAACACACACAGTATATACATATACATATGCTAGTGTATTTGATGTGAAACATGGTCCTACACACTGTGTGTTCTGTTCAAGAAATTTTGCAATAAGCCGTAATTTGATTTACCATTTACAAATGGCGACCATGTAATTTGTTGTACAATATCACGTGTGAAAAAATGTCCGTTTTCTGTGTCTAGCTACAGGAAGTGTATGAAAACGACTGCCTTTTGGTTGCCTCACTGTGTGATCAAGACTCTACGGAGTCGAAACGCGTCACGGAGGGTTTATGACAATAATAAACCCCCATTTCTAACTCTGGAGTTTCGCTTGGTTATTGTGCGTTAACCCGAGAGCGTGATTGGCAACCCCGCTGTTGATGAATATATATATATATATATATATATATAAAGAAACAATATTTATGCATGTTTTTAATGATAGTAATGTGAAATGATATATTTTTCAATATGTTTCTGTGTGTGTATATATATTTTACACAAAACAGAAAATAATAATAACAATTTAATTCCAAAACATGAAAAAAATTACCAAACAAATAAAATAAAATATATTAAAAAAAACAAAAAAAACATTTACAGAAATTATTATAAAACGTTAAGAACAAATAAAGAAATATAAACGAATACTATAAAATTTCAATTATCAACAAATATTTAAACAATGTATATGTAACACATATTAGGAAATGTATTGGATTCTGGTAATAATAGAACTACTATTCCTCTTCATGTTTAGGCAACAGTAGAGAAATTGTAGGACTTCAGAGGGGCTAAATATATTAACTACCCTCAGTCTTCATAACAGTAGGGAAAGCATTGGACTTCGGAGGGGTAAGATTTACTACTCTCACTCCAGTCTGTGTACCAGTAGGGAAAGCACTGGACTTTGGAGGGGTTAAATTTACTATTCCCACTCCAGTCTAAGGAACAGTAGGGAAAGCGCTGGACTTCTGACAGGTTACATTTTCTATTCCCACTCCTGTCTGTGCAACAGAAGGGAAAGTGTTGGTCTTCAGAGGGGTTACATTTACTATTCACACTCCAGTTTGTGCAACGTAGGGAAGCGTTGGACTTCAGAGGGATTACATTTGCTATTCCCACTCCAGTCTGTGCAACAGTAGGGTAAGCATTAGACTTCGGTGGGTACAATTTACTATTCCCACTCCTGTCTGTACAACAGTAGGGAAAGCGTTGGATTTCAGAGGGATAAGATTTACTATTTCCACACCAGTCTGTGCAACATTGGAGAAAGCATAGGACTTACAAGGGGTTAAATTTACTATTCCCACTCCAGTCTGTGCAACAGTAGGTAATATACTTCACTTCAAACACATTACATACTTCAAAAAATATTAAACACTGAGGGCCTGATTACGACTTTGGTGGTCCGACAGAGGAAGGTGCTATGTGCCGTCTGCTGTAGGATAGCCAAAGCTGTGGTGTGACCGCCCGCCAGATTAGGAGTTAAATCCTGGTCTGGCAGCTGGTCCTGTAGTGGTTTGACTGCGTGGTCTGCTAGGCTCATAAAAGAGCCTATCATGCAGACCACCGCAGTCAGAGCACCGACTGCACCTTCCTGCACAGTGTGCCATTTATCCAACACCATGCAGGAAGAGGGTGCGAATCCAGGGGGGCACTACATGTGGCCCCCTGCATGCACCCCCGAGACCAAATCCAGCAGGGGGCCCAGAAAGGGCTCCCTTTGTAGCCATTCCGCCACCATTTTCATGGCGGGCTCATCACCATGAGAATGGTGGTGAAATGGCAACTTGGAATATGCTTGGCGGTGCCGGCTGTGGCACCGACAGTATTTTCCTGCTGGTGAAAGACCACCGGCCCAGGGGGATCCTTAATCCAAGTGTTGCCGGCGGTCTCATGGCAGTCCTACTGCCGCAGTCGTAATACTGCAGGCTGTCAGGCAGTGTGGCGGTGGTTGGACCGCCACCACAGGGTTACCTCGTAATTAGGCCCGAAATATAAACATAATTACTTAACATAAAATATATAAAAAAAGACACAACAATGATCCAATTTACAAAATTCATAAATAATGTAATAATTAATTTTCAATAAAAAAATGCTTATTTAATTATGATGTAATTCCCCCTAATGAATTAATACACTTAAACCCCCTACAAACTTTGCAACCCACACCTATAATATAATGAAAATAAATAAGTATAGCACAATTTACATAATTAGATAACAATTAATAGTTCATTGTTAACCATTACTTAATTAGCTTGCCACCCTACAAACCCTAAAGCACACACTTAAAATATAACTAAATTACTTAATTATTGCACAATTTACATAATTATGAATACATTAAATATAGGCTTTGGATGAGGATGGTGTTCAAGACTGTATCAAAGCAACAGAGAGGTCCATGAGGATGAGGCCCTCCTTGTCTCCTTTGACAAGAGTTATGCAGATGTTGTCAGCAACAGCAATGAGTGGAGTTTCCATGCTACGGTTGGTTCTGAAATCAGACTGAGTGGTGTCAAGGAGTTGGTGGTCATTGATGTCTTCATTGATGTGTCTATTTATGATTTTCTCTATGACCTTGGCCAGGAACGGTAGCCGAGAGAGCATTAATGACCATTTACACTAATGTTCAATTCAAACAGATTAAATTTGCAGCACTGTACTGCGAGGAATTAGTACCACCCATGCGAGAAAAAAACCCACACCGTTCAGTGCATAAAACGGGTCTCAGAGACAATAGGCACACACATGGAAAGAAACAGTATAAGGTGCAGGACAGGACAGTTACCTAGACAGATGATATCCTAGATTTTAAATATTAGAAAGTAATGGGAAGGATAGAAAAGGAGATTGGGACTAATTGCCTTGCATGTATGGCAGAAAGGAAGCAGTGGCAGGGGGTGATGTGGAGGTTTACATATCTCCCATTTGGATTGGCAGCAGCTCTGTGGTGTTTTGTAACGTTAATGAGGCCAGTAATGGCATGGTTGAGGTAAAGGGATGTTTCTTTAGTAGTTAGACTGTGCTCTGATTGTGGTGGAAACAAGGGAGCTATGGCAGGAGCAGAAGGAGTTGGTAGTACATGTTTTGGAGGATTTAGGTTTCACAGTGAACAGGGCAAGTAATGTTTGGTACCAAGTCAGGAGATAATATTTTTAGGCTTTCAGATAAGGACAAAGGATTGTGTGTTGAGATTGCTGGTGGAGGTGAGGAAGATGCACAAAGAGATAAGGAAGATAAGAGTGAGCAATCTGGTTTCACTGCGGCAGTTAGCGAGGTTGTTGGGTTTGCTGTCCACATCGATTGAGGCGATTTTTCCAGACCCATTACATTACAGGGATTTGCAAATATTTAAGTCTTATCATCTTTGATTGGGGATGAAATATTCTCAGAAGGTGGCATTGACTGTCGATGCGAAGCAGGAGTTGGACTGGTGGATGGCAAATTTGGAAGACTGGAGTGGAAGGGCCATTTTTGGGGAAGTTCCAGAAAGGCTAATTAAGTCCGATGCCAATCTTCAAGCTGGGGGCTTTCAGCAAGTCATCATTTTTGCCCTGATCACCCCCATTTTGTAACTGATACTGGTGGTAACTGACTCTGATTGGGCTTTGGGCTCTACTAACCAGACCCAGGGCCAATGCTCTGTGTAAAAGGTATATGGTAATTAGGTCTCATTACAATTGATATGACAACCTACCTGTATGCCCCTAGTATATGGTAGGGCATGTAGGTTCAGAGGCCCAACAGATTTAATGCACTTTAGTGTGCACTCCTGTGTTGCCTGCTGACATTTTAAAGGCAGCTCTGCTTTGCTGGCTGCTTTTAACATTAAAGTATATGCAAATTTCGACTTTGGAATTAAAGGTACTTCCAAAGTCTTAGACTACCTTATTTTTACATATAAGTCACTTTTCTGCTGAACCAAAATCCAGCCTTCCAGCAGTCTTCCATCAGCCTCTCCTGATTGTCAAGCCTTTGGCAGGCTGAGCCAAGCTTCTCTGATGAGGTGTGAAGTGGCCAGCATAGAGGAAAAGAACATCTGGTGGGAGGAGATCTGCAGCTTCAGAGAAAAAGGCAGGATAGGGGTGAAGTGAAGCCAAACTGGTCTTCAAAGAGGGAATGACAGTTGGGACAGATCACAGGCTCATCCCCACATCTTGCATCCCCAGCCAGACAAGAGCCCCAGTAATTGAATTAGCACATGGGCTGGAAGGGGAGTGTTAGGGAAACTGCGCCATGCCGGTGGGTTGGCTTAGCCAGATCTTAACCTCAAGGAGAGAATTTCTCCAGTTTGGATTTTAAAGAATTGTGCTTTATGGGACAAGAATATGCCACACTTTGGAGGAAGTTGTCATACATGAGAGTGGCACCCTGCACCCCATTGGTCAGGGGTGCCCCCCTGCTTGTCACCCCAGGAGCATGGAAAAATATGAGAGAGCTGTCAAGCAACTCAGATCCTACCTGAAACTACAAGAAGACGGACTGCCCTGCGGGAATCCGAGCCTGCAACAAGAGGATTACACTCTGAATTACTGCACCTGCTGCACACTTTAGAACTACAGCCCTAAGGACTTTGCCTTCCTTTGAAAAGTGAAGGAGTGGACTATCTTAAAGCAGCAGGTTAAAAGAGCTCCACCTGCATCATCTCCAGCTAGAAGAAACAAGCTGAGTAACTTCAACTGACCTTTAAGGGATCTGGCCAGGTGCATTGTGTGAGACGTAGTCCCAAAATTCCAAGGAGCAGCTCGGAGCTTCTAGAACCTTGAATAGGTGTTTTGGACACTTTGGAACCCCAAACGACATTCTGGAAGAAGATCCAGAAGTTTAGAGAATTTTTGGTAAAAAGTTCCCTGAGGAGAAAGACCCATCGACGCGAATCAAGCTGGCGAAATCAAATAGCGACTCTGCATGAGATTTACGTATGCCTTGCCGAAGGTCCAGAGCTTTACGTTGGCGATGAGGCTTCCAGGAGTTGACCGAGGCATCGCCTTGAGCCTAGCCCCCATCTTCGAACCCAAAGCCAGCCTGATGAGGAGCCTCGCTTGAAGTCAAGAGAAAATGCTCCAAAACAGTGACTAAGAAGGTAAAAACTTGACCGGGCCCTACCGCTAAGTGTATCCGACCCTTGCTCCATTGCGGTCAGCCTGAAACTTTGACTTTGTCCCAGTCAAGCGCAACCAGATGTCCCAAAATGGCGCTTTTGTCTTTTCAGCACTAGAAAGTGCTTATTCTTTAAAAATACAGATCTCTGGTTCCCTACTTTGAATATTTGTTGTTTTGGAATCATTTCAATCATAAAAATATTTCCTATTTTTATAAAGTGGTGTTTGATTTGTATAGTGTGTTGAGCCTTACTGAATTCATGTATTTTTTTTTTTTTTAGTTCTTTTTATTAAAGACAATACTGATATAGTAAAAACAAAGTCATACATCTTCATACAGAGCATTACATTAATCAGAGGTATATCTTGCTTCCCACCCAATTCTATCTTTCCCACTTTAAGCTCGCGAGTTTGCGGTATCTTGCTTATTCTATAACTGGGGCCGGAGGATGGGTCGCCTGCCGTGGTTCACAGATGTTTCCCCGGTACTCATTCCATTTACCCGATATTTGTGACCATTTCCTGGGACAACCCCTCGATTCATATACTGTTTGTTCCATCAACATACACCAGTCTAGATCTTTCTTCCATGCTGTAATTGTTGGTGCCTCCTGTGCGCCCCATAGCTTAGCGATGTTACGTTTGGTTAATATCATCCCCAACGTCACCCAGGTCCTTGCTTTACTACCTAGGTCTGTGGGTTCTCACACATTTAGGAGGCATAGTCCTATCTTGTGTTCTATCTGGGATGTATTATTTTTTTAATGTTTAACACACCTGTCTGCACGTTTAGCCTGCCTACTCACAGCCAGTTACCAAGGATTGAGCAAGGCAATCATTTATTGAGACCTTGACTGGGCCTCAAATTGTGATTGTGGCCTTGTTATTGTGGTAGGTGGCTACCTTCCCCCACTAATGAACCACATTCCAACGGGGCAAGAAATGGTATTTTGACACCAGGAGGAAAATTTTCTTTGTAAGAGAAAGAGATGCATATCAATTATCTAGAATTGTTGGCAGGTTCCTTTGCACTGAGGAGTTTTGTCTGAGACAATGTAAAGTTCTGTGTTTTGTTAAAAATGAACAATGTGTCAGCAGTCAGGTATGTGATCAGATTGGGAGGTTTTCGGTTGGATGCTTTGGTTGATTTGTCAAGGGATTTTTGTCACCTTTGTCTGAGCCAGAATTTCATGGAACAGACTAAATATATTGCAGTTCAGTGGCAGATTGGAATTCGAAGGAATTTGAAGGATTCCAGTATTGGATGTTGGACATGGACGTTTTCAGTGCTTTGGAAAGCAGGTGGGGTCCATTCAGAGTAGATTTGTTTGAAAGCAGGTTGAATGCACAGATTCCAGCTTTCTACTGTTGGAAATTGGATCCAGAGGCAAAGGCAGTGGATGCATTCTTAAAAACTTGGAAGTTGCGATGCAATTATCTATTTCCCCAGTTTTCCATGATTCAGAGATTGGTAGTAAAGGTGATGAAGGATCAAGCGGAAGTGATGTTGGTGGCTCTGTTTTGGTAATCTCAGGTGTGGCTTCCAGATGTCATGAGTTTGTTGATAGATGATCCAGTATTGCTTTCGAGATATGTGAGGTTGTTGGTGAATCCAATGGGGGAGTTTCCCAAACTGGTGTTGGAAGATTATCTACAGTTGCCAGGATGGATGATTTCAGGAGAGAAGGCTGGGTGTCAGGCTTATTGTCAGAGGCTACAAGCCTCATAGGGGGATCTTGGGCACCAGGTACTACTAAGGTATATCGATGGGCATGGAAGAGGTGGGCAAGTTGGTGTTTAGAGAGGAGTTTGGATCCTGTTTCGGCCTCTGTTGTAAGTGTTGTCAATTATTTGAAGGAAATGTTTTTAGGAGGAAGTTCTTATAGTACAATGTATTTGAGCAGGTCCGCAATTTCAGCATGTCATGTGTTGGTTTATGGATTGCTGGTAGGACAACATGATGTGGTAAAGAGATTGATAAGGAGCGGACCACTGAAAGCTCCCCCAGGTCTGAAGTATTTGTCACTTTGAGATTTTTTTCTGGTTTTGAGACAGTTGTCAGGCTGGGGAGAAAAGGAGAGTTTGTGTGTTGTTGAGTGTTTGAAGGAGTATGAGAGAAGGACTGGGGGTTTAAGGAGACATGGATATTCTCAGTTGTTGATTTCGTTCAGATACCTACATAAGGTGGTTTCTTGTCCCACTTTAGTGAAATGGGTTAAGGAGGTCATGAAGAGGGCAGGAATTGATGTTTCAAAATTTAGGGGGCATATGGCTAGAGGCACTATGGCTTCTAAGGCTTTCATTGTGGGTGGAAGTCTGGGAAGTATTCTGGCTTCAGTGGACTGGGCAACAGATTCTGTGTTTAAAAGATTTTATTTTAAGACAGTTGTAAGTGCAGCAGTGAAAGTTATCACAAGACTTTGAACATGCATAATATTGGCCTCCGTGCCTTGCCATAAAATTCAGGGGCATATTATCAAGGGCAGTATCGCCACTTTAGCGGCACTTTTTGCCGATAAAGCGGCGATATTTTTATCGCCCTATTTGCAAGCTGTCGCTAACAGCTGTTAGCGACAGATTAATGGCGATAGCGGCCGTTTTGTTGCCGCTTTGCATGTCAGCGATAATTATCGCTAATGACATGCAAAGTAGGCGTTCCCAACTAAAAGCAACTGCAAACAGTCGCAAACACAACTTCCCCCTATTATCAATGCCCGCGAAGCGATAAAAAAAGTCGCGCTAACCGCGATTATCGCCAGGATTTAACACCTGATAAAAACTTGACTTAACCATCTTCTCAATGGGAGGTGGATTGTAAGGTTAAGTCCTCACCTGCCTATTAGCAAGCTTTTCATTAGCGCAGTGAATTTATCGCTGGATTTCTCGCGCTATTGCTGGGTTTCGCCGCTATCGCTGGATTTTTTATCGCCTTGGAGATAAGCGTTGATAATAACGCGTTATCTCCGCGATGAAATCCAGCGATAGCCGGCAATAAAAAAAACAGCGCTAAGTGCGCTTTGCGATAATTATCGCAAATCCTTGGTAATATGACCGTCAGATTTTCCACAGCAGGGGTGGATAGAAAATCATGATTTAATTAATGACTTCGATGCTAATATTATCCCTACCAAGTTTCACTCCTCCCTTATGATTTTGTTTAGTTTGAGGTCAAATTTGATGTCGGCATTGGTGTACAAATAGTGTTGGAATTTAAGTGGAGTAATTTTATAAGGAGAGTTCACAGAAGGATTTCCAGTTTTGTGGATGTTGTTGATTTGCAGCAAAAAGAAAGATGATGGCTGCATCTTCTGGTTATTTATACTTGTTTTGAATGTTCAAATTTGTGCTTCTATTTTAATGTTCTAACTTGGTTGCTGCTGTGTGTGGTGTCAATTAGAGGATGTGCATACTAGTAGCCTCCACGACTTTAATAAAACCATGATTTTCTACCCACCCCCTGCTGTGTAAAATCTGAATTGTCTTCAGAATTGTGAAAGATGATGGCCATGTGAGAGATACAATTCAATAAACAACACAATAAAAATAGAATATCTGTCCATGTTCAATTCCTACTTTGGTTTTTCACATTATTTACTCTCTGTACTACTGCTGCATTATTAACTTCCTTTCAAACTTTCAACTTGCCACCACATTTCATGTTGTTAGTTTGCATCTGGTGTGCTAGAAAGAGAGTCGGGTTGTGCTCTAGAAGTCATGTTCTTAGCATTCTCTGGGATTGTATTTAAGTCACACACCAGGGGCAAACGTGACATTTCATGCAATTAGTCGAGGCTGACAATGCAATTTAAACTGCTTGGGTTGAAACCATGGCCAGAACACTGCACAAGAGCTACAGGTTACCTTTTTGTCCTGAATAGATCATTCAGAGGTCTTCAGTTAGATTCAGTCTGATGGAGTATTTTGAACTTTTTGATCCTTTTTTATTTCACTACATGTACAATCATGGCAAATTGAATTCTTTCAAATGTTACTTTTTGTTCGCATTCTATATGATTTTTTGAAAAGTTTAACATTTTTAGAATGTTGCCCGAAAGCGGTGATAAAAATGTTAAATTAGGACACCATCAAAATCCATGAGGCGTAGGAATTTACTGTTATATCTTCGATGCGCACTTGGGGGCATATCATCAAGCCCCGGAGATATAATTATCGCCGCTTTAGCGTCCGTTTTCTGACGGAAAGCGGTGATAATTATATCTCCTAATCAGCAAGGTCACGCTATCGCGTGAATCCTTGCATTATCGCCCTTTCCCCCAACGCCCATCTTTGCATCTCTAATGAGATGCAAAGTGGGCGTTCCGTGCTTAAATAACTGGAGAAATGTCGCTAACCGACATTTCTCCAATTATCAAGCTGCACGCAAACAAGCAGAGCGACAAGCAAAGTAGCGATAACCTCTGTTATCGCTACTTTCCTTACGCCTGCTTCCAGACTGACTTAGCCATGATATCCTATGTAAGGTGGATATCATGGCTAAGTATGTCTTGCCCTATCAGCAAGCTATCGCCAAACCTTGTGCAATTATTGCTGTATTTCCAGCGATAATCGCACAATTGGCAGCTTGCGCTCTGAATTTTATCGCTTTGGAGATAAGCGTTGCTGATAGCACGCTATCTCCGCGATAAAATTCAGAGTTGGCCGGCGATAATTATCCTCGCGCTAAGAGCGCTGAGCGATAATTATCGCGTGGCCTTGATGATATGCCCCTTGATTTGTCCCCGAATAGGAAGAAAATGCGAAGAGGAATCCGAGTAACTGGTCCGCCTCACGAAAGACTGTGTACAGATGGAGAACTGATCGGATTACCTCTGAAAAAAGCAGAAAAGAGTGACAATACAAAAAAATGTGTTGACTTATTTTCAGGAGCTCAGAACACGTTTGGCAGCTTATCAGCTGGTTGAGAAATACATCTGTGATATTCTGCTTGGAGTTTAACTAAATTGGAGCCCTGTACAACAAACGACAGCTTTTTCCATTCATGGAATTTCTGTCTGTGGTGCATTTTTTGTTCTACAATTTTCTTACAAAAGACCTTATAGTGGTGAACGGCACCACGGGCTTCGTTTCGAGTGGCCCAGAATTCTGGATGGAGCGGCACCTCCGGACCGCTTTTGTTCCTACTGAAAACTGTTGCAACGGAGAGGATATGGCCTAACGGTCAGCGCGGTCGACCGTGAAGCAAACGAACAGCGTTCGAGTCTCAGCAGGAACGCTTAACATCCTTTGATCCTGGGTAAACCACTTAATCTCCCAGTGCCAAACAAAATGAATGTGTTCGTCTGTAATGCAACTAACTGGTGCTCATGTAAAGCGCTCTGATACCTTCGGGTCAGGTTAGAGCTATATAAAACTTCGAGAAAAAAATATATGCTGGGGGACACTGCAATAGAGAATGAGAAGTTACTCAGTATTATGGGACCTAGACTACTTTGTGTTTATTTCTGTTTTGCAATAATCTCTTGCGTACACAAGTTTATGACTGCACTATGCCTTTCAGATAATTTATTCTTAATCAACATGAGGATGGGGTTCATCTGCATATACTAAAGCCATTAGTAAAATAACAAAACCTGAATGTAATCGATTGAACAGAAAATGTCAAAGACGGGGGCGTGGTCTGGTGCCATGGAAGATGGCGGCTAGCTAGCGATGCTCCGTACCGAGACCCGAGGACTTTCGTTTTGATGGGTGGTGGCAGCGCCCCGACTCCTTCAACAACCCAAGGACTTTATCCATGAACTCCTCTGGAGTTAAATGACACCTTTCGCAGCCCGCCGTAAGCCCAATAACTCCTCTTCTGCTTATAATGCGCGGCGCGTCTCCGTGACTGGATTTGCGGCCGCCATTTTGTATTCCCTGCACTTTTGGCGCGTTATCGGCTTCTCTGCGCTTCTGTCACTCCTGATGAGACATAATGTTTTAGCTTGCCAGTATCAGTAGTTGATGTCCAGCATATTCTAGACAATGGTCGAAGTGTGCAAGAATCAGCAGTCAAACTATTGAGGAGACCATTCAGAAGGCAGAGACATTTGGGTATAAAGGCAGCAGAAGTATTATTTTTACGGCATGGCATCCCAATATTAATCAATAAAAAATGGCACTGGTTGGAAAGAGGAGAACGGCAGATCCCAAGTAGGAGGCCACACTTATCAGATCTGCTTCACACACGTCTTCTATAAGAGCAGCTGGTAACTAGCCCGTGGTACTACTATCACTGTAATGCAGCAAAACATCACCTAGCAACAGCTTGTGATACTTCAACCCCAAAAATCGAGGATCTAAAACTACTCCTACAAAGGAACTGTGCTGCTCCATCTTTATGGTCCCATGTGTAATGCACTATTGTAATTCACAGATGATTGACAGATCGCCTAGCAAATGCTTCTGGTACTACAGCCCTATTTATCCAGTGATGGCCAAATATAATCTGATTTTGCTAGGCTAAGAGATTACCAAGTATTTTCTAGCAAAGTCAAAGAAGAACTAGTGGGGGGGGGCGTGGTCTGGCGCCAAGGAAGTTAGCGGCTAGCTAGCGACGCTCCGTACCGAGACCCGAGAACTTTCGTTTTGATGGGCGGTGGCAGCGCCCCGACTCCTTCAACAACCCAAGGACTTTATCCATGATCTCCTCTGGAGTTTAATAACACCTTTCGCAGCCCGCGGTAAGCCCGATAACACCTCTTCTGCTCAAAATGCGCGGTGCCTCTCTGTGACTGGATTCGCCTCAGCCATTTTGTATTTCCTGCACTTTCGGCGCGTTGTCGGCTCCGGTGCGCTTCTGTCACTCCTGATGAGACATAATGTTTTAACTTGCCAGTATTTCTCAACGATTATTGTTGAAGCTTCCTCCTCTGGAAATGCCATTTTTTTAGGATCTGTCAACAATATTATCTTCTTGTTTTTCCTTAACGTTTGCACTATTATGCGTACAGCCATTTTGCCTCACACTGTGGAAATCCTATTAATTCTTCAATGTGCACAAGAATAGGTGAATCTCCACAATTTTGACTAGCAACTCTTTCAAAAAAATGTATTCAATAACTGCTCTTCCCATACGGTGACTGTTAGACCTGTCAGCCCTAGGGTGGTCTTACCCCGTTTTTTTCTCTTTGCGCCTCATTTTTGCCACCATCTTTTTGTTGGACCTAGGTCTCTGGGCGCCTTACCACTGCCAAACAGTGCTGAGGTGCAGGTGCTCTCTCCTAATAAGATGGCTGCCACAGGCCCCTGCTACTGCGGAGTGGCCATTGCGCACGCACATACTAGTAGTCAGGATCAGGCTGGGACATAATGATACAGTATCCATGCCGTCCCCGCCTCTGGGCCTGATAGCCAGACATGAGGGAAGCTTCTAGAACCTTCCAGCTCAGGGAGGAGTTATGTTTTGCCGCCTTTCAGGAGGGTCACCTGACCTAGGGGTATAAGAGGTTTGGAGGGAAACCTAGTTAGTCAGTTGGGGCACCACTGGACCTGGGGAACCTCTGCCGGAGTACAGGCTGTTGGGCCTAGGGGGAAACCTACACTACTGGCACTGACTGGGCTTAGGCACTGCTGTACCAAGATAGCTGAGGAACACCTTCCACCTGCTGACCTTGCCCAGCGTGAGGGGACCCAGGGAACCAACTTCAGTGTGCCTGCAGGGCCCCATCCTGCCTCTTGGACCTGCCAACTCAACCCCTAATCTGCCCCCAAGTAACTGCATTCAAGTAACCGCAACCAAGTACCTGCAACCAAGCCAGACAACTTCAAATACGCTACTGCTGGGGGATCACCAGGTAAAGCGCTGTATGCTGTGCCCTGAAGAAGCGCTGTGACTGTAGAGCGCTGTGTTCCTAAGCGCTGGGCCCCCATAGCCTGCATCCTGCCACCAGTCCTGTGCGCGTCCCTAGCGATGTCCCCAGCACCTACTGCCCACGAGGTGCTGGCCTGAAGGAACGGATTGCCCTACCGAGCGCTGTGTAGCGCGCCCCTGCTGGGCCCAAGAATCACCGCGCGCCCCTGCGCCGTGAAGAATAAGCGCTGGGCCCTTGTCACCGCCGCGGGCCGGATACCTGCGGTAGCATCGCTGCCGAAGTCACCGCGGCGACTCCAGGGCCGGGAGAAGAGTGCCCGTGTGTCAGGGAGGTCCGCTGCGGCCCCCGGTGTGAGGAGATCGCCGCCGCAGAGGTAAGGAGGGCCGCATTAGGCCCGAGGAACGCCGAGGATCCGCGTTGCCGAGCAACGAAGGCCCCGGCCGTGTCAGAGGCCGCGCCCCCAGGACGCCGCAACATCATTGGCTCCCGGCTCCGGAGGCCGACGGAGGCCCGGAGCCCGGAGCAGGATGACGTCGGGGGGGCTCCACTGCCTGTGGGAGCCCCTGGAACAGGCCCACAGACCCCCAAGAGAGCACTGAGGTCCCTAGAGGTCGCACCGCCTCTCCCGGTCGAAGCCCCACAAGCAACTAAGAGCGGGCTGACCGGGGAGGAGGCGCCCGGCCCCCATCGAGGCCCCACGCATACGCGGACAGCAAGGTGAGCCCGGGAGGCCCTGGGAGGGATTCCACACAGCAGGGAGGTCTCCGGATTACAGCGCTACCCCCGCCTATCGACCAGAGTGGAGTAAGAGGGGCAGTGGCCCTCATCCTGCTGAGTTGACTGCCCCCCTTCCATGTGTAAATGCAGAAGGCCGGTACCGGTCAGGCCTGCTCATCGAGTGTTACTACTTGCCCTACAAGGGGAATGGCCTTGAAAGGGAAACCACGCCTGCTAAAAGCTCCTGCAATGAAATACCTATGCAGGGGAGGTTACCTGGTTGACAGGGATGGAGCTATGCCTCTCATGTTAATCGCATACCTGTAGTAAGTCTCTTATTAAGCGAAATGTTACCAATGTTGGGGGCATAACTACATTAAGATCTTCAATGAATTGAATGTACCTACATGTATTGGGCCTCTGTGTTCCCCTGCCAAGAGTTGAAATGTTCCTGTGTTGTAGGCCTACCTGCTTTGCGACGCCCACTGTACTGAATGTGGTTGCGCCTAGGTTGATACAGGTTCCTCCTCAACTACAGTGTTATGTACATCTAATCTCGTGCTAATTGAATGTCGCTACATGCATTGGGATCTATGTTTTGACCTGCAATCTATGACCTACAGTGTTACCTGTTTTTCTAGGAGGTTATTGCTACTGCCTATTAACGGGCGTAAAGTTATACTGTTATGATGTGCTTAAATGAATTACGCACTGGTTTTAAGAAGCTAAATGAATTGAAATGTTGCCTGAGATTATCTGCCTCATCAATTGCTGATTTGAAATTAGATAAAGAATCTTGTTTTTACCTAACAGCCTGGTGTGGTGTCTCCTTATTGTGTGCGCGTTACTGAATCAGTGTGAGTGTGTGCTGCACAAGTGCTTAACACATTGCCTTCGGGTGCCTTCCTACCTCGCGCCAAGCTACCATGTCGGAATCGGGGACCCCGCTTCTAACATTGGTGTTCAGCGGTGGGATAAGGACTTGTGCTTGTGCAGCACCCTACAGGGATTCAGTGTGCGCCGCAATTGGACACCTAATTGTATGCAAGCCTAACAATTCGCCCTTCACTACCTGACTGTACATGCTCCGGTGTTAACCTGTTGCCTACGTCCTAGGAGTTTTCCCTTAAGTTGTCTGGGGCCCCACCTGTCAGGATGGAGTTCGAGCTAGCCAACCTAGAAATGTATACGGTGGCGCAGCTGAGGGAGTTCTGTCGGGGGATGGGGGTGCCCGTCAAGCGAGGCGCCAAGAGAGAGGAGCTTCTGAAAGTCTTGAGGGCATGGGTATTGGCCCACCAGGAAGGGAGAGTGGTCGAGGAACAGGGGGAGCTGGATGCTCCAGGAGAGCTAGACCTACTGCACATAGACATCAGTGAGAATGTGTTGCCAGGGAGACGTTCCAGGGCAGGCAGTAGTGTGTCAGCGAGCAGTGTGTCTGTGGAGGAGTACGAGGACAGGAGGGAGGAGAGGCAATTGAAGCTAGAGCTTGCTAGGATGGACAAGGAGCGAGAACAGGTGAGGCTAGCCATGGAAGAGAGGAAGCTTGTGCATGAGCTTAGCCTGAAAGAATTAGAGCTCCGAGCCTTGCAGATGGAGACGCAGGGCAACTTGAATGGTGGCAGCGTACCCGCTGAGGCTCCACGAGAGCCTAAGTTTTACCTACCTAAGGAGGTGATGGCCAGTTTCAGTGTAGGGGATGACATTGATAAGTGGTTGGCGGCGTATGAGGTGTCTTTGGTAGCCCATGGGGTGCCTGAGAAGTACTGGGGGAGGCCTGTATAGGTACATACCTCCGTTGGCAAGGGACACACTCTTGACTTTAGACAAAGGTGATCAGACAAATTACCCTGTCATGAAAGAGGCACTGCTTAAAAAGTTTGGCCTCACTCCAGAGAAGTATCGCCAGAAATTCCGCAACAGCCACAAGCTTCCCACACAGAACTGGGTGGATTTTTTTGATTATGCCCGTAAGGCATTGGAGGGTTGGGTGCGTGGCAGCGAAGTGAGTGATTACGAAGGGCTGTACAATCTATTTTTAAGAGAGCACCTTCTTGATAAGAGTTTTCCAGAGCTGCGCCAACACCTCGTGGACCGCAAGCTGACCGATCCTCGGGAACTTGCGGAGGAGGCGGATACCTGGGTTAGCACTCGGGTGTCCCACAAGGGATCCGGGGGAGACCCCCCGAAAGGTGGACAGGGTTTTCCCCAGAAGAGAGAGGGGGGAACATCGACCCGGAGTAGACCACGCCAACGCTGACGGTCTCTCCCGGTTTTTCCGCCTTAGCGATGAGAACTCCCTAGAGGTTGGGAAGCTCTCCCCACTTTCGGCTGGGGGGGACGCATGTTAGACCTGTCAGCCCTAGGGTGGTCTTACCCCGTTTTTTTCTCTTTCCGCCTCATTTTTGCCACCATCTTTTTGTTGGACCTAGGTCTCTGGGCGGCTTACCACTGCCAAACAGTGCTGAGGTGCAGGTGCTCTCTCCTAATAAGATGGCTGCCACAGGCCCCTGCTACTGCGGAGTGGCCATTGTGCACGCACATACTAGTAGTCAGGATCAGGCTGGGACATAATGATACAGTATCCATGCCGTCCCCGCCTCTGGGCCTGATAGCCAGACATGAGGGAAGCTTCTAGAACCTTCCAGCTCAGGGAGAAGTTATGTTTTGCCGCCTTTCAGGAGGGTCACCTGACCTAGGGGTATAAGAGGTTTGGAGGGAAACCTAGTTAGTCAGTTGGGGCACCACTGGACCTGGGGAACCTCTGCCGGAGTACAGGCTGTTGGGCCTAGGGGGAAACCTACACTACTGGCACTGACTGGGCTTAGGCACTGCTGTACCAAGATAGCTGAGGAACACCTTCCACCTGCTGACCTTGCCCAGCGTGAGGGGACCCAGGGAACCACCTTCGGTGTGCCTGCAGGGCCCCATCCTGCCTCTTGGACCTGCCAACTCAACCCCCTAATCTGCCCCCAAGTAACTGCATTCAAGTAACCGCAACCAAGTACCTGCAACCAAGCCAGACAACTTCAAATACGCTACTGCTGGGGGATCACCAGGTAAAGCGCTGTGTGCTGTGCCCTGAAGAAGCGCTGTGACTGTAGAGCGCTGTGTTCCTAAGCGCTGGGCCCCCATAGCCTGCATCCTGCCACCAGTCCTGTGCGCGTCCCTAGCGATGTCCCCAGCACCTACTGCCCACGAGGTGCTGGCCTGAAGGAACGGATTGCCCTACCGAGCGCTGTGTAGCGCGCCCCTGCTGGGCCCAAGAATCACCGCGCGCCCCTGCGCCGTGAAGAATAAGCGCTGGGCCCTTGTCACCGCCGCGGGCCGGATACCTGCGGTAGCATCGCTGCCGAAGTCACCGCTGCGACTCCAGGGCCGGGAGAAGAGTGCCCGTGTGTCAGGGAGGTCCGCTGTGGCCCCCGGTGTGAGGAGATCGCTGCCGCGGAGGTAAGGAGGGCCGCATTAGGCCCGAGGAACGGCGAGGATCCGCGTTGCTGAGCAACAAAGGCCCCGGCCGCGTCAGAGGCCGCGCCCCAGGAAGCCGCGACATCATTGGCTCCCGGCTCCGGAGGCCGACGGAGGCCCGGAGCCCGGAGCAGGACGACGTCGGGGGGGCTCCACTGCCTGTGGGAGCCCCTGGAACAGGCCCGCAGACCCCCAAGAGAGCACTGAGGTCCCTAGAGGTCGCACCGCCTCTCCCGGTCGAAGCCCCACAAGCAACTAAGAGCGGGCTGACCGGGGAGGAGGCGCCCGGCCCCCATCGAGGCCCCACGCATACGCGGACAGCAAGGTGAGCCCGGGAGGCCCTGGGAGGGATTCCACACAGCAGGGAGGTCTCCGGATTACAGCGCTACCCCCGCCTATCGACCAGAGTGGAGTAAGAGGATCAGTGGCCCTCATCCTGCTGAGTTGACTGCCCCCCTTCCATGTGTAAATGCAGAAGGCCGGTACCGGTCAGGCCTGCTCATCGAGTGTTACTACTTGCCCTACAAGGGGAATGGCCTTGAAAGGGAAACCCCGCCTGCTAAAAGCTCCTGCAATGAAATACCTACGCAGGGGAGGTTACCTGGTTGACAGGGATGGAGCTATGCCTCTCATGTTAATCGCATACCTGTAGTAAGTCTCTTATTGAGCGAAATGTTACCACTGTTGGGGGCATAACTACATTAAGATCTTCAATGAATTGAATGTACCTACATGTATTGGGCCTCTGTGTTCCCCTGCCAAGAGTTGAAATGTTCCTGTGTTGTAGGCCTACCTGCTTTGCGACGCCCACTGTACTGAATGTGGTTGCGCCTAGGTTGATACAGGTTCCTCCTCAACTACAGTGTTATGTACATCTAATCTCGTGCTAATTGAATGTCGCTACATGCATTGGGATCTATGTTTTGACCTGCAATCTATGACCTACAGTGTTACCTGTTTTTCTAGGAGGTTATTGCTACTGCCTATTAATGGGCGTAAAGTTCTACTGTTATGATGTGCTTAAATGAATTACGCACTGGTTTTAAGAAGCTAAATGAATTGAAATGTTGCCTGAGATTATCTGCCTCATCAATTGCTGATTTGAAATTAGATAAAGAATCATGGTTTTACCTAACAGCCTGGTGTGGTGTCTCCTTATTGTGTGCGCGTTACTGAATCAGTGTGAGTGTGTGCTGCACAAGTGCTTAACACATTGCCTTCGGGTGCCTTCCTACCTCGCGCCAAGCTACCGTGTCGGAATCGGGGACCCCGCTTCTAACATTGGTGTTCAGCGGTGGGATAAGGACTTGTGCTTGTGCAGCACCCTACAGGGATTCAGTGTGCACCGCAATTGGACACCTAATTGTATGCAAGCCTAACAATTCGCCCTTCACTACCTGACTGTACATGCTCCTGTGTTAACCTGTTGCCTACGTCCTAGGAGTTTTCCCTTAAGTTGTCTGGGGCCCCACCTGTCAGGATGGAGTTCGAGCTAGCCAACCTAGAAATGTATACGGTGGCGCAGCTGAGGGAGTTCTGTCGGGGGATGGGGGTGCCCGTCAAGCGAGGCGCCAAGAGAGAGGAGCTTCTGAAAGTCTTGAGGGCATGGGTATTGGCCCACCAGGAAGGGAGAGTGGTCGAGGAACAGGGGGAGCTGGATGCTCCAGGAGAGCTAGACCTACTGCACATAGACATCAGTGAGAATGTGTTGCCAGGGAGACGTTCCAGGGCAGGCAGTAGTGTGTCAGCGAGCAGTGTGTCTGTGGAGGAGTACGAGGACAGGAGGGAGGAGAGGCAATTGAAGCTAGAGCTTGCTAGGATGGACAAGGAGCGAGAACAGGCGAGGCTAGCCATGGAAGAGAGGAAGCTTGTGCATGAGCTTAGCCTGAAAGAATTAGAGCTCCGAGCCTTGCAGATGGAGATGCAGGGCAACTTGAATGGTGGCAGCGTACCCGCTGAGGCTCCACGAGAGCCTAAGTTTTACCTACCTAAGGAGGTGATGGCCAGTTTCAGTGTAGGGGATGACATTGATAAGTGGTTGGCGGCGTATGAGGTGTCTTTGGTAGCCCATGGGGTGCCTGAGAAGTACTGGGGGGAGGCCTGTATAGGTACATACCTCCGTTGGCAAGGGACACACTCTTGACTTTAGACAAAGGTGATCAGACAAATTACCCTGTCATGAAAGAGGCACTGCTTAAAAAGTTTGGCCTCACTCCAGAGAAGTATCGCCAGAAATTCCGCAACAGCCACAAGCTTCCCACACAGAACTGGGTGGATTTTTTGATTATGCCCGTAAGGCATTGGAGGGTTGGGTGCGTGGCAGCGAAGTGAGTGATTACGAAGGGCTGTACAATCTATTTTTAAGAGAGCACCTTCTTGATAAGAGTTTTCCAGAGCTGCGCCAACACCTGGTGGACCGCAAGCTGACCGATCCTCGGGAACTTGCGGAGGAGGCGGATACCTGGGTTAGCACTCGGGTGTCCCACAAGGGATCCGGGGAGACCCCCGAAAGGTGGACAGGGTTTTCCCCAGAGAGAGAGGGAGACATCGACCCGGAGTAGACCACGCCAACGCTGACGGTCTCTCCCGGTTTTCCGCCTTAGCGATGAGAACTCCCTAGAGGTTGGGAAGCTCTCCCCACTTTCGGCTGGGGGGGACGCATGTTAGACCTGTCAGCCCTAGGGTGGTCTTACCCCGTTTTTTTCTCTTTCCGCCTAATTTTTGCCACCATCTTTTTGTTGGACCTAGGTCTCTGGGTGCCTTACCACTGCCAAACAGTGCTGAGGTGCAGGTGCTCTCTCCTAATAAGATGGCTGCCACAGGCCCCTGCTACTGCGGAGTGGCCATTGCGCACGCACATACTAGTAGTCAGGATCAGGCTGGGACATAATGATACAGTATCCATGCCGTCCCCGCCTCTGGGCCTGATAGCCAGACATGAGGGAAGCTTCTAGAACCTTCCAGCTCAGGGAGAAGTTATGTTTTGCCGCCTTTCAGGAGGGTCACCTGACCTAGGGGTATAAGAGGTTTGGAGGGAAACCTAGTTAGTCAGTTGGGGCACCACTGGACCTGGGGGAACCTCTGCCGGAGTACAGGCTGTTGGGCCTAGGGGGGAAACCTACACTACTGGCACTGACTGGGCTTAGGCACTGCTGTACCAAGATAGCTGAGGAACACCTTCCACCTGCTGACCTTGCCCAGCGTGAGGGGACCCAGGGAACCACCTTCGGTGTGCCTGCAGGGCCCCATCCTGCCTCTTGGACCTGCCAACTCAACCCCCTAATCTGCCCCCAAGTAACTGCATTCAAGTAACCGCAACCAAGTACCTGCAACCAAGCCAGACAACTTCAAATACGCTACTGCTGGGGGATCACCAGGTAAAGCGCTGTTTGCTGTGCCCTGAAGAAGCGCTGTGACTGTAGAGCGCTGTGTTCCTAAGCGCTGGGCCCCCATAGCCTGCATCCTGACACCAGTCCTGTGCGCGTCCCTAGCGATGTCCCCAGCACCTACTGCCCACGAAGTGCTGGCCTGAAGGAACGGATTGCCCTACCGAGCGCTGTATAGCGCGCCCCTGCTGGGCCCAAGAATCACCGCGCGCCCCTGCGCCGTGAAGACTAAGCGCTGGGCCCTTGTCACCGCCGCGGGCCGGATACCTGCGGTAGCGTCGCTGCCGAAGTCACCGCTGTGACTCCAGGGCCGGGAGAAGAGTGCCCTTGTGTCAGGGAGGTCCGCTGTAGCCCCCGGTGTGAGGAGATTGCCGCCGCGGAGGTAAGGAGGGCCGCATTAGGCCCAAGGAACGGCGAGGATCCGCGTTTCCGAGCAACGAAGGCCCCGGCCGCGTCAGAGGCCGCGCCCCCAGGAAGCCGCGACATCATTGGCTCCCGGCTCCGGAGGCCGACGGAGTCCCGGAGCCCGGAGCAGGACGACGTCGGGGGGGCTCTACTGCCTGTGGGAGCCACTGGAACAGGCCCGCAGACCCCCAAGAGAGCACTGAGGTCCCTAGAGGTTGCGCCGCCTCTCCCGGTCGAAGCCCCACGAGCAACTAAGAGCGGGCTGACCGGGGAGGAGGCGCCCGGCCCCCATCGAGGCCCCACGCATACGCGGACAGCAAGGTGAGCCCGGGAGGCCCTGGGAGGGATTCCACACAGCAGGGAGGTCTCCGGATTACAGCGCTACCCCCGCCTATCGACCAGAGTGGACTAAGAGGGGCAGTGGCCCTCATCCTGCTGAGTTGACTGCCCCCCTTCCATGTGAAAATGCAGAAGGCCGGTACCGGTCAGGCCTGCTCATCGAGTGTTACTACTTGCCCTACAAGGGGAATGGCCTTGAAAGGGAAACCCGCCTGCTAAAAGCTCCTGCAATGAAATACCTACGCAGTGGAGGTTACCTGGTTGACAGGGATGGAGCTATGCCTCTCATGTTAATCGCATACCTGTAGTAAGTCTCTTATTGAGCGAAATGTTACCAATGTTGGGGGCATAACTACATTAAGATCTTCAATGAATTGAATGTACCTACATGTATTGGGCCTCTGTGTTCCCCGGCCAAGAGTTGAAATGTTCCTATGTTGTAGGCCTACCTGCTTTGCGACGCCCACTGTACTGAATGTGGTTGCGCCTAGGTTGATACAGGTTCCTCCTCAACTACAGTGTTATGTACATCTAATCTCGTGCTAATTGAATGTCGCTACATGCATTGGGATCTATGTTTTGACCTGCATTCTATGACCTACAGTGTTACCTGTTTTTCTAGGAGGTTATTGCTACTGCCTATTAACGGGCGTAAAGTTCTACTGTTATGATGTGCTTAAATGAATTACGCACTGGTTTTAAGAAGCTAAATGAATTGAAATGTTGCCTGAGATTATCTGCCTCATCAATTGCTGATTTGAAATTAGATAAAGAATCTTGTTTTTACCTAACAGCCTGGTGTGGTGTCTCCTTATTGTGTGCGCGTTACTGAATCAGTGTGAGTGTGTGCTGCACAAGTGCTTAACACATTGCCTTCGGGTGCCTTCCTACCTCGCGCCAAGCTACCGTGTCGGAATCGGGGACCCGCTTCTAACAGTGACGCACATGTCTATGGAGAGAATTAAATCCGGTAGAGGTGCTGCTTCAACATCCACCCCATCTCCACATCCTAAGTCCACTACAAATACCTACTTCAAACCCTTTTTCGGTATTGCAACGTGACATGGAGGAATCAGAACAAGTCGCACCTCCCCACCTCACAGAAACAACGGCCATTTCGTCCTCGTTTACTACTTCTCTTCCACACCCATCTTTACCAAACGAGAAAAATGCTTCTAAAGTGCCTACCTCCTCTATATTGCCATCTACTAACAGAATTAAAAAAGATCCTCCTTCACCAACCACATCTCCGCCGCCAGCCTCTTTAGAATTACTTCTGGACGAGATCCGATCACTTAAACCCCATATGAAAGAAACGAACATACGCTTACAAGCCCTAGAAGATAAATGGTCTACTCTTGACAACAAAATTAATTTAGTGGAACGTCAAGTGGAATCTCTGCAAATATCCTCTCAACAAATTCGTCCTATGAAAGCAGAAATCCTACTTCTACAGAAGCAAGTAGAAAACCTCGAAAACCGAAGTAGACGCAATAACATGCGAATTTATGGTTTGGCTGAAGGATTGGAAGGCTCCAATCCCATTTCCTTTTGTCAAACGTTTCTTCCACAGATCCTTGACTTTCTGGAATCTCCAACATTAAACATACAAAGAGCACATAGACTTGGTCGTTCTCCTCAAAGTTCATCTATACAGCGCAAACCAAGAGGCGTAATATTGTATTTCTTGGAATATACGGACTTGTTGAAGGTCCTACAAGCAGTCAAAATCAAACGTCACATTTCATGGCAAGGATCCCAGTTATTTTTCTCACAAGACTATGAGAAAGTCACAGCAGACAAGCGGAAAAGCTTCTTAGCCATGCGTCCAGCTCTACGTAACCTGAATGCCAGATTTGGTTTACTTCACCCTTGCCTATTTAAGGTGACTTATAAGAATAAAACAACCACATACGAGGATCCAGCTTTACTTCAAGAATTTCTTGACAACTGTAGAGAATAATCCATGGAGTTTGCAAGATCATTTTCTAACTGATAACGTTTTCTCCCCTACTAAAGATAACTGTAATTTTACAATGTTTTTATGATATAATTTGATTATCTTATCGCCTTTCCTTATGTCTTTTCCTACCAGATGCCATTCCCTGCTCCACCCATTGTTATATTGTCCATCTGAAATAATGCCCTCCTCGTGGTCTCTCCCGGAGTTTTGTGACTGGCTGTTTCGTCTTCTCTCTGTGGCCTCAACACCCTGTACCCATGTTTGAGTCTTCGGTATGTTTTATTGTCTTTTCTACCTACTTTCTTTATCTTTTTTCCTCCCTTTTCTTTCATCTTTCATCTTTCCTCTTTCCTTTTTCCCTCTCTTCCTTTTCTTTATTTCTTCTATTTCAATATATCCCACTTCATATCCTGCCTTAAGTCTGTTGGAGTGCTAATTTTTTGTTTATCTAAATATTGCAGATACTTTATTGCATTCTTGTTGTGCTGTAATTTTCTACAAATGTTTATTTTATATAGTTGATTAATCACGTTACGTGTTATTTCCTGGAACGTTAAAGGTTTGGGTACGCCTATTAAAAGGCAAAGGGTTCTTACCCATTTATCTAATCTTAAATCAGACATTGTATTTTTACAAGAATCCCACTTAATTACTTCAGAAGTTCTAAAACTTAAATGACAGTGGCTGGGGAGTGTCTTTTCCTCTCCAGGTACAAGCAAAAGAAATGGGACTGTGATTCTATGTCACAAAAAACTTAAAGTATCCCTTCTTTTGCAAGACTCAGATGACGAAGGATGATAGTTAGTTGTTCATCTTAAAGTTAATGACATTCCTATTACATTGTTTAATGTATATGCTCCTACTAAACCTGATGGTAATTTTTGGCCACACATCTCTTCTCTTTTAATGTCTATCTCTACACCATATGTTATTTTTGGTGGTGACTGTAATTTAGTTGTTGACCCATACATTGATCGCACATCCAAAACACCTTTCATCTCCTCTCAAATGCATCAACACTTTACCACCCTAATTTCCCATAGATCTCTTGTTGACTCCTGGAGATTTTGTAACCCACAACTTTGTGAATACACTTTTTTCTCACCCACTCACCTTTCGCAATTACTTATAGACTATTTATTTGTTTCCAAAGCATTAACACAATATATATTGCAAGCGGATATTGGTTCTATATTGATTTCTGACCAGGCTCCAGTAATTTTAGACTTAGAATTGCTCCCAGTTAGTGTCACTAACAAAAGATGGCGTTTTAATACCTCTTTGTTAGCTGATCAAACTTTCACTTCCTCTTTTGAGGAATTCAATACTGAATTCTTTAAACATAACATATCTTCTATTTCATCTTTCTCTATTATTTGGGACACCTTTAAAGCTTCATCCAGAGACTTTATTATTTCTTATGTTGCCAAAAAGAAAAAAGAAAATTCCTGAAAAGCAAATGAAATTTTAAAAACCATTAAATTACTAGAATAACTCTATACAACCACTAACTCTAATATCGATCTCAACAATCATATTATAGAGAAATTTAAATTTAATAAGCTATCCACAGAGAATGCCACCTCTTATCTTCTCCGAGGCAGTGCTCGTTATTATGGCGGCCAAACCAAAGCTGGCAAACTCTTTGCCTCGTATCTTAAGATCAAGAAAGACCGTACTAATATTGACTATGTCCTAAATTCTAACTCATCTCCAACAACTAAAAATTTAGAGATTCTAGAGGAGTTTAAAAAATACTACACCTCACTTTATACCCCTGAAATCACCCAAGACTCCATGAACATGCAAAATTATCTTGCTTCGATACAAAAACAGTTTCCCACGGATATTGATTTTTCACCATTGGCACGTGATATTTCTATACAAGATATTTCCCATGCATTAAAATTTCCTATAGAGTTCTACTCCCACTTCTCTAAATCTCTCCTTCCTTATCTCCTCTCCTTATTCTCATACTTCATTTCCTCTAATGCTTCCAGTGGTACATTTCAAGATGCTCTTATCTGCCTAATCCCTGAAGAAGGAAGAGACCCTCACCTTTGTAAACATTATAGACCAATTTCATTAGTTAATTCTGATTATAAACTATTTGCCAAAATTCTTGTACTTCGACTAGAACCACTTTTACAATCCATTATTTGTAAAGAGCAAACTGGTTTCATTAAGGGAAGAAACATCTCTGATAACACTAGAACTTTCTTTAATGTACTACACAAATCCAACAAATACTCTCATTCTCTTGCA
Source organism: Calotriton arnoldi (assembly GCA_963921515.1). Classification (NCBI taxonomy): domain Eukaryota; kingdom Metazoa; phylum Chordata; class Amphibia; order Caudata; family Salamandridae; genus Calotriton; species Calotriton arnoldi. The sequence goes on from CAWUFW010014886.1 coordinate 137,045, forward strand.
GCCATTTCTCTGGATGCGGAAAAAGCTTTTGATCGCTGGATTGGTCGTTTATTTTCGATACACTGTCCTGGTTTGGCTTCGGGCCCAAATTTATTTCCTATATCTCTTTATTATATACCTCACCCAAAGCTTCTATTTTTGTCAATGGCTCCATCTCTAGTTCTTTTACTTTACAGAGAGGAGTCCGCCAAGGTTGTCCCCTTTCCCCACTTCTCTTCATCCTCAAGCTAGAGCCCTTTCTTGCCAGAATTAAACAAAATCTTAACATTAATGGCTTTCAGCATAATAAACTTCATATTAAAATGAGTGTCTATGCCGATGATATTTTGTTATACATGTCTAAGCCAGAACAATCTATCCCAGCTTTCACTGCTGAGGTCAATGCTTTCTCTTTAATTTGTGGTTATAAACTGAATCATGATAAATGTGAAGTTCTCCCTCTCAATATCTTGTGTTTTAGGCAAGACTTTACTTCCACTAATTTCTCTTGGAATTCCCAAAAAATTAAATATTTAGGTCCTTGGTTTACCCCCTCTATCAAACAGACTTTATCACTAAACATAACTCAAGTTCTCTCCACATTATCTACACCTATTTCTAAATGGCACCCCCTATACTTATCTTGGTGGGGCAGACTTGATACAATTAAAATGATGCTAGCCCCTGTTATTTTTTATTTGATCTCTGCTATTCCCCTCAATTTCCCCTCATATTTTTTCAAAAAAATGAACTCTATTTTATCTACCTTTTTATGGAATAAGAAAAAACCACGTATCTCCTTAGTCATGCTCAAATGTAATAAATCGCTTGGCAGAGATAATTTCTCAGATTTTCAACTTTACCATAATGCTTTTCTTCTTAAACAACTCTCTAAATCTTTAAACCAATCCATCTCTGATCCTTCTCCATTGTGTAAAGGCATTGAACTTTCCTTCCTCTCTCCCTTCTCTTTGGAAGAATCTCTTACATTTACTCACAAGACACAGGGGTCAATTCCGATCTCGGCCGGAAGCCCACCTAACACCATTCGTCTGGAAAAAAACCAAGCCGAACACGTGTTTCCCGACCAATTCGAACATGCGTTCGAACGAGCAAGTACGATGCGCATAACTGCCCAGATCCCGACCCAGCCGTACGTACCGATTCCAGCTCCTGTTCCCCGCCCGAGCCGGATCCGTAAACACCGATTCGAGTCGCACGGAAGTAAATACACAGCACCCTCCGGCCGGACTAGTACGATGCGCACTCCGTACGCGCCGAACCCGTCGCTACGTCCGGCACGTCAGAGCATCCGGGAGAACCGCACATAAGCTCCGATTCGCGCCAGAAGACGATCCACGACTACGAGACGAACAAGCCAGCGACGAGTACGAGTCGAAGCAACGAGAAACCCGAACGAGACGAACCAACCATGAATCCCATCGCGCAGGTCCTACCAATAATCTACATCTATTACCGGAACAGGTACGGACGCATACGACGCAGACGGTAAGTCAAACACCCACTACACAAACAAACGACACATACCCGACATATGTCACACACACATAGGGATGCAGAAATGACATACACTAGCAACAGCAGAACCATAGGGGCGGGATGGCTATCACCAATGCCATACACACCCATAGGGGCCTGGATGCCTACCACTACCACCACCCCTACTCATGGGTGCTGGATGCCTACCACTACCACCACCCCTACTCAGGGGGGGCTGGATGCCCATCACTACCAGCACCCCTACTCAGGGGGGGCTGGATGCCTACCACTAGCACCACCCCTACTCAGGGGGGGCTGGATGCCTATCACTACCAGCACCCCTACTCAGGGGGGGCTGGATGCCTACCACTACCACCACCCCTACTCAGGGGGGGCTGGATGCCTACCACTAACACCACCCCTACCCATGGGTGCTGAATGCCTACCACTACCACCACCCCTACTCAGGGGGGGGGCTGGATGCCTATCACAACCAGCACCCCTACTCAGGGGGGGCTGGATGCCTACCACTACCACCACCCCTACCCATGGGTGCTGGATGCCTACCACTACCACCACCCCTACTCAGGGGGGCTGGATGCCTATCACTACCAGCACCCATACTCAGGGGGGGCTGGATGCCTACCACTACCACCACCCCTACTCAGGGGGGGCTGGATGCCTACCACTAACACCACCCCTACTCAGGGGGGGCTGGATGCCTACCACTAACACCACCCCTACCCATGGGTGCTGGATGCCTACCACTACCACCACCCCTACTCAGGGGGGGCTGGATGCCTATCACTACCACCACCCCTACTCAGGGGGGGCTGGATGCCTACCACTACCACCACCCCTACTCAAGGGGGGCTGGATGCCTACCACAAACACCACCCCTACTCAGGGGGGGCTGGATGCCTACCACTAACACCACCCCTACCCATGGATGCTGGATGCCTACCACTACCACCACCCCTACTCGGGGGGCTGGATGCCTATCACTACCAGCACCACTACTCAGGGGGGCTGGATGCCTACCACTACCACCACCCCTACCCATGGGGGGCTGGATGCCTACCACTACCACCACCCCTACTCAGGGGGATGGATGCCTACCACTAACACCACCCCTACTCAGGGGGCTGGATGCCTACCACTACCACCACCCCTACTCATGGGTGCTGGATGCCTACCACTACCACCACCCCTACTCAGGGGGCTGGATGCCTATCACTACCAGCACCCCTACTCAGGGGGGCTGGATGCCTACCACTACCACCACCCCTACTCAGGGGGCTGGATGCCTACCACTACCACCACCCCTACTCATGGGTGCTGGATGCCTACCACTACCACCACCCCTACTCAGGGGGGGCTGGATGCCTATCACTACCACCACCCCTACTCAGGGGGGGCTGGATGCCTACCACTAACACCACCCCTACCCATGGGTGCTTGGTGCCTACCACTACCACCACCCCTACTCATGGGTGCTGGATGCCTACCACTACCACCACCCCTACTCAGGGGGCTGGATGCCTATCACTACCAGCACCCCTACTCAGGGGGGGCTGGATGCCTACCACTACCACCACCCCTACTCAGGGGGGCCTGGATGCCTGTCACTACTACCATCCCCACTCATAGGGGGATGGATGCCTACCACCAACACCACCCCTACTCATAGGATAGGTAATGCATGACACAACCAGCATACTCCAACATAAGGAATGTCAGAAAAAGACATCCCCCCAACACCATGACAAGCGTGTGTAGTCTGTGTCAAATGCCTACAACACTGAACATGACATTGAACATACAATGTGACCCCCTATCACATGTGTCACACATAAATGTGTGTGGCCTCCACAATGCAAGCAGACCATGACCACTGTGGCAATGGGGACTAAACCCCCATCATCACAGTGACCAAAAGGTAAGTGTGGGGTCCATAGCTGAAGCACATTTTGAACATTGTGGCAATGGGGTCTAAACCCCCATCATCACAGTGACCAAAATGTAAGTGTTGTCATGGAAAAAGCTCAAATGCCAAACAGCATGGATGATTCCTGGTCACAGAACAACAAACACATCAGTGGCAAAGTAGTGCTTGTGACCCATAGCAACATAGATTGGGTGAGGCAAACAGTGCAGTGCAAATAAGACATACCTTTTGCCATGTGCAGACAAACATCACCCATGGGGGCTGACATTGTCAACATTCATCAATTACACAACGACAGAAGTGACCATCATAATGCAGACCCACATATCTGCACCAATGGACACACAAATGTAGATATCCTGTGGAGACTGTAGATGTGAGGTGAACAAATACCATACCATGGCAGCAATGGGACATACAAACCATGATCATTGTGCTGACTGATGACCTAGGAGTCCCAGGGACAGCAGGGGAAAGCCACCAAACAACATACAGCCAATGGCACACTAAAGATATGCCAATGCAGTGGTGCAGATGCACAAACACAAACAGGCAGCCTCACACTGCATATCAAACACAACAGGTGATGGGGGGTGTGCCAGTGTCCCCAGGCAACCACACAACACATGAAGAGGCCTGAATCCCAATTACACAGATGTGTATACAGTGCCACACAAAAGTAACTCATTGATCGGATTCCCCTATGTGGGCAATCAGGCATTGTTAGATGAGAGGGAGCCCAAATTACACGTCACACAAGCTTGTAGGAACAGCAACAAACACAGCAAGACACAGACCCACCACAGCACTACCCCAGGGACCCCACATTGTGGTGACACTGGCCTGCATGATAATCCCACTGTGATGTCCTGAGCAACAAACTACCATCACACCTACACAAGCACAAATCAATCAGCACGGCCTGTCAGCCAAGGCCAATATGGAGGTAGGGGTCTAGCCGTGCAACAACTCACATTTGCACACACTCAACACCACACACCTTGATCTCCACCAATGTGCAGCAGTGAAGCTCACATGGACTGGCGACATTGCACATGCACCCATGACAATCCCAGGGGTGGTGGTGGGAACTAAGGTGCAGAAACCCATCACACATGGCCAGTCAACAAGACTTGTGAATGTCTGACACACTGCACAGTACGCCGTACATGGGCATGACGTCAAATCCACCCCTATCAATGGGATCCCGGCCACAGTCACACACCAATGAAGAAGCCAAGGTCACCCACAAAGAACACACATAGACAACTCCCAACATTGCAGCTCTGACCCTGAGGAGTGGCAGCAGTCACACACACAACGTGTCACAATCACTGAAAGCTACCACAAACTGTAAATTACATGACTTGTGTAACCAACAAGTGCCAAGGGGAATCCTGACTGTGTCTCATCTGCGTTTGCCCACAAACCCAGCCCTGACAGCAAACACACCTATGGATGACACCCTGATGACCAGTAATGTGCCATGCACCCACATCCCAGAGAACCCAGGGCGAAGATTGTGGGGGAACATAGGTCAACTCAGCAAGCATCACAAACAGGAACATCACTAGGGATCCCAGCCTGTGTAGCAAAATGGAAGTGGACACACACAGACATGCTCACACATCACACACCTTGGACTCAGGCAATGTCACGGAATGACACACTGCCATGAGGGGACTCCACTCCTGTGTAAGGAAAGCTGTGCCATACGTTGTCTCTGCAGGGCTCTATCATGTCAGCAGAACACTTGGTCACTTAGTCAACAATTAGCACCAAATGAAGGCTCTCGTCACATCAGCCTGGTCATGGGAGTGTCACCGAAATCATCTGCACAGATCCAACACACATTTATAGCAAGTTGCACTGATAACACAGATGAGTCCTTCCCCATTGATGCCCAAACTTGCATGTCCAGTGGAGATGGTCACACGGTCAGGGAAATAGACAAATTGAACAATGGCAAGCACAACAGATGTGCAGGGGTGTAAGCCACAGATGTGATATTGCAAATAAAAGTAGGAAATCCCGTTGGCAAATATTGAAAACATGACACCCTCATATTGCTGCAAAGGATGACATGGATACACACCAGGATAGGACACATTCCCCCTGGACCACATGGGGTCCTGCACAGTAACACTTCATTTTCCTGATATCAAAAATCACCATCACTGCAGCAAGGGCATGGTTAGCATCATCAACATCATGTACATCTGAAGCACAACCACTAGAGAACAGAAAGTAGCTTTATTCAGCATATGTGGGTGTAAAATAGAAAGTTCAGAAAAACACAAAGGCCAATGGCCAGTCCATTAGTAAAGTCCGAACAGGGTGACAGTGGCAGATGTCACCCTTGCTTGCCTGCACTGCTACGGACCAGGGACATTCCCCTCGGAGGGGAATACGGGGGCAGGCCAGGCACCGCAGGGACAGGATCAGGGCTCACCAGAAGGAGGCAGGGAAGGGGTGGTGGGTGCTGGAGAGTCACTGACAACTGCAGTGGAGGTGTCTGACATGGTGTGTGCCGGCACAACTGGGGGCATGAGTCAGATGGTGTGGTTGCCGGCACGACTGCAGTGGGCTGGGCAGATGGAGTGGACAGGTTCCCCACTGCAGTGCCCAAGTCAGACGGGGCGGTAGTGGACTCCACTGCAGTGCCTATCTCCAGGGGAGTAGAATGGGGTTCAGGTAAGGTGGGCAGGACAGAGAGGGAGGACACGGTCTCCACACCAGTGGCACAAACATGCGCAGTGGGGGGTGTGGGGCTGGAAGAGCAAGTGGTAGGGGGAGAAGGCCGGATCATTTTGGGGATGGTGTATCTGTGGGTGGGGGAACCTGGGGCAGGGTGTGGTGAGGGAACCTGTGTAGTGGGGGCCTGACGGATGGAGGAAGGAGACTGTGTGGTTGAGCTGCAGGGCGGTGGCAGGGTCTTGCTCTTCCGGGTCCGGGGGGACTTGCGGGTGGAGGCCTCAGTTCGTCTGTGCCTGGGGGAGGGTGTCTGGGGGCGAGGGGCACTCCCCTCTGTGTGGGTGGACTTCCTCTTCCCCCTGTATGCTGGATCAGCTGGATCGGAGGGGAAGAGGCCGAGGTCACAGAGGAAGAGCTGCTTTGTAGGTGGGGTTGCAGGTGAGGCAAGGGAAGGGGTCTTGGAGGGAGAGGTATCGGAGGACTGCGGAGTGACTGTGGATGCCTGTGTGTGTGTCTGTTCCCCATCCCCTGTGGGTGTGGTATCAGTCCCCTGAGGATGCTTGCGTGCACGTCTTGACTTTGTTTTGAGTGTTTCTGTGCTGCTCGTGTCTGTGTGTTTGCGTGATTGTGCAGGTGTGCATGTGCTTGGGACAGGTAGGGTGCTAGGAAGTGTGGATGGGGCAGAGGTAGGAGGGGTGAGGGACTGTTGGAGGAGGGACACTGCTGCCGTCAGGGAGGAGGCCATGGACTGATTGCCCCTCTGTAGGGCAGACATGCCCGATGAGATGCCCTCATGAACGACACCAGCTGTGTCAACAGAGTGGTGTGTGCATGGAGGACACTCAGCATTGATGTCTGCCCTACATGGAGCTGGTGAAGTAAGTACACAGACTCCTCACTCAGGGCAGCAGGGGACACAGGGGCAGGGGGTGCGGTGCCTGGCACGAAGGAGACACGCTCCCGAACACGGGAGCCTCCTTGGACCTCTGGAATGGGAGCCGATGGGAGGGCGGTGGTGGTGGTGGTGGTGGTGGATGGGCCAGCCATACTAGCTGGGGTGTGGTGGCTGCTGACACCCGCCTCCACAATGGAGTCATCCTCCGAGCTGCTGTGGTCCTCAGCTGAGGTGGATGGTGCTGAGGACTCCTCGGTGTGGCTCCCCTCGCCCTCCGTGCCACTGGGTCCCTCCGACCACTCATCGGCTGCTGACCCAGTCTGGCTCTGCAGCTCCTCCTGGTCCATGGAGCTGTCCCCTCCTGTGGCTGTGGATGTATCTGCAAACAATTAGGGAAACAGACAAACATCAGTCACCTGCACTGACCGCACACACCACAGTAAGTACAGCACATTACAGAGCAAGCCCTGGCATCCTTAGTTGAACATTGCCAAAAGTGCTCACACACATTAGGAGAAGCCAATTGTCAGTCTGATGGTCAAACATGGCACTCACATCCCTCCTGGCCTTGCACCCATCTATCTGGTGCCTGTAGGATGGTAATACCCCAGTGTGGACACATGCACCACCTACACAGTTGTTGGACATTGCAGAGAACACAGTGAAGTATGTGAACATGCACACATCACATCTCTTGCCACGGAGTCAGTACAGGTGTCTGGATAAAGGGATGGCCAGAGTCTAATTTGAAATGCATGTGATGAATACCAGCACCAGACACCATGATGCACCCATGTCCTGATAGTCAATGCCACAATGGGGTGCATGTAGCACATGTCACTCCCCTGCAGGATCACTCTTAGGAAGTTTAATGCCATGGCACAGGCATGCCTGCAAAGTCATACATCACTGTCTCCAGTCACATGGGCAGGGCAGCCAGCCTACAACAGTCTGCACTGTGTCACAATCCTAGGTCATGGGGAATGCAAGTTCTGTAGCTGACAAGTGCACATGTCCATCCCCCACAAACCACATCATCTGAACTCTTATTTGTCAACGTCATACCAATTGGACATATGGGAGACATGAAACACAACTCTCTGAACCTGAGCACCTCACAGTCTGATGTGAATGAAAAACAGCTGCCTGAACTTCACAGTCGCATACACCAGTCTGCACAGTCAAGTGATCAAACACCTATATGTCACACACGTATCGTCTCCTATGGTCACATCTCAGATGGCATGCTGAGCCCTAACCGATAAACACCCCAGTAGTCCTGACAACGAAGCCACAGCACAATGACACAGAGGCAGACACCTGAGGGAACATTTCACTGAGCACAACGTGTCAGCTGATACACGGGAGTGGGAGTACAGAGTGTATTGTATGCCCTGTAGTAGGCATGACTGTCCTGCTCCACGTGAAAGAGGGATGAGCCCTGGACAGTAGGCAGGTGGCTAAGCATGTGTGACACACTTGATATACATACTCCTGAGGCCCAAACATTGTTCCCACCCGCAGCATGGGTGTGTGCCAAATACCCCAGGCACATGTGGTGAGTCAGATCAGCAATTGGACCACATATCAAAGTTACACGCAGATTACATGTCAGAACTCAGGCATTGTGTAAGCAATTGACCCACCCATGAAGCCCACCACAAAGTTACGGGAACCAATGCTGTCCCCCACCTTGAGCTAAGCAAAATGCAAGGACACAGTACCCAAGTGACACAATTTCCTGACTGCAAGGGCCACAACTGGGTATCAGATGAGGAGTGGGCATGTCACAATTGAGGGACATGGGTCCTGGACCACAAGACTGATGTACTGTGGAAGTTTAACCAGGCCAGAGGAGGGCACATTGCATGTCAGACAAAGTTCACAGTGCAGTCATGGACTCACCCCCTCCTTGCTGCTGTCTGGCCTTCAGCTGCCCATCCAGGTCCGGGAAGACCACCGCCAGGATCCTGAGCATGTGGGGGGTCAGGGTCCGGTGTCTACCCCTCCTGCGAGGAGGCGACAGCTTCAGCTGGACCCTTGCGATCCTCCGGGTCCAGCCCCAAAGGTCCTGCCACCTCTTCTGGCAGTTGCGGATCCGGCGCTTGTAGACCCCCATGGATCTTACTGCCCGGGCGATGGTCAGCCAGATTTCCTGCTTCTGGTGGGCATCAACCTGTGAGGATGACAAAGTGAAAAGGCCATTACTACACATGCAACATTTCCGTGCATCACACAGTTGGATATACATGTCTCAATCACAGGGGCATATGATGTACACAGGCAGTGCAACTATGGCTATGAACAGTTTGCCAGCAGTTACCAAATGGTATCATTGCCTGGGAAATAAAACCTTGTTGGAATGCACTGTTACTGCATTATACCTGTTCAGTGCATGTAACTACACACTTTGGGGGGTGACAACTACTCAGTGAGCATGCTAGCCAGTGGTGTACACACTGTAAGTCTTGCTAGTCAGACAACATGCACATTTAGTAAGGCAGTGGACAGCACACTCACCTGCTCCCCTGGTTTCCCATACAGCTTGCTGTACTGTGGAAGGAGGCTGTCCAGCAGGGCCTGGTTCTCCTCAGTGGTGAAGGCTGGGGCTCTCTCCACAGTACGTTCCATTGCAGTAGCCAGAGTTTGCAGAGACAGCAGCAGTGGTGGTGGCAGATGTCGTCCTGGAGCATGTAGTGCAGGCAAGTGAGCTCTCAGGGGAACAGTCAGCATTATATGTGTGCTGCAGAGGCAGATACTGTCCAATGTGTCCAAAGTGAAAGGTCCAAGTCATTTGCATCTTCTGAATCTGGCCAATCCATGGAATTGCACCACTTATACACGCCCACAGCATCCTTCAAAAGTTCAACTTCATGACACCCATGAATTTGCAACATTGTTGTGGGTGGCCAACTGAATTCACTGCATCAGACTCGTTAAAGCTTCGAAAACGCGTCCGTTGCCATGCCAGGCCATAGCCAATGCGTGCGCACTGATTGGTCCATTGCTGTACAACGCGTAAATCGGATGACAACACGCATCCGTCCACATCATATGCAATGGCCAATGCGTGCGCACCGATCGGTCCATTGCTGTACAACGCGTACATCGGATGACAACACGTATCCGTCCACATCTTATGCAATGGCCAATGCGTGCGCACCGATCGGTCCATTGCTGTACAACGCGTACATCAGATGACAACACGCATCCGTCCACATCATATGCAATGGCCAATGCGTGCGCACCGATCGGTCCATTGCTGTACAACGCGTATTTCTGTCCACATCATATGCAATGGCCAATGCTTGCGCACCGATCGGTCCATTGCTGTACAACGCGTACATCGGATGACAACACGCATCCGTCCACATCATATGCAATGGCCAATGGTGCACACCGATCGGTCCATTGCTGTACAACGCGTATTTCCGTCCACATCATATCCAATGGCCAATGCGTGCGCACCGATCGGTCCATTGCTGTACAACGCGTACATCGGATGACAACACGCATCCGTCCACATCATATGCAATGGCCAATGCGTGCACACCGATCGGTCCATTGCTGTAAAACGCGTATTTCCGTCCACATCATATGCAATGGCGAATGCGTGCGCACCGATCGGTCCATTGCTGTACAACGTGTACATCGGATGACAACACGCATCCGTCCACATCATATGCAATGGCCAATGCGTGCGCACCGATCGGACCATTGCTGTACAACGCATACATCGGATGACAACACGCATCCATCCACATCACATGCAATGGCCAATGCGTGCACACCGATCGGTCCATTGCTGTACAACGCGTATTTCCGTCCACATCATATGCAATGGCCAATGCATGCGCACTGATCGGTCCATTGCTGTACAACGCGTACATCGGATGACAACACGCATCCGTCCACATCATATGCAATGGCCAATGCGTGCACACCGATCGGTCCATTGCTGTACAACGCGTATTTCCGTCCACATCATATGCAATGGCCAATGCGTGCGCCCCGATCGGTCAATTGCTGTACAACGCGTACATCGGATGACAACACGCATCCGTCCACATCATATGCAATGGCCAATGCGTGCTCACCGATCGGTCCATTGCTGTACAACGCGTACATCGGATGACAACACGCATCCGTCCACATCATATGCAATGGCCAATGCGTGCGCACCGATCGGTCCATTGCTGTACAACGCGTACATCGGATGACAACACGCATCCGTCCACATCATATGCAATGGCCAATGCGTGCGCACTGATCGGTCCATTGCTGTACAACGCGTACATCGGATGACAACACGCATCCGTCCACATCATATGCAATGGCCAATGCGTGCACACTGATCGGTCCATTGCTGTACAACGCGTATTTCCGTCCACATCATATGCAATGGCCAATGTGTGCGCACCGATCGGTCCATTGCTGTACAATGTGTACATCGGATGACAACACGCATCCGTCCACATCATATGCAATGGCCAATGCGTGCACACCGATCGGTCCATTGCTGTACAACACGTATTTCCGTCCACATCATATGCAATGGCCAATGCGTGCGCACCGATCGGTCCATTGCTGTACAATGCGTACATCGGATGACAACACGCATCCGTCCACATCATATGCAATGGCCAATGCGTGCACACCGATCGGTCCATTGCTGTACAACACGTATTTCCGTCCACATCATATGCAATGGCCAATGCGTGCGCACCGATCGGTCCATTGCTGTACAACGCGTAAATCGGATGACAACACGCATCCGTCCACATCATATGCAATGCCCAATGCGTGCACACCGATCGGTCCATTGCTGTACAACGCGTATTTCCGTCCACATCATATGCAATGGCCAATGCGTGCGCACCGATCGGTCCTTTGCTGTACAACGCGTACATCGGATGACAACACGCATCCGTCCACATCATATGCAATGGCCAATGCGTGCACACCGATCGGTCCATTGCTGTACAACGCGTATTTCCGTCCACATCATATGCAATGGCCAATGCGTGCGCACCGATCGGTCCATTGCTGTACAACGCGTACATCGGATGACAACATGCATCCGTCCACATCATATGCAATGGCCAATGCGTGCGCACCGATCGGTCCATTGCTGTACAACGCGTACATCGGATGACAACACGCATCCGTCCACATCATATGCAATGGCCAATGCGTGCACACCGATCGGTCCATTGCTGTACAACGCGTCCCTGTACAAATCACTCGCATATGTCACCATGGTTTTCACTGGTGAACGTATGCCAGCCACAATTACTTGCCAGGGACTCAGGGGCACACCTACAACACCACAGCCTGTCCACACTGTATCCTAAGGCATGTAAGGCTGCATTACCTGTGTGTGTATGGGGGTCAACATGTGTTTTTTTTGGTGGCACTTGGGGGCAGCCACTCCCAGGCTGTGCATGTGTTCATGGGGACAGAATCCTTTGTGTGTTGTGCACATGACCACTGTGATGTGCAACTGTTCAGTTCAGGGCATGTGGCATGGTCACATTTCCAGGTTGTGTATGTATATGTCATGTCACATACACCCTGAGTCCCATGTGGGAAGGTATGTACGTCACAGGGTGACCCATTGCCACAATAGTGATGGCCCTCCACAGTCTGTGTGCATGTTGTGTTTCAGATGTCTCTGATTCAATGTGCACAATGGGAGACAGTCTCCACATCCACGTTGTTTGTGCATCTACTTTGATGTTGTGCGTGTGTGTGTCACAGACGTCCATGTCTGTCCTGCAGAGGCAACAGGGCCCACTACCTGTGGGAGTCATGGTTGTTTTGCTGACGTGTACATGATACGCCATGTCATGCCAATGTCCATGTGGCAATACAGGGTCCCTGGGAATCTACCTGTCAATGAGCTGTGATGCCTGTGGCACATCTGTCCTAACTTGTCACTGTGGTGTGTGTTTGGAATGTGACAGCAGTACATGGGTACTGTGACACAGCCTAATGATTTCCCATAGCACGACCTGGAACTTGTCAACACATGTTGAACTGTGATGTTAGATGTTGGCCATGTAGGTGCCATATATGTCCATACAGAACGGCACACACATCAAGTACTTGTGTCTCGTAATGATGTATCATGTGATATTGAGTATGGTCAATGCCACATATGTGGGGTGACTGACAATTATTCTTTGTTCACCTATGCACTGCAGGGCACCAGCTGTCCATAGACCATTCCCTGACCTTGCAACCATGGTTGAACGTGACTGCATCCGACGGTACCGCTTCAACAGGCCGCTGATTGAGGAATTGACGGTGCGGTTGGCCGCACATTTGCAACCTGGCCGGACATACCCTACAGCGCTGACCCCCAAGGTGAAGGTGATGGCAGCCCTACACTTCTTTGCCACCGGTACCTTTCAACACACTGTGGCGTCTGCTGGTGGGATGTCACAGACCATGTTCAGCCGTGTGCTACGCGATGTTTTGGAGGCAATGTTGAGATACCTGAACCAGTACATCTATTTCCCTAAACGTCAACAATTCACTGACGTCAAGAGTGACTTCTATGCCCTGGGGAGGATGCCACATGTCATTGGCTCCATTGATGGGACACATGTGGCTTTGGTACTACCACAGGCACATGAGCAGGCATACAGGAACAGGAAACATTACCATTCTATCAATGCTCTGGTGGTATGTCTTGCAGATATGACCATCTCACATGTGTGTGCACGTTTCCCCGGTTCTGCACACGATGCCTACGTGATGAGGAGTAGTCGCATCCCGAGGATGATGTCACAGATGCTGAACCAGCGTGCTTGGCTTGTCAGTGTGTACTGACTTTTTACCATTGTGTGTGTTCTGCAATGTTGTATTCCACCCTCTTTACCCAACTCAGCTAATGTGCAATTGTCTGTATGTAGGTGACTCCGGATACCCCAACGTGCCGTGGTTGCTGACACCCCTCAGGAATCCTGTGACACCAGCCCAGATGCGCTACAATGAGGCACATGGTTGGACCAGGAGAGTGATCGAGCGGACATTTGGTCTCCTGAAGAGCCGCTTTTGCTGCCTGGACAAGACAGGAGGGGCCCACCCATATGCCCCAGCAAAGGTGTGCAAGATTGTCATCGTCTGCTGCATGCTACACAACCTGGCAGTGCGGAAGGAGTTGCCTCTCATCCTGGATGATGATGACCAACATCCGCCACCTGTGGAGGATCCTGGCCTGGGCCACGATGCCAGTGATGATGATGATGATGATGGTGATGTCCGCACACAGCTCATCACCAACTTCTTCAGCTGAATGCGAGTATCCAAAGATGTCATGTCAATGATTTGAGTTTGCATGATATGTGTTGGTGGTGCTCTGTTGCTGTTTGAGTGTGGCCATGTGCTACTTGACTGGATGCGTGCAGCGATGTGTCCTTACAGGTAGTCTGTACTCCCCAACAGTGTTGACATGCTAACTTGGTTTTGTGTAGGTATCTTGTGAGATGTATTGGGCATGAGTATTGCAGTTCTGTCCTGTTCTTCAGTGCTTTTGACTGTGTGTCATGTCTGTCCTTCACAGGGTGCTTTCAGAGTTGTTTGGTCAACTCGGATCCCCCGACACCATGATTCAACTTCCAGGGTGGAAGCAGTCGTTTCCCTACAGGTGATGTGCCCCACACCCCTGGACTTTATTTCTTCTACAATTGTTGACTGTGTGGCCACTGCCACGTGGGATTACCTTGCATCTGTAGTGGAAACAACATGTTGCAAATGTGTAATAAACCTGTGCTTCACTTTGGGATGTGCGTTGTCTGTGGTCACACATCTGACTGACATTTGCTTACTGCACCTGTGGGCTAGTTAACACAGACTGTGAATAGGTGTGGTGTCTGTGCATTCCACTGTATTTCCTGGCAACATCAGTGTAGGCGATGAGTCAGATGGCCCTGGTGTGTATGTGTTGTGTTGCCCTAGTGGTGTGTCTCCCTCATATGTGTCACGTCTCCATGACTCACATGACGGTGTTGAACTTGCTGTAGCAGTTAGCATGCATAGTGTCATTTAGCAGATCATCATCTCCATGACAAAAACCACGTTGGAATCACAACAGAGGCAAGTATGGTGTATTAGTGACTTTATTTACATACATGTGTGAGGATAGTGCACAGGATGGTGGGTGCTGTACATTGGAATTGGAATCCAAAGTTCCCAGATGAGTTGGAAGTGTTGGTAGGAGAAATGTCCTGAGTAAAGTCCACAGTCATCTGATGCATTAGTCCAACTTAAACTCCCCATGTCATGTGGGAGAGTTGTGTTGCATTTGACACGGTGAACAGTTTGCACACAAAGGAGAATTTCCAGAACAGGTGTTGGGTTCCTGGGGGATATACATGGCCATCGGCCTCTCAGTTGTCCTTCCTCGGATGGCCCCTCTTCTTTCTGGGGGGACCCTCACATGCAGGCCGCTGCGGTGCAGAGGACTCTCCACCAGAGTCATCCTCCCTCCCTGTGGCAGTTGCAGTTGTTGCAGCACCAGATGTTGTGGGCACACAGGGAGGTGTGGCCATGTTGGTGCTAATCTGGTGGAGGCATGTCAATATGTCCCTCTGCACCGCTGTCAGTTCTTCCAATGTGTCCCACTTGGACTCCATGCCAGACATGTGTGTCTCCACACAGGACATGTGTGTCTCCACACAGGACATGTGGGAGTCCAAGCGGGCATGATGGGCAGCCTGCTGCTGTTGCATGTCCTTGAGGATCCCCACTACCTGGCTGACCTCTCCGCTGCTATTCTGGTACGCATCAGCAATGCGTACCAGTTGTGGGTCATCATGCAGTCCAGACCCCTCTGCAAACAGCGACCTCTGCCTACCACCCCTCCCACCACCCCTGGCCACACGTGCGGGACCTGCGGTGGCACGCACAGGTGACCCTAGGCCCCCTTGGGGGTTGGTACTGGGGTTGTTGTCCGTTGCTTCACGGTGGGCCGGGGTCCCTGTGCTGTTGTCATTGGTGGTCCTTGGTCTGTCCGTGTCGGCGGGGGTGGTCTGCGTGTTGGCAGTTGTTGGAGGAGTGGGTGCAGGGGGTGCAGATGGTGGTCCTGCTGGTGCTGCATGATGACTCACACCGGAGGGGCCAGGTAGGTCTTCGCCATCCGAGGAGGGCAGAGGCTGTTCCACACCAGAGAGCTCAGAGTCCCCCGGAGCCTGGGACAGGGACTCCTCATCGTCTGCTGCTGTGTCCCCATCATCACCTGTTTTTGGAAGAGACACACAATGTATGTTATGTTTCTACAGGCATCAATGGTTCAAACACCTGACAGTTGTGACTGTACCTCTGGATGCGGGCCTGTACATTGCATTGTCCTAAGTTGTCACAGTCAGAGGTTGATATTGGTGTAGCACATTGTCCTGCCAACATGAAGCATTTCAATGTGAATGTTGAGGTGTGTGCATGGCCAGCATTGGTGGTATTTGGTTGACATCCGGACCTCCTTCTCCCTCCAGCCCAGTTATCCCACCATGAAGCATGCCACCCTTGCAGTGGGTGCAGGTTGACTCTCAGGATGTCAGTCAGTGGTGTCCTGCTGTTGGTTGGTGCCCAGTTCCCAGCAGGGCCTTGTGCTCCCCACAACAGAGCTCCATTGTCAGACATCTTTGAAGTGGCTTTTCACTCACTGTGAGGTGTGCATGCTTCAGTGTGAGCTTGCTGGGCCATGTGGGTGGGGGATATTGAGCTGTGACTACCACTCCCATCATGCTATTGCCTACACCCCCCTTCCCAGCATGCCCATACTTCCTTCCTTTTGAGTGGACTTCACTGTGTGTGAGTGTGACAGCAATGGCAAGATGGCTGACAGTGGTGTCCTGTTGTTTGTTGGTGCCCAGTTCCCAGCAGGGCCGTGTGCTCCCCACAACAGAGCACCAATGTCAGACATCTTTGAAGTGGCTTTTCACTCCCTGTGAGGTGTGCATGCTTCAGTGTGAGCTTGCTGGGCCATGTGGGTGGGGGATGTTGAGCTGTGACTACCACTCCCATCATGCTATTGCCTACACCCCCCTTCCCAGCATGCCCATACTTCCTTCCTTTTGAGTGGACTTCACTGTGTGTGAGTGTGACAGCAATGGCAAGATGGCTGACAGTGGTGTCCTGTTGTTTGTTGGTGCCCAGTTCCCAGCAGGGCCTTGTGCTCCCCACAACAGAGCACCAGTATCAGACATCTTTGAAGTGGCTTTTCACTCCCTGTGAGGTGTGCATGCTTCAGTGTGAGCTTGCTGGGCCATGCGGGTGGGGGATGTTGAGCTGTGACTACCACTACCATCATGCTATTGCCTACACCCCCTTCCCAGCATGCCCATACTTCCTTCCTTTTGACTCTGCTTCCCATGGGGTAGTGTGCCTGTGCTGACAGGATGGCTGACAGTGTTGTCCTTGTGTTAGTTTGGCTACAAGTCCCAAAAGTGTCCTTGTGCTTCACACAGCATAACCCAGGGTGGTGGTTCTTTGTGGGATATTTAATTAGAGTGTGAGGCAATGCATTCTCCCAGGTGAGTTGTGTGGAGTTTGTGTTAAGGGTGTGTGTGAGAAAATCTGCTGGTAACTATGGTCAGTGCTGTCAGTCCTCCTTCCCACCCAGCCAGATATCCCACCATGGAACGTGCTTCCATTGCAGGGAGTGCAAGTTTGCTTTCAGGATGTCAGTCAGTGGTGTCCTGCTGTTGGTTGGTGCACAGTTCCCAGCAGGGCCTTGTGCTCCCCACAGCAGTACCCAGTGTCAGCCATCTTGTCAGTTCTTTTCCACTCCCTGTGATGTGAGCATGGTTCAGAGTGGTGTTGATGGGCCAATTGTGAGGGTGACCAATATCTGTGACTACCACTCCCATCATGCTATTGCCTACACCCCCTTCCCAGCATGCCCATACTTCCTTCCTTTTGAGTGGACTTCACTGTGTGTGAGTGTGACAGCAATGGCAAGATGGCTGACAGTGGTGTCCTGTTGTTTGTTGGTGCCCAGTTCCCAGCAGGGCCTGTGCTCCCCACAACAGTACCCAGTGTCAGCCATCTTGTCAGTTCTTTTCCACTCCCTGTGATGTGAGCATGGTTCAGAGTGGTGTTGATGGGCCAATTGTGAGGGTGAGCAATATCTGTGACTACAACTCCCATCATGCTATTGGCTACACTGACTTCACCAGCATACCCAGAATTCCTTCCTTTCAGTGAGCTTCCCTGTGAGGTGGTGTTCTAGTGGTGGCAAAATGTCTGACAGTGATTGTTGGTTAGATTTGTGCGGCTGCCTTGCTCTATTTGTTGTTGGGTTTGTACATGTCATGACACAGTTACATATCACTATGGGATGGCAGGTATTGTGTTTGTCTAACTAACATACACATCTTGGGATGTTTATGTTTTGGTTACAGTGGCTTTGCTAACGGTGCATGGTTTCACTATCCCCTTGACAGTGATGTGTGTGTATTGTCACACGATATTGGGTATATTGGTTGTGTACTCACCAGGCTCTGGGATGTTTGATAGTCCATGTACGCTCTCTGGTGGTAGGATGGCCCGCACCGTCTCCTCCCAGGGCCTGAGGTATACTGGTTTGGCAGGAGGGCCACTGTCGGTGCGATGGCTCAAGGTGTAATCCTTCTTGAGTAGGGCCTTGACCCTCCTGCGCACATCATACCACCTGTTCTGGATGTCTTCCTTTGTGCGCAAACATGGTGATTGTGCGTTCCCCCTGTCGACGATCCTCTCCCACATCTTGGTTTTCTGCGACATGGGGGTCTGTTGGACCAAACAAGTGTGGCTCTACCCTGAGGATTTCATCTACCAGCACTTCCAATTCACTGTCTAGGAACTTTGGATTCTTCTTTGGGGGCATGGTGATGGGTGGTGGTGGGTATTGATGTGTGTGTGAGTGTGCAAGTGAGGGTAGGTGAGTGTCAGTTTTGCTGGGTGTATGTGAGGGTGCTATTAGGGAGGTGCTAATGGTGTGTGGCTTGTGTGATGGATGAATTGTGGGTGTGTCTGTGGTTGCTGTCTGATGGTGTTCTGTGCTGGCAGGTCATTTGAATTTGCAAAGGATCATGGTAGGGATTTGTGGCCTTTATATGGGTGGAGTTGTGGGTGTGTCTTTGTTCCATTCCCCCCCCCCCCAGTATTTATTGACTTTGTCATTGCTTGTTTGGCCCTTTTTTTTGTATTTTGTCCTTTGTAGTTTTGGGGCATGTAGGAGACGTTCTTCTGACCGAGTAGGACGCTGCAGTTGGCTCGTGCGAGCTTCTCCGAGTCTTTCAAGCTGTGTTTCTGCTGTGTTTTATGTGCAGCGTACGCGTCGGTCGCGGAGTATTGGGTTGCTTCGGCTCGGTTTTGTATGCGTGTCGGTCGTACGGCTTGGGCTCCGTGCGACTCGGTCTGGTTTTCCACGCATTGCATCGTACTGCGCGGGTCGGAGTTCGTGGGTACGTTTCTGTCGGGTTCATTCCTGGTGCATGTCGGTCGGTTCGATTCGCGTGGTTTTCCGGCCCGATGGCTGGTTTCCGTGCGGTTCGGTCGTTCGGCTTGTGTTCCGTACGAGTCGGTCATAATTCCCATGCATTGCATCGTACTACGCGCATCGGGCAGCGCCGGTACGTGTCGGTCGGACTAAATTCCCGTACCGAGTCGGTCGGTACGTTTTCCGGCCCAAATCGGAATCGGCCCCACAATGTTTATCTTCACCTATGCATAAAACTACCCATAAGTTATTTCACTCCTTTCTGATTTCGCACCTCTCGGATAAAGACCGATTTCTTAACTCCTCGATTTGGCATAATCGCCTTATAAAAACAAGCCCATTTTTTGGAAGGCTTGGCGAGACAAAGGTCTCCTTTGGACCCATCAACTTTACTCAAACGATACTTTCCTTACTTTCTCTGAAGCACAATCTCTTTATAAATTGCCAAAATCATTTTTTGCCAAATTTAAGATATTAATCCAAACTGTATCTTCTTCCTTGTCCTCAATATCTTCTATTCCACCTCCTTTATTATCTCAACGTAATATTCTTCCCATTTTAAGTGCCCAATCTAGTGCTTCACCTATTTACAAATTCCTCAACACCCTTCCTGAACACAGAATTAAAACTAACATAGAACTCCAATGGGAACATGACTTTCATATTTCTTGGTCCACTGTTTTTTGGGATAAATTATGGCTAAAAATCCGTAAAACTTCCAGATCAGCCAGCACGACACAAATACTTTTCTTCATATATAATCGAATTATGTTTACTCCAATGTCCTTACATAAATTCAAAGCCACAATTGTCCCAAACTGTTGGTCATGTAACGCCCCTCATGCTGATTTATATCATATGCTTTTTTCTTGTCCCTTTGCTCATCAGTTCTGGCTGAAGGTATGGTCTCAAATTAATCCAATCTTTCACACCCATTTTTCTTTTTCTCCTATAGACATCTTTCTAGGTACATTATCTGAACACTGGCAAGCCCTTTCATGTAACACGGTTGTTGTAGATCTATTGATTGCAATTGCTTTCCAACAAAACACAAAAAACTGGAATCAATCCATACAACTATCTTTTCAAACCTGGTGGTGTAGGGGCAGATTTACAATTAACTAACGCAGCAAGGCGCAGCAAGTCATTTTGCTGCGCCATGCTGCGTTAGTTTGGAAAGCACAGGGATGCGACATATTTACAAGAATATGTCGCATCCTTGTGCTTCCCCTGCGCTGGCGCACAAACTGCAGCCATGCGCTGGCGCAGGCACCCTTGCACCATGGTGCAAGGATGCTCATGCTCGTGGGGAGATTCTTTTGTGCAGGAAGGGGCACCTTCCTGCACAAAAACAATCACTACAACCATTTTCCTCTTTTAATGTGTGCTGCAGAATGCAGCACGCATTGAAAGAGGAAAAACGAGGAGAAATGAAAACATTTCTCCTCGGGTGCTGCTCGCTACGCCACCTCTAGGGTGGCGTAGCTTTCAGACGCATCTCCAGAGTTACGATTTCTCGTAATTCTGGAGATGTGTCTTGTTCCATGAGTGTTGCGTGGGAACGCCCACAGCAACACCCATGGAACGCCCCTTCACCGCAAAGTGCTGTGTGTGAAGGGGCCGTATTTACAAGGAGAGGAAAAGTCACGCAGGGTGGCTTTTCCTCTCCTTGTAAATATGGAGCAGCCCCCTGCGCCACCAGTACGTCACGAAAAGTGACGTACTGGTGGCGCAGGGGGCTTGTAAATCTGCCCCATAGTGTTTGCTACAACCATCGACTGGATCGTGCATATATCGCTCCTATGTCTTTGCTCCTGAAGAGAGAACATGTATGGTCCCCTGTAAATATTTTCTTAGATACTTCTGCACAAAAATTTACCCAACATCATCCAGTACTGGAAGAAGTCCCCAAACCACCATGAATCTTCTTATTGGTATATCATTTAATTTATTTATTTATTTATACATCTTTTCCTTTTTCTTTTCTAATTACATGTTTACAGCCATTATTCCTTAAATTGTTGATATCTTTTACAACATATTAAGCTCTCCTGTTTATTTTTTTATATTGCATATTTACTCATGTTATTATTACACTATCTCCCTTTCTTTCCCCTTCCTCTCTTTCATAGTTATTATGACCTTCTTTATATATGCAACTACTTTGATTCTTCTTACGTTTCTTTTCTATAATATGGATTTACCTCATTTATTGTGAATCAACATTTTACTACTTTATTTGAGCCGTACTTACTGGGCCTCGTGAACTTCTATGACCGGTTCCTTCTGACTAGATTCCGGCTTGACCTCTTTTATCTACTTCTCACATATCCAAGGGGGTCAAATAGAGGACAATCCTTTTTGCCCTGCGGCTGCAATGGTTCATCTCCTCAGGACATGGTTCATTTTACAATGTTTTACCCATTTTATGACACCCCCAGAAAATCTTTTTTAATTCCCATTCTGAAACAGGCCAATTTTAACCAAGTTTGGCCTGCTTATATATTCCTCCAGATGCTGACGGGCAATGTCGTATTCCATTTATTACGTTTTCTAAAATCCGCCATTAGGCTCAGGGCGAGTTGCGACTAATTGGCCGGTTTTTCATAACTATCTTTGGTTTCATGTATTTGGTTAGCTAACAGCTAATGGTTTTATTGCACTATTTATAATGTTTTAATCTAGTACTCTTAACAGTTGTAATTTGTAGTCGTATGAATTTTGGACCTGTGCTGCCCATGAACACCTAAGAATGAATTGCCAATTTGTCCACATTTGGTTTGCTTTGCGATTGTATATATTGTACTATACCAATTTTTTATGACGCATTACATATTGTGCTTTTATGGTTTTTTCAACATGAAACCGAATAAAGATATTTTGATTGATATATGCAACTACTTTGATTCTTCTTGCGTTTCTTTTCTATAATATGGATTTACCTCATTTATTGTGAATCAACATTTTGCTACTTTATTTAATTGTTTGTACTTGGTTGCATCTCTTTCAAAAATAAAATGTTCTGTTTAAACTCAAAAGAAAATGTCAAAGATGAAACAAAGAAAAGAGTCATTTATTTTTAACTGGGGCTATTAAATGTCCTCAGTAGTACGATAAGGCAGTGTTTGGCGCAAACAACTTTTACTACTGTATGATGAAAAGCCGGAATTTGGAGGTGAAAATGCGTGACAAAAATATTTGTGCATATGTGTTGTGTTGCAATTAGTTGTGTGGTTGATGTGTTGTAGTGTTTTTTTTCTGTTGCATTTATTAACTGCATGATTGAAATTTGATGTTGATGTATTGTGATTGTTGTGGTGCATTTTATTTTGACTGCTTTGTTGTGCCTTATTATGTTTTAATTGTGTTGATATGCTGTTTTGTGCAGTGTTACTGTGTTATGTTCTGTTGTGTTCTGTGGCGATGTCATCAAATGGTGCTCTTTCCCACCCAAAAGCAGAATACAGCTTTAAAGTTCCCATGACAAGCAATCACTACCTCTCAATGAAGCCACAACATACAATTGTGTTAAGATTTGAGTCCGTATCTAATTCTTGACAGAGACTGGTGCCTGCTGTGTACATGAGCTAAGTAGGTCGGGCACTTCAAGTACCTTCAGGCAGGGTTCTCCTATCGGAAAATAACACAACAACATTGTGCCTTTATAAAGCGATGCCCAAATAACATGTTATGCAAAAACACACCAGGTTCGCTGTATGCAAATAGTGATCAGGTTTCGGTCAGCATAGCTCCCAGGCAAAAATAGGTAGCTGTACTATTTTGAGGGTCAAAATATATGCTTTTTTATTTGATCTTTGTTGGACCTGGCCCTTTCTGCAGGGTCACCCCAGATTTATGACTTTTTCTACTTCCCGTTGCTGAACCTGCTTTTGTTGGCTTTTAGGACTTGTGCACTTTTTCCCTGCTAAGCAGTGGTAAAGTGCTTGTTCTCTCCCTTGAAAACATGGTACAATTGGCCTGCACCTGTTTTGTACACTTAATTTACTCGTAAGGCCCTGGTATATGGTACTCTATATACCCAAGGCCTGCAAATTAAATGCTACTACTGGACTGCAGCACTCCTGGCGCCACCCTCTAAAGAAAGTAGCTTGTAGAACATGTCTCATGTTAGCCACTGCAGTCTGTAGTACAGTTTCAAACTTCCATTTAGACCTGTCAAAATAAACCTTTTGCTAGACCTAAATCTTCCTTTATAATACAATCCACCACAAGATAGGCCCTAACCACCCCTATGGCAGGATGCATGTTATTTAAAAAGTAGGACATGTGTGCTTAAGCTTTACATGTACTGGCAGTAAAACCAGGAACAAGGGACACCTTCCTGCACAAAAACAATCCCCTGACGTATTTTCCTCTTTCTATGTGTGTAAATGCAGCAAACATAGAAAGAGGAAGTAACGGGGAGATATATAAAGATATTTCTCCTTTTTATGCCTCACCTGGGGAGGCGTAGCATTTTGACTCATGCTCAGGTCTACCAGTAATGGAAAATCTGGGAATGAGCCAAAATCCATGGCTGGGAGCGTGGGAACACCAACGCTCCACCCATGGAATGTCTCCCTGGGGCAGAGTAATGCAAAGCAGTGATTTGTGCTGCGTTGCATTACTCTAGATTTATCAAGCCTCGCAAGGTGGCCTTGCGTGGCTTGATAAACCAAACTTAAGTGTTGCATCGCTCATGCGCCCCGTTGTGTGGCTCAAGGGCGATGCAACTCTTTCATTGCCGCACACATAGAAAAAGCAAAATGCCATGGTTTGTTTATGTACAGGAAGGTGTCCCTTCCTGTACATAAACAAACCTTTAAGAAAAATGCCATTTTGTAACTTTCATGTGTGCTGCACGAAGCAGCACACATGAAAGTTACAAAATGGCATTTTAGGATTGTTTATGTGCAGGAAGGGACGAAGGGACACCTTCCTACACATAACCAATCCTCCCCTGCACACTGACACCCTTGCAAGGGTGCCTGCGTTGGCGCTAAGTCGTTAAACTTAGCGCCATCGCAATGGGAAGCGCAAGGCTGCACCACATTCCTGTAAATATGGTACAGCCTTGCGTTTCAGAAGTGGCGGAGCGTGTCGTTAAGCCCAGGAGGCTAACGACACGCTCCGCCACTTCATTGTACATAACCCCCTCCTGGTCTTAATTTTGGCGCTGCCTCCTATGTATGCCACCCTTGTACATAGGGGGCAGCGTCAAATACAATGGGTGTTGCGGTGGAACGCCCACTGCAACACCCACTGCACGCCCCTTTCACGCTAACCATAGCGTGAAAGGGTGCCTTATGTACAAAGCAGCGTTAAGCCACGTTAAGTGGCTTAACGCTGCATTGTACATAATGCAAGGCAGCTATCGCCACGGGAACGTCTCAAAAAGTGATGTTCCCGTGGTGATAGGGGCTTGTACATATGCCCCTATGAATGTTCGAAGGTGCCATTCCTAATCCTTTTTTATCCCACAAGTATATCCATCACCTCTGATGGCTGTAAGAACCTCCTTCACCCAAATGGAACTCAAGCATCAAAAAAAGACACTCGAGGTTGAATATAAAAATAAATAAGGGGGAATTGGCTTGTATAATTAAATAAACCGTCGCGCCCGCCAGACACAAACTAAATCAGAAACCGTAACGCAAACATTTCAGTAACGGATTATATTGTTTATCGATTCAGGTTACTTTCAAATGTATCTTTTTTTATGCGCAGGGCGCGTTGCAAATTCGTTTCCCTTCTTTACTTCATTTTTTCAACTTTGATGTCACTTTGAATTATTTTCTACACCCTCTACAGTTCTAAGAATACGACCATGTCATGTTTTTTTAGTGAATCCCTTGCCAGGTGTTGTCCATGAAAACCTTCACCAGGAACACACACAGTTCAGTAATCACCAACGATGTTTTAGAGCACAAGAAAAATATGGACCCCTCTCGTACAGTCCAAGCTTGTGCACTAATCTATGTGCAAACGTTTTCTGAAAGCTGCAACCATGTAAACAATGCCAGGTATTATTCGCTTAAAATTGTGAGCTGCTAAGAAAAGAAAGCAGAATAGTGTGCGCTATGACTCAACAAATAGTATTTCGGGAACATTTCTCCAGAATCACAAAAGAACAAATAACCTTCACATACCTACTGAAATTCTCTAAGATTGCAGCCCGCTGAAGCTCCAACTGCTTTATTCTCACTAAGTAACAAGCCGACTGCAGTTGTGTGATGTATGCCACTAAATCCCAAACACCCGCGGCCAAATGCTATTGAATCCTGAAGTTCAAAGTGGTTCACCTGCAAATACTTACTTAGAAAGATATAAATCCTCAGGCCAATGCATCACTCAGATTCACACTGAGAAAATGGTATATGGAAATGCGTGTGGGAACCACATAACACAAGTATAATGTACGGCATACAGCATGAGGCAGTATAGAGCACTATCACTCATTGTAGTGAGCACGAAGGTTGCTGGCAGCCTGCATGAGAAGACAGCATGGGAATCACAGAATAAGTTGGAGTGAATGATGATTCCAGCACTATCCCAGAGTCATATCTAAGTCTAGGATAGGCACACGTGGGAAGAAAGATAAAAGATCTCTCTTCCTGAATTTTTGTAGGTCCTTCTGCATATCCCAGTAGCACTTCGGCACTGGCCGAAACCCCGCGCATCCGCAGAGCCAGAGCAGGTGGAAGATCCTTCTCTCACATTGCGGCCAATACCTGGAACCAGCTCCAGCAGACATCAGACTCGCCCCCTCCCTGAACACCTTCAGGAAGGCCCTCAAGACCTGGCTCTTCGGCTGACAGAGCTGCGAACCCCTCCTCCCCTCAGCTCCTTGAGACCCTCACGGGTGAGTAGCGCGCTTAAAAAAAAAAACCTGATTGATTGACTTCAGTGTATTGTGCAAGACAAGTAGACCAGGCGGGACTGGGAACCCAAAGCAACCCTGGCAAACTTTGTCAGACCAGCCCCGTACGGGCAGGGGCGGCTCCTCTGCTATGGCACAGGAGTGTCACCTCACTGCTGCTTCTCAGCAGAGGCAACAGTGAAAAAGAAAACGCGAATAAAATGATTTTATTGTCATTTTCCTTTTTTTTTTTACCATTGCCTCTGCTGGGTAGCCGAGTTGCAGGGCCGGGCAATCCTCCTGAGCTTCAGGAGGAGGAGTTGTGGACACTACTAAGTGTGCATGACGGTTTGGCCGGCCGCTTTAGGCATGAATTGAATTGGTATGATTAGGTACTTACCAATAGAAAAGAATTCAAATACATTGTTCTGCTTTAACCCCTTCCCTGCGGATGACGGAACCACGCCGTCATGAGCCACGGGCGGCGTGTGCTCATGACGGCGTGGTTCCGTCATGCTGCGGCCGCTCCGCCCACGCGGTACTGATTCCCCGCCTGTGCGGGTGAATTAGTGAGTGGGCGGGGTCATGACGGAACCACGCTGTCATGAGCACAGCTCGCCCGTGCCTCATGACGGCGTGGTTCCGTCACGAGCATGGCGGCGCCGCGCTCACCCCCCACCCCCCCAGCGACGCGGCGGAATCACCCCTGCGGCCAAGGGGTTAATGTAACTAACCTGTTGCAGCCATATTATATTGCTCATGCTAATTTAGCTTACCAGATGAACTCATCTACCATCCATAGACATGCTGCGCTTTGGCACTTG
The DNA here is from genome assembly GCA_963921515.1 of Calotriton arnoldi. Lineage (NCBI taxonomy): Eukaryota > Metazoa > Chordata > Amphibia > Caudata > Salamandridae > Calotriton > Calotriton arnoldi. Next base: position 164,231 of record CAWUFW010014886.1, read on the forward strand.
AAACACAAACGTTTGAAAATCAGCTTGCTCAGCTGAAAATGTTAATATTTTTGTTAATTTCCATGAGCTCAGTTACACACCAGCCTGTTCTCTTAGTGAGAATTTTGGCATTTGATCGATACTAAAGCTGGATGTGTAGTAGGGTATATATTTGGGCTTTGTCTTCTGCTGGGGATCCTAGCTCCATTGCTGATGCAAGGGAGATCCACATGTCTGTATTCTCAGTGATTCACAGACTATTAAATCTTGTAATAAACACTTTCAGGTTCAACCGAAATATGAACTGGGCCATAGAAACACAATTTCACTCACCTTTCCAGCTGCCAATGTATGTGCATGTTGCTTTCCACTTTGTATATATAAAAATTTCAGAAGACAAATTAGCATCAACCTTCCTGAAACGGCGAATGATATTTTTTATTTTTTTATTTTTGACTGCAATATTGTTAATATATGATAATGGGAAGAACACAAGAGGCCTGGAGGAGGGTTCAATGATTAGAGGTTGAGATATTTATTTCTACACCAAAATGTCACCCTTGGCCTATTGAAATTTAACAGATTAAGAGACTTTTATTGCACCAAGTAATTACAGGTTGTGATAACACTGCATAGCTTATCATAATTCTGACCTCTACAAAACCTAGAATTTGCACAGGGGTTGCAAAAGATTGAGAAGTTTGGTTGTTGGTGGAGTGGGAGTGAATCCCTAATCAAACAACAGCCATAAACCTCATCAGGGTAACCCACAAAAAGAAATTAAATCAATCTGTGCTTAACCCTCTGATGTCGGCATCTGTGCCACCCTGCTTGTCTATGACACTACCCAAGTAGTGGAGAAGTGTGGCTCAATGGTTAGAGCGGCAGACCCTGATGCAGAGATCTGGCCCGGGACCAGGGTTCAATTCCCGCCTCGGCGGGTCTTGGGCTCAATTTCCTCGGACCTGATAATTCTCGCCTCGGTGCCTATTCTAATCATGGGTCCCACTCTGCAACTCTGGGCAATAGCTTGCTTAATCTCCACAACGGCCCCAACAGCGCTGGGATGCCTAGCTTCACCCTGGGGGTGCCCAGGAGTGGACATTTCACAGGGAAAAGCCAGGAAGGGTTCCACAGCGGTATGCGTACAGCGCCTGGACACCCCTTTGGGGGTATGGGTGCGCTTTACAAGTACAAATTTCTTTCATTTCAATTTCATTTCAAGTAGGTGAAGGTCTCAGCCTCTTCCAGCCTCTTCCAGTGCATCACTTGCAAGAGTGACTGCTGTTGTGCTGGCTGTGTTGGCCTTCAGGATCGTGTTTTTCCCCTGTGAATGTTGAGGCCAAGTTGTACTGATGTGGCTGCCACCTTGTTGGTCTTCTCTTGCATCTGCAGATGGGTATGTGAGAGTAGGGCCAGGTCATCTGCAAAGTACAGGTCATTGACTGGGCCCAAGGTGTTTTACTGGATCCCATTTCTTCTCCTTGCTGTGGATGTCTTCATGATTCAGTCTATGACCAGCTGGAAAATAAAAGGTGAGAGCAAACAACCCTGGTGGACTCCGGTACTCACTTGGAAGGCTTGCATGAGCTGTCCTCCATGGATTGTTTTGCAGGTCATTCCCTCTTAAGAGTTCTTGATGATTCAAATGAGTTTATCTGGCACACCATAGTGGCAGAAGAGCTTCCAAAGGGTCTCTTTGTCCAAGCTGTGGAATGTCTTCTTATAGTCGATGAAGTTGAGATAGAGATGGGAGTTCCTTTCCATCGACTGCTCAATGGTGATGCGCAGTGTTGCAATCTGGCCTGTACAGGATCTATCTTTGTGGAAGCCAGCTTTCTGATATCGCAACTGAGCATCAACTTGTTCCTTCATTGTGTTCAGGATGACTCTGTTGAACACTTTGCCTGGGTTTGATAGAAGAGTTGTCCCTCTGTAGTTTGTGCAGTTACTCAGGTTACCTTTCTTGGGGATTTTGATGAGATATCCTTCTTTCCTGTCTGATGGCACCTTTTCCTCTTCCCAGATCCTTCCAAACATAGGGTAGAGATGTTCTACTGATGTTTCAATGTCTGCCTTCAGTGCCTCTGCAGGAATGTTGTCAGGTCCTGCTGCTTTCCCATTTCTCAGATGTTTGATGGCTTACCGTATTTCTTCCTTGATTGGTCTGCTGTAATCGATTGGCAAGTCCTTGTCAGCTGGCTGTAGGTCTGGGGCAGATTGTGGCATGTGCTGGTTCAGCAGTTTTTCAAAGTGCTCAACCCAACTTCGTTGTAGCATTCATTACCATGATTCTCTTCCCAGCTTTGTCTTTAACAGGTCTTTCTGGCTTGCTGTATCTGCCATAGAGTTTCCTCGTTATGTTGTAGAGTTCTTTCAAGTTTTCATGGCCTGCTGTTTTTGGGGCTTCTATGGCAATACCATTGATACATCTTTGCTTGTCTGCTCTCAAGCTTCTCTTCGCTTCCTTGTTAGGTTTGGTGTATTACCATGAGCTTTTGTTTTTTCTGCTCTTGTTCGAATGGTGTTGACTGCAGCTTTCTTTTCCCTTCTCTCTTGGATTTTGCGGAGAGTCTTGGTTGAGATTCATTATATATGTTGGTCAAGGCAAGAATCAGCAAAGCATGGTCTGCCTCCATTCAGCTAAAGAAAATCTGGAACGCAAAGAACCTAATGCTGCAAACCAAGATCAGGCTTTTTTTTAACAGCAACGTAAAATCGATCGGTCCTTCTGTATGGAGCAGAAACTTGGATGACAACAGTGACCACCACCAACAAAGTCCAGACCTTAATCAACACCTGCCTGAGGAATATCTTAAAAATCTGCTGACCAAACACCGTCAACAACAACGACCTGTAGCAGCAGACTTTCCAGCTCCCTGCTCATGAAGAAATCATGAAAAGACATTGATGCTGGATAGGTGACACCCTCCGCAAGCGCACACCAAACATCACCTGACGTGGAACCCTCAGGGGAAAAAGAAAAGAGTTAGGCCAAGGAACACCTGGCACCGAGGCCTCAAGGCAGACTGTAAGGAGATGGGTTACACCTGGAGTCAGATTGAAATCAAAGTCCAGAACAGAGGTGGCTGAAGAGACCTGTTTGAGGACCTATGCCCCTGGAGGGGTAGAAGTCATTAGTAAGTAAGTAAATTAACCCTCTGGAGGCTTAGCACAAAAGCAGTCAGGCTTAACTTAGAGGCAATGTGTACTTATGCAGCATTTAAACAGAAATAAAGTGAAAACACAACACAAGAAGAATCCCTCTCTACTTTAGAAAAATTGAGCAAATTGTAATAAATTATTTGACACCAAAACAACAAAAATTCAATCAGTAAAACCAGAGTTATACATTTTTACAGTTTAATGTGAAAATTAGCTCCAAAAAGAGATCCAAGCGCCAACGGCGTAATCTAATTGTGTAAGTCGGGGCAAAGTCTAAAGGTATGGCCAATCACGACAGAGCTGGGCTCAGATACGCAAAGTGAATTGGACCCAGTCTCCACTTGCCTTTGGACTTAGAAGGTATTTCAAGGAAAAATGACTGAGAAGGTAAAGTTCAGGGGGGCAAGGCAGCAAGCAGTGTCCAGGGAGGCAGCGTTGTCGTTGGGGAGCCACTAGATGAAGTTGCAGTGAACATTCTTTCACTCTGACTTAGCCTTTTTTTGGAAGTTGAATATCTCCTGCGGGATGAAGCTGCAGGCTGTAGCCGATGAGGGCTCCACAAGGCTGGAGGCACCTTCTGCAAGGAGAATAATGGAGCCGGAGCTGCCACGAAGTCAGGCCAACCGGTGATGCATCTTGGGTGATCAACTGGTTGGTAGGTTCCATTCTCCTCGTGGTTCGTAGAGCACGTTGTGGCAGAAAAGTTTCTAAGTCCCAAATTCTTGATTTGGGCTATCTGGGCACCTTTAACAAAACTTTCAAGGGTTACGGACTGGAGAAGTTCAGCTTTGAGGGTCAGAACTCACTCAGGTTGGATTCTGGTGCAGGTTCAGGGTGATTGGAGCTTTTTCTGACACTGAAGCTCTGACGAGGTGGCCAGCCAACAAGTTCTTGGAGTTGCTCTAGCATTCTTGGGTTCAAGATGAAGTGCAAGGCTCAAGCACAAGGGAAGATATTTGGGGGTGCAAAGCAGGCTTCAAACAGCAAAGCAGTCCTTCTTGGTGCAGCAAAGCAGTCTTCTGAAGTACACAGCAGGCCACAACAGCAGGCAGTCCTCTAAGAGTCCTTTACCTGGTCCAGAAAGTGAACTGAAGAGTGGGTCTGAGGGTCCCCTTTTTATACCTGATGCCCACTTTGCAGTGGGAGAATTTATTTTAATCTTCCCCAATAGAAGTGTCTGCAAATTCCTACCTCCCTGCCCTGGCTCCAGCCTGGCTACATGCAAAGAAGGCTAGTGTGAATTTCTTTGTGTGAGAGCAGAGCACAGCCTATTGAAGTGAAAGTGGAGCTCCTCCCTGCTCCGCCTGACCTGCCTGAGATGGCCTATTCAGGCACAAATAATCCCTCTATTGTGTGGCTGTCTGGGAGGAATATACAAAGGTCAACTGAAACTCACACCTGGTCATGTGACATAGGAACAGACTGCAGGCACCAAATGGTCATTGCACAAAAATGCAGACTTTTCTAAAAGTGTAAAAAGAACAATTGATAGACGGAATGCTGAACAGTATCAAACACTCAACCCCAGTCAGAAATCTGGGCCTAAAACCATAGTTTTTCTGCTCAACACGCCAATCCAGTTTGGACGTAGCCATATGCAAATCAGTCTTTTGAAGAGGACAGGTAGACAAGTCTAGTTTGGTGTCTTTAATCGTAAAGTCAGTTTTTAAGTCACAATTCCAAAAATTCCACTTTTAGAAAGTTGCAAAAAGAACAATTGATGGCATAACCATCTCACTTGGGGTGAGATCTGGACATAAATCCATCGATTTTTCACCATGACTGGGGTGAATGTTTAACATTGTTCAGCATTCCGTCTATCAATTGTTCTTTTTGTCATTTGTCACTCCAAGTGGGACGGGTATGTCCGAACGTGGGTCCTGTGCTTGCCATGCCACTGGATTCAAACTATCCTGGCTGATGAGGGGGTGATAGCCTGAAACCCATCCTAGTATGCCTGTTTCTGGTCCAGAAAGGACCTTGCCTTCCTGCTATACAGAAGTAATTATTTTTCTTTTCTGTAATTAGAGGAAAATGAATAACATTTGTTATAAAAAAAAAACAGAAAGGACCTTGCCTGAAATTTCGGGCTGGACTGTTCCCATGGGGAGCAGGGTCAAGACTAATTTCCATATGGCTGGGTCCAAACTGGAATGGCGTAGTCAGTGTTTGACATTGTTCAGCATTCCGCCCATCAATTGTTCTGTTTACAATGTTCTAAAAGTAGAATTTTTGGAATTGTGACTTAAAATCTGACTTTACCATTAAAGACACCAAACTAGACTTGTATACCTGTCCCAATCAAAAGATAGCACTTGATAAATATAATAAGGTAAGCCAATGTTATTTTATGAGAGAGGTAGATTTCACAGTAGTGAAAAACGAATTTATGAGTTTTTCACTACCAGGACATATAAAACTTAACATTGCATGCACAACTTTTTAATTACAATCTACCCTGTCCTAGGGGCTGTTTAGGGCCTACCTTTGGGGTGACTTATATGTATTAAAAAGGGAGTTTTAGATTTGGCAAGGAGATGTTTTGCCACAGTGAATTGGCAGTTTAAAACTCCTGGAAGGCTGCAATGACAGGCCTGAGACAAGTTTTAAGGAGCTAATTCAGTGGGTGGCACAATAAGTTGCTGCAGGCCCCCTTGTAGCATTTTATTTACAGGCACTAGATATGTGGTATACCACTTTACTGAGGATTTATAAGTAAATTAAATATGCCCATCACATGCAAGCTAATTCTACCATGTTTTAGGAATTACGCATAAGCACTTTACCACAAGCTAGCAGTCCAAAAGCCAATAAAACCAAATTCAGAAAAATAGGAGAGGTGAAGGCAAAAGGTTTGGGGGAAGACCACCCTAAGGCTGACAGGTCTAATGGCACCAGTAAAGACGGCCTAATATGTGTGTTTTTTCATAGAGGTATGTTTGAGGAATCACGATGGGGTAAATTTCACATAACATTTGTCAAACAGCGAAAAAAGTCGAAAGAGATAGGTTTCTTCATTTGCAAATGCTTTTGGAGCAAAAAATAAATAAAAAAATAAAAAAAATAGTAAAGAGTGAGGAAATGGCAAAGCTGGACTAAGCACTATTGCCTCCCTTGCCAAAATAACGTTTTAAAGCTTCTTCATCTCCCAAGGACATTGATGAAGAGATGTCTCATTTTCCACTTATGGGGTAATAACATTTTGCTGCCTAGCCTTGACTTAGTCCAAAGACCATGCCTTAGAGTAAGAGCTGTCCTAAAACATCTCATAGGAAGACAATTACCTACTACTTTTCACTGAGTAACATAATAATAGTTCAAAGAAATTATTTCCAATAATCTCTTATATTAATGTCTCTCTTGCTCACCATTGTATCCCCCTATAGAAAAAATGCAGCATTTGGCTATGGGAGAGAGAATCAACAATCTTAATGTAAGCTGTGCCCAAACTCACACAAGTCCTAAACAAACTGCTTTCTGTGATAAACGCCAGGATCACCCATATTATCTTAGTGTAAATAGCAGAGAATTAATCAGAGACACAGAATCAATCAATCAATCAGGATTTATAAACTGCGGCTAATCACTTGATAGAGTATCCAGGAGCTAGGAGGTCCCAGAGGCTTATTCGAACTGCCAGGTCTTGAGGGCCTTTCAAAATTCCAGAAGTGAGGTGATGTCCTGAGGTGCGTGTGGAGGCTGTTCCAGGTCTTCGCTGTGAGGTGGGAGAAGGAGCGGCCTCCACTTCTGCTTTGACAGATGCGGTGAAAAAGGGCAAGTGAAAGGAAGGGGGAGCGTAGTCTTCTCGATGGTTGGTGAAAGTTCAGGCGTGGTTAATGTATGCGGGTCCTTGGTTGTGTAGAGACTTGTGTGCGTGGACCAGCAGCTTTAATTGGCATCTCTTCTGTGCAGAGAGCGAGTGGAGTTGCCTGAAGTGGGATGTGATGTAGGTTCACCAGGGAAGTTCAGAGGATTAGTCTAACTGCAGCGTTCTGTACGGTCTGATTTCTCTGTAGGAGATGTACGGTGATTCCTATGTAGAGAGTCTTACCATAGTTCAGTCGGCTGATGGCGAGGGCCTGTGTCATGGTGCTTCTCTTACTAGACGCCCAGGACACCGGTGAATCCTCCAAGGGCGGATGTGAATGATCCAGTAGAGCCTTCGCAACACAGTTAAAATCCCCTTGATAATATGATCCGAATCAGAAGAGGTGCCAAAGTCATGGACAGGTCCGCAACAACCCCCCCGGTCCGCGTTTGGAACATAGGTTCTCACAATAGCAAGTTCGCGACATGCCGACCTCCCAGAGATGACCATGTACCTAACCTCCAGATCTACAAGTTCAGCTGTTTTCTGGAAGGATACCCCGGGTATGACCCATAACAAAACACCCCTGGCAAAAGTCAAATAAGTCGTGGCATATACCTGGCCCGCCATCTCCTATGTAAAGCAATTAAAACATGGCTTTTTAACCTGGCTTAACCTTTTGTTGTCCTGACCGCTGCTTGCCGCGCGCGTTGTTACTGTCACTTTAGCGCCGGGACACCTCCTTGGAGGTAGCTGTTCGCGCTTAACAAATGTCGGTATTATTATTATTATTAATTCGTCAGACCTAGTAAGTTGGGTCTCCTGGAGCAGGGCTATATGAGTACCCCACCTCTTACGATAGTAGTACACCTTGTACCTTTTAGACACGCTATTAAAAACCTGGATGTTCCAAGAGATGAAGTTGTACCTCACGGGGGTCACCACGCAGAGCAAGCAAAAAGGTACACACAATGGTGGCCCAACTTACAGCACATGCCATCAGCGAGTGGAGACAGGGCAACTTTATCTAAAACCCAAAACCCAATACAAATAACCCAACTCCCCTTCTCCAGGACCAGAAGCAAACGACTTCCCATTCAAACCAGTCAGATATAACCCAGCACACGTGCATGCATAACAAGCAGAACAACAACGGGGGGAGGCTCCAACGGAGCTGATTTCCTGACTCAAATCACACCATTAGCCAGATACAAGCAGGGTAGCCAGCTTCAATTTGAGCCCTTCATACACACATTACAAACAATTATGTCAGCATTCCACCTTAGTTGCAGAGAGATCTCTACCACTTAGCATCCAGATTAAAAAAAATTCCACTTTCAGTGAGTCCAATGGAGCATTTCGAAGACCCTAATTACAAGTACAGGACTAAATTACAATCCCTGTGCAAACTCTATTTGGCACATGCATTGAATGTATGATAATTATTATATTTTCATCAGTTTTCTCACCATGGATGATTGCGGGTCAAACCTCCTTAAATTTATAAAATGGAAAGGTCTGCAAAAAAGGGTAAACATGAGGAATTTGGTGTGGTAAAGACCTTTTCCATATATTCTGCCTCATTTGCAAGTTCACAAATATGAATAGAAGGTATTTATCAGATGTGGTAAATAACTAACCCCAGGGTAATGATAGTTACCATGAGTGGGAAATACTTTACCCAAATTGCCTAACAGGGCCTAAGTAAGCAAAAACGTCATGTATCCCAATGGCTTCTGACCTCTCCAACCTGAAGAGTGAATTTTCACAGGGAAAAGTAGACTTCATTGACAAAATCTACACTCCCTTTAATCCAGTGAATCAGATGGAACCTGCCAATACGTGACGTCAAGCAAAATGCGTAAGGGCAGAATTCCATGCAGAGCAGAATGCACCATCTATTCATCAGTATCTGCAAGGGGCTGGTAGCTGCACTGCAACTGTGGGTATGACAGTCTATCGGACCGCCAAACTCATAATAAGGCCCATAGCCTCAGCCACATGCTTTGAATGTCTGGTTCAAGCCCTGCCCACCCCAGAGACTCATGCCCCTAAAGCATATGGGAACAATTAGTTACTGTAAGAAATTGGAGCATTAGTTGAGGGGGGTGAGAACTCACCTCAAATAATAATCTTAATCTCTGTCAATGTGAACCACAAAAATCCCTAAATATTATGCTTAGCCCTCTAGTAGTCTGGCACAAAGTAGTCAGCCTTAACTTAGAGGCAATGTGCAAAGTATTTAAGCAATATTCAAAGAGCAGTAAAGTGGAAATACAAAACAAGAATCACGAAACTCAATGTGAGAACCCGTTAATCTGGTCTCCCTAGACCGGGTCAAAGGAAAAAGTTAAGGCTGATTGCTATGAATCGTTGGTTAGATACAGGGACCAGTTTCGCCCCATGGAAAGTTTACCTGCTGACTTAGAAATATTTATGGAGAAAACACACAAAAGTGGTCCTCTATTAGTTGTCAGCAGTGCAAGCTGCAAGCTGGATCAGAAGCATGGCTCAACAATGGTGGGATGCTGAAGCACAGGGTCCCAGTGCGGTCATCAATGAAGGCGGGAAAGCTCCAAGTAGGGGAAGTTGGGAGTCTGTGCCCAGGAAGGCCTTGACGTCGATTGGATGCTGCTTGCCATTGGACTCAATAAAAACGTCTACATTTGGACTTAGAGACTTTTCTAGAAGTTAGATTCCATAAGTTCACAAGGCGGAAAGTTGACAAAAAGTTTATACGTCCTACTTCTTGCTGTTTGGGGGGAATGAAGGAGTACACTTGAATACCAGAATAGGATCCAGGACTTGGGGGGCACCACTTTGGGGTCAGGATTCACTCTAAAAGAGGCCAGCTGCAGGGTTCATGGCAGCTGAGCAGTTGCAGTATGAGGGCTTCTGGAAGCTTGTTGTGTCCCTATTTCTCAAACAGGAGGTCTGCCAACTGACCCAACTCTTGGAGTCACTTTTGGAGTCCGGGGTTCAAGGCAAGCAGGTCCAGTCTTCCTTCAGGTCTCAGACAGCAGGGCAGTCCTTCTGATATTCACAAGTACAGGATTGTTCTGAGGAGAGTTCTGTGGGGTGCACGTTTATGCCCAGTGCCAGCCTGTGGATTGAGGTCAAGCCTTTGTCCACCTCCAAACCGGTTCTGGTCAGTTCCTCTACTCACACTGGTTTTGGTGCCAGCCTGACAAGAGAGACAAAGGGGAGGCAGGGAGTCCAGAGATGTATGGGTTCCATGGCCCCCCTAACGTTTTCCTACCCAGAATCCCCTTCAAACCTCAAATTTTGATGAAAAAATAAAAAATTTCTCAAATTTCTGTGTGGGAAAGTTCTGGAATCTGCATGGATCCACAAATTTCCTATAACCCAGCTGGACTCCTCCGGGTGTCTAGTTTTCAGAAATGTGTGGATTTGGTAGTTTCCCAAGATGGCCGCCGAGCCCGGAGCCAAAAACCCAGGTGACCCCCCTTGCAACCAGGTTGTTTTGTGATAGGCAATTTTGATGTCTCCTCAATACGTTTTGGGCCCTTGCCTGTCGTGGGTACTTGACCCACCCACGCAACTGAGGTACCATTTTTATCAGGAGACCTGGTGGAACGCTGTGTGGTAGGAAATTTGTGGATCCACGCAGATTCCAGAACTTTCCAACACAGAAATGTGAGGAAAATCTTTTAGTTTGACAAAGTTTGAGGTTTGCAAGGGATTCTGGGTAACAGTACCTGATGAGAGGCAGACAAGTCACCCCATCCTGTATTCCCCTGCAAAAAAAGGGTCAGTTTTCACTGTGTTGCGTTTTGGGACGTTTCCTGTCGCGGGCACTAGGCCTACCCACACAAGTGAGGCACCATTTTTCTCGGAAGACTTTGGGGAATGTGGGGTGGCTGGAATTTTGTGGATCCACGCAGATTCCAGAACTTTCCACCACAGATATGTTTGGAAAATTTGTTTTTTTTTACAAACTTTGAGGTTTGCAAGGGATTCTGGGTAAAAGAACCTGGTGAGAGGCAGACAAGTCATCACATCCTGGATTCCCCTGCGTGTCTTGTTTTTAAAAATGCATAGGTTTGCTAGGTTTCACTAGGTGCCGGTTGAGCTAGGGTTCAAAATCTACAGCTAAAGGTACTTTGCAAAAAAAGGGTCAGTTTTCACTGTGAAAATGTGGTGTGTCCACGTTACTTTTTGGGCCATTTCCTGTCGAGGGTACTAGGCCTACCCACACAAGTGAGGTACCATTTTTCTTGGAAGAGTTTGGGGAATACAGGATGGGTGACATTTTGTGGATCCACGCAGATTCCAAAACTTTCCACCACAGAAATGTGAGGAAAATGTGTTTTTTTTTTACAAAGTTTGAGGTTTGCAAGGGATTCTGGGTAACAGAACCTGGTGAGAGCCAGAGAAGTCACCCCATCCTTGATTACCGCGGGTGTGTAGTTTTAAAAAATGTATAGGTTTGCTGGGTTTCCCTAGGTGCCAGCAGAGCTAGGGTTCAAAATCTACAGCTAGGCACTTTGCAAAAAAAGGGTCAGTTTTCACTGTGAAAATGTGTTGTGTCCACATTGCGTTTTGGGCCGTTTCCTGTCGCGGGCACTTGGCCTACCCACACAAGTGAGGTACCATTTTTCTCTGAAGACTTTTGGGAATGCGGGGTGTGTGGAATTTTGTGAATCCATGCAGATTCCAGTACTTTCCACCACATAAAATATGAGGAAAATGTGTTTTGTTTACAAAGTTTGAGGTTTGCAAGGAATTCTGGGTAACAGAACCTGGTGAGATCCAGACAAGTCACCCCATATTGGATTACCCTGGGTGTCTAGTTTAAAAAAATGTATAGGTTTGTTAGGTTTCCCTAGGTGCGGGCCGAGCTAGGGTTCAAAATCTATGTGGTGTGTCTACGTTGCATTTTGGGCCGTTTCCTGTCGCGGGCACTCGGCCTACCCACACAAGTGAGGTACCATTTTTTTGGAAGACTTTGGGGAATACGGGGTGTGTGGAATTTTGTGGATCCACGCAGATTCCAGAACCTTCCACCACAGAAATATGAGGAAAGTGTGTTTTTTGTTTTACAAAGTTTGAGGTTTGCAAGTGATTCTGGGTAACAGAACTTGGTGAGAGCCAGACAAGTCACCCCATATTGGATTCCCCTGGGTGTCTTGTTTTCAAAAATGTATAGCTTTGTTAGGTTTCCCTAGGTGCCGGCAGAACTAGGGTGCAAAATCTACAGCTAGGCACTTTGCAAAAAAAGGGTCAGTTTTCACTGTGAAAATGTGGTGTGTCCACATTGCGTTTTGGGCCGTTTCCTGTCAAGGGCACTAGGCCTACCCACACAAGTGAGGTACCATTTTTCTCGGAAGACTTTGGGGAATGCGGGGTGAGTGGAATTTTATGGATCCATGCAGATTCCAGAACTTTCCACCACAGAAATGTGAGGATAATGTTTTTTTTTTTTACAAGGTTTGAGGTTTGGAAGGGATTCTGGGTAACAGAACCTGGTGAGAGCCAGACAAGTCACCCCATACTGGATTCCCCTGGGTGTCTAGCTTCCAAAAAAGTATAGGTTTGCTAGGTTTCCCTTGGTGCCGGCAGAGCAAGGGTTCAAAATCTACAGCTAGGCACTTTGCAAAAAAAGAGTCAGTTTTCACTGTGAAAATGTGGTGTGTCCACATTGCATTTTGGGCCGTTTCCTCTCGCGGGCTCTCGGCCTACCCACACAAGTGAGGTACCATTTTTTTCGGAAGACTTTGGGGAATGCGGGGTGGGTGGAATTTTGTGGATCCACGTAGATTCCAGAACTTTCCACCACAGAAATATGAAGAAAGTGTGTTTTTTTTTTACAAAGTTTGAGGTTTGCAAGTGATTCTGGGTAACAGAACCTGGTGAGAGCCAGACAAGTCACCCCATCCTGGATTCCACTGGGTGTCTACTTTTCAAAAATGTATAGGTTTGCTAGGTTTCTCTAGGTGCTGGCAGAGCCAGGGTTCAAAATCTACAGCTAGGCACTTTGCAAAAAAAGGGTCAGTTTTCATTGTGAAAATGTGGTGTGTCCCGTTGCGTTTTGGGCCGTTTCCTGTCACGGGCACTAGGCCTACCCACACAAGTGAGGTGCCATTTTTCTCGGAAGACTTTGTGGAATGCGGGGCAGGTGGAATTTTGTGGATCCACGCAGTCTCCAGAACTTTCCACCACAGAAATGTGAGGAAAATGTGGTTTTTTGCCAAAGTTTGAGTTTTGCAAGGGATTCTGGGTAACAGAACCTGGAGACAGCCAGACAAGTCACCCCATCGTGGATTCCCCTGGGTGTCTTGTTTTCAAAAATGTATAGGTTTTCTAGGTTTCCCTAGGTGCCGGCAGAGCTAGGGTGCAAAATCTACAGCTAGGCACTTTGCAAAAAAAGGGTCAGTTTTGACTGTGAAAATGTGGTGTGTCCACATTGGGTTTGGGGCCGTTTCCTGTCGAGGGCACTAGGCCTACCCACACAAGTGAGGTACCATTTTTCTCGGAAGACTTTGGGGAATGCGGGGTGGGTGGAATTTTATGGATCCATGCAGATTCCAGAACTTTCCACCACAGAAATGTGAGGAAAATGTTTTTTTTTTTACAAAGTTTGAGGTTTGCAAGGGATTATGGGTAACAGAACCTGGTGAGAGCCAGACAAGTCACCCCATCCTGTATTAGCCTGGGTGCCTAGTTTTCAAAAATGTATAGGTTTGCTAGGTTTCCCTAGGTGCCGGCAGATCTAGGGTTCAAAATCTACAGCTAGGCACTTTGCAAAAAAAGGGTCAGTTTTCACAGTGAAAATGTGTTGTGTCCACATTGCGTTTTGGGCCGTTTCCTGTCGCGGGCACTAGGCCTACCCACACAAGTGAGGTACCATTTTTCTCTGAAGACTTTTGGGAATGCGGGGTGTGTGGAATTTTGTGAATCCATGCAGATTCCAGTACTTTCCACCACATAAAATATGAGGAAAATGTGTTTTGTTTACAAAGTTTGAGGTTTGCAAGGAATTCTGGGTAACAGAACCTGGTGAGATCCAGACAAGTCACCCCATATTGTATTACCTTGGGTGTCTAGTTTTTAAAAATGTATAGGTTTGTTAGGTTTCCCTAGGTGCGGGCCGAGCTAGGGTTCAAAATCTACAGCTAGGCACTTTGCAAAAAAAGAGTCAGTTTTCACTGTGAAATGTGGTGTGTCTACGTTGCATTTTGGGCCGTTTCCTGTCGCGGGCACTCGTCCTACCCACACAAGTGAGGTCCCATTTTTTTCGGAAGACTTTGGGGAATGCGGGGTGCATGGAATTTTGTGGATCCACGCAGATTCCAGAACCTTCCACCACAGAAATATGAGGAAAGTGTGTTTTTTTTTTACAAAGTTTGAGGTTTGCAAGTGATTCTGGGTAACAGAACTTGGTGAGAGCCAGACAAGTCACCCCATCCTGGATTCCACTGGGTGTCTACTTTTCAAAAATGTATAGGTTTGCTAGGTTTCCCTAGGTGCCGGCATAGCAAGGGTTCAAAATTTACAGCTAGGCACTTTGCAAAAAATGGATCAGTTTTCACTGTGAAAATGTGGTGTGTCTACGTTGCGTTTTGGGACGTTTCCTGTCGCAGGCACTAGGCCTACCCACACAAGTGAGGCACCATTTTTCTCAGAAGACTTTGGGGAATGTGGGGTGGCTGGAATTTTGTGGATCCACGCAGATTCCAGAACTTTCCACCACAGAAATATGAGGAAAGTGTGTTTTTTTTACAAAGTTTGAGGTTTCCAAGTGATTCTGGGTAACAGAACCTGGAGTCAGCCAGACAAGTCACCCCATACTGGATTCCCCTGGGTGTCTTGTTTTCAAAAATGTATAGCTTTGTTAGGTTTCCCTAGGTGCCGGCAGAACTAGGGTGCAAAATCTACAGCTAGGCACTTTGCAAAAAAAGGGTCAGTTTTCACTGTGAAAATGTGGTGTGTCCACGTTGCGTTTTGGGCCGTTTCCTGTCAAGGGCACTAGGCCTAACCACACAAGTGAGGTACCATTTTTCTCGGAAGACTTTGGGAAATGCGGGGTGAGTGGAATTTTATGGATCCATGCAGATTCCAGAACTTTCCACCACAGAAATGTGAGGATAATGTTTTTTTTTTTTTACAAAGTTTGAGGTTTGGAAGGGATTCTGGGTAACAGAACCTGGTGAGAGCCAGACAAGTCACCCCATCCTGGATTCCCCTGGGTGTCTAGCTTCCAAAAAAGTATAGGTTTGCTAGGTTTCCCTTGGTGCCGGCAGAGCAAGGGTTCAAAATCTACAGCTGGGCACTTTGCAAAAAAAGAGTCCGTTTTCACTGTGAAAATGTGGTGTGTCCACGTTGCATTTTGGGCCGTTTCCTCTCGCGGGCGCTCGGCCTACCCACACAAGTGAGGTACCATTTTTTTCGGAAGACTTTGGGGAATGCGGGGTGGGTGGAATTTTGTGGATCCACGTTGATTCCAGAACTTTCCACCACAGAAATATGAAGAAAGTGTGTTTTTTTTTTACAAAGTTTGAGGTTTGCAAGTGATTCTGGGTAACAGAACCTGGTGAGAGCCAGACAAGTCACCCCATCCTGGATTCCACTGGGTGTCTAGTTTTAAAAAATCTATAGGTTTGCTAGGTTTCTCTAGGTGCTGGCAGAGCCAGGGTTCAAAATCTACAGCTAGGCACTTTGCAAAAAAAGGGTCAGTTTTCATTGTGAAAATGTGGTGTGTCCCGTTGCGTTTTGGGCCGTTTCCTGTCACGGGCACTAGGCCTACCCACACAAGTGAGGTGCCATTTTTCTCGGAAGACTTTGTGGAATGCGGGGCAGGTGGAATTTTGTGGATCCACGCAGTCTCCAGAACTTTCCACCACAGAAATGTGAGGAAAATGTGTTTTTTTGCCAAAGTTTGAGTTTTGCAAGGGATTCTGGGTAACAGAACCTGGTGAGAGCCAGACAAGTCACCCCAACCTGTATTAGCCTGGGTGTCTAGTTTTCAAAAATGTATAGGTTTGCTAGGTTTCCCTAGGTGCCGGCAGAACTAGGGTGCAAAATCTACAGCTAGGCACTTTGCAAAAAAGGGTCAGTTTTCACTGTGAAAATGTGGTGTGTCCACGTTGCGTTTTGGGCCGTTTCCTGTCAAGGGCACTAGGCCTACCCACACAAGTGAGGTACCATTTTTCTCGGAAGACTTTGGGTAATGCGGGGTGAGTGGAATTTTATGGATCCATGCAGATTCCAGAACTTTCCACCACAGAAATGTGAGGAAAATGTTGTTTTTTTTACAAAGTTTGAGGTTTGGAAGGGATTCTGGGTAACAGAACCTGGTGAGAGCCAGACAAGTCACCCCATCCTGGATTCCCCTGGGTGTCTAGCTTCCAAAAAAGTATAGGTTTGCTAGGTTTCCCTTGGTGCCGGCAGAGCAAGGGTTCAAAATCTACAGCTAGGCACTGTGCAGAAAAAGAGTCAGTTTTCACTGTGAAAATGTGGTGTGTCCACGTTGCATTTTGGGCCGTTTCCTGTCGCGGGCACTCGGCCTACCCACACAAGTGAGGTACCATTTTTCTCGGAAGACTTTTGGGAATGCGGGGTGTGTGGAATTTTGTGAATCCACGCAGATTTCAGTAGTTTCCACCACATAAAATATGAGGAAAATGTGTTTTATTTACAAAGTTTGAGGTTTGCAAGGAATTCTGGGTAACAGAACCTGGTGAGATCCAGACAAGTCACCCCATATTGGATTACCCTGGATGTCTAGTTTTAAAAAATGTATAGGTTTCTTAGGTTTCCCTAGGTGCGGGCAGAGCTAGGGTTCAAAATCTACAGCTAGGCTCTTTGCAAAAAAAGAGTCAGTTTTTCACTGTGAAATGCGGTGTGTCCATGTTGCATTTTGGGCCGTTTCCTGTCGCGGACACTCGGCCTACCCAGACAAGTGAGGTACCATTTTTCTCGGAAGACTTTGGAGAATGGAGGGTGGGTGGAATTTTGTGGATCCACGTAGATTCCAGAACGTTCCACCACAGAAATATGAGGAAAGTGTGGTTTTTTTTTACAAAGTTTGAGGTTTGCAAGTGATTCTGGGTAACAGAACTTGGTGAGAGCCAGACAAGTCACCCCATATTGGATTCCCTGGGTGTCTTGTTTTCAAAAATGTATAGCTTTGTTAGGTTTCCCTAGGTGCCGGCAGAACTAGGGTGCAAAATCTACAGCTAGGCACTTTGCAAAAAAAGGGTCAGTTTTCACTGTGAAATGTGGTGTGTCTACGTTGCATTTTGGGCCGTTTCCTGTCGCGGGCACTCGGCCTACCCACACAAGTGAGGTCCCATTTTTTTCGGAAGACTTTGGGGAATGCGGGGTGCATGGAATTTTGTGGATCCACGCAGATTCCAGAACCTTCCACCACAGAAATATGAGGAAAGTGTGGTTTTTTTTTTACAAAGTTTGAGGTTTGCAAGTGATTCTGGGTAACAGAACTTGGTGAGAGCCAGACAAGTCACCCCATCCTGGATTCCACTGGGTGTCTACTTTTCAAAAATGTATAGGTTTGCTAGGTTTCCCTAGGTGCCGGCATAGCAAGGGTTCAAAATTTACAGCTAGGCACTTTGCAAAAAAAGGGTCAGTTTTCACTGTGAAAATGTGGTGTGTCTACGTTGCGTTTTGGGACGTTTCCTGTCGCAGGCACTAGGCCTACCCACACAAGTGAGGCACCATTTTTCTCAGAAGACTTTGGGGAATGTGGGGTGGCTGGAATTTTGTGGATCCACGCAGATTCCAGAACTTTCCACCACAGAAATATGAGGAAAGTGTGTTTTTTTACAAAGTTTGAGGTTTCCAAGTGATTCTGGGTAACAGAACCTGGAGTCAGCCAGACAAGTCACCCCATACTGGATTCCCCTGGGTGTCTTGTTTTCAAAAATGTATAGCTTTGTTAGGTTTCCCTAGGTGCCGGCAGAACTAGGGTGCAAAATCTACAGCTAGGCACTTTGCAAAAAAAAGGTCAGTTTTCACTGTGAAAATGTGGTGTGTCCACGTTGCGTTTTGGGCCGTTTCCTGTCAAGGGCACTAGGCCTAACCACACAAGTGAGGTACCATTTTTCTCGGAAGACTTTGGGAAATGCGGGGTGAGTGGAATTTTATGGATCCATGCAGATTCCAGAACTTTCCACCACAGAAATGTGAGGATAATGTTTTTTTTTTTTTACAAAGTTTGAGGTTTGGAAGGGATTCTGGGTAACAGAACCTGGTGAGAGCCAGACAAGTCACCCCATCCTGGATTCCCCTGGGTGTCTAGCTTCCAAAAAAGTATAGGTTTGCTAGGTTTCCCTTGGTGCCGGCAGAGCAAGGGTTCAAAATCTACAGCTGGGCACTTTGCAAAAAAAGAGTCCGTTTTCACTGTGAAAATGTGGTGTGTCCACGTTGCATTTTGGGCCGTTTCCTCTCGCGGGCGCTCGGCCTACCCACACAAGTGAGGTACCATTTTTTTCGGAAGACTTTGGGGAATGCGGGGTGGGTGGAATTTTGTGGATCCACGTTGATTCCAGAACTTTCCACCACAGAAATATGAAGAAAGTGTGTTTTTTTTTTACAAAGTTTGAGGTTTGCAAGTGATTCTGGGTAACAGAACCTGGTGAGAGCCAGACAAGTCACCCCATCCTGGATTCCACTGGGTGTCTAGTTTTAAAAAATCTATAGGTTTGCTAGGTTTCTCTAGGTGCTGGCAGAGCCAGGGTTCAAAATCTACAGCTAGGCACTTTGCAAAAAAAGGGTCAGTTTTCATTGTGAAAATGTGGTGTGTCCCGTTGCGTTTTGGGCCGTTTCCTGTCACGGGCACTAGGCCTACCCACACAAGTGAGGTGCCATTTTTCTCGGAAGACTTTGTGGAATGCGGGGCAGGTGGAATTTTGTGGATCCACGCAGTCTCCAGAACTTTCCACCACAGAAATGTGAGGAAAATGTGTTTTTTTGCCAAAGTTTGAGTTTTGCAAGGGATTCTGGGTAACAGAACCTGGTGAGAGCCAGACAAGTCACCCCAACCTGTATTAGCCTGGGTGTCTAGTTTTCAAAAATGTATAGGTTTGCTAGGTTTCCCTAGGTGCCGGCAGAACTAGGGTGCAAAATCTACAGCTAGGCACTTTGCAAAAAAAGGGTCAGTTTTCACTGTGAAAATGTGGTGTGTCCACGTTGCGTTTTGGGCCGTTTCCTGTCAAGGGCACTAGGCCTACCCACACAAGTGAGGTACCATTTTTCTCGGAAGACTTTGGGTAATGCGGGGTGAGTGGAATTTTATGGATCCATGCAGATTCCAGAACTTTCCACCACAGAAATGTGAGGAAAATGTTGTTTTTTTTACAAAGTTTGAGGTTTGGAAGGGATTCTGGGTAACAGAACCTGGTGAGAGCCAGACAAGTCACCCCATCCTGGATTCCCCTGGGTGTCTAGCTTCCAAAAAAGTATAGGTTTGCTAGGTTTCCCTTGGTGCCGGCAGAGCAAGGGTTCAAAATCTACAGCTAGGCACTGTGCAGAAAAAGAGTCAGTTTTCACTGTGAAAATGTGGTGTGTCCACGTTGCATTTTGGGCCGTTTCCTGTCGCGGGCACTCGGCCTACCCACACAAGTGAGGTACCATTTTTCTCGGAAGACTTTTGGGAATGCGGGGTGTGTGGAATTTTGTGAATCCACGCAGATTTCAGTAGTTTCCACCACATAAAATATGAGGAAAATGTGTTTTATTTACAAAGTTTGAGGTTTGCAAGGAATTCTGGGTAACAGAACCTGGTGAGATCCAGACAAGTCACCCCATATTGGATTACCCTGGATGTCTAGTTTTAAAAAATGTATAGGTTTCTTAGGTTTCCCTAGGTGCGGGCAGAGCTAGGGTTCAAAATCTACAGCTAGGCTCTTTGCAAAAAAGAGTCAGTTTTTCACTGTGAAATGCGGTGTGTCCATGTTGCATTTTGGGCCGTTTCCTGTCGCGGACACTCGGCCTACCCAGACAAGTGAGGTACCATTTTTCTCGGAAGACTTTGGAGAATGGAGGGTGGGTGGAATTTTGTGGATCCACGTAGATTCCAGAACGTTCCACCACAGAAATATGAGGAAAGTGTGGTTTTTTTTACAAAGTTTGAGGTTTGCAAGTGATTCTGGGTAACAGAACTTGGTGAGAGCCAGACAAGTCACCCCATATTGGATTCCCCTGGGTGTCTTGTTTTCAAAAATGTATAGCTTTGTTAGGTTTCCCTAGGTGCCGGCAGAACTAGGGTGCAAAATCTACAGCTAGGCACTTTGCAAAAAAAGGGTCAGTTTTCACTGTGAAATGTGGTGTGTCTACGTTGCATTTTGGGCCGTTTCCTGTCGCGGGCACTCGGCCTACCCACACAAGTGAGGTCCCATTTTTTTCGGAAGACTTTGGGGAATGCGGGGTGCATGGAATTTTGTGGATCCACGCAGATTCCAGAACCTTCCACCACAGAAATATGAGGAAAGTGTGGTTTTTTTTTACAAAGTTTGAGGTTTGCAAGTGATTCTGGGTAACAGAACTTGGTGAGAGCCAGACAAGTCACCCCATCCTGGATTCCACTGGGTGTCTACTTTTCAAAAATGTATAGGTTTGCTAGGTTTCCCTAGGTGCCGGCATAGCAAGGGTTCAAAATTTACAGCTAGGCACTTTGCAAAAAAAGGGTCAGTTTTCACTGTGAAAATGTGGTGTGTCTACGTTGCGTTTTGGGACGTTTCCTGTCGCAGGCACTAGGCCTACCCACACAAGTGAGGCACCATTTTTCTCAGAAGACTTTGGGGAATGTGGGGTGGCTGGAATTTTGTGGATCCACGCAGATTCCAGAACTTTCCACCACAGAAATATGAGGAAAGTGTGTTTTTTTACAAAGTTTGAGGTTTCCAAGTGATTCTGGGTAACAGAACCTGGAGTCAGCCAGACAAGTCACCCCATACTGGATTCCCCTGGGTGTCTTGTTTTCAAAAATGTATAGCTTTGTTAGGTTTCCCTAGGTGCCGGCAGAACTAGGGTGCAAAATCTACAGCTAGGCACTTTGCAAAAAAAAGGTCAGTTTTCACTGTGAAAATGTGGTGTGTCCACGTTGCGTTTTGGGCCGTTTCCTGTCAAGGGCACTAGGCCTAACCACACAAGTGAGGTACCATTTTTCTCGGAAGACTTTGGGAAATGCGGGGTGAGTGGAATTTTATGGATCCATGCAGATTCCAGAACTTTCCACCACAGAAATGTGAGGATAATGTTTTTTTTTTTTTTACAAAGTTTGAGGTTTGGAAGGGATTCTGGGTAACAGAACCTGGTGAGAGCCAGACAAGTCACCCCATCCTGGATTCCCCTGGGTGTCTAGCTTCCAAAAAAGTATAGGTTTGCTAGGTTTCCCTTGGTGCCGGCAGAGCAAGGGTTCAAAATCTACAGCTGGGCACTTTGCAAAAAAAGAGTCCGTTTTCACTGTGAAAATGTGGTGTGTCCACGTTGCATTTTGGGCCGTTTCCTCTCGCGGGCGCTCGGCCTACCCACACAAGTGAGGTACCATTTTTTTCGGAAGACTTTGGGGAATGCGGGGTGGGTGGAATTTTGTGGATCCACGTTGATTCCAGAACTTTCCACCACAGAAATATGAAGAAAGTGTGTTTTTTTTTTACAAAGTTTGAGGTTTGCAAGTGATTCTGGGTAACAGAACCTGGTGAGAGCCAGACAAGTCACCCCATCCTGGATTCCACTGGGTGTCTAGTTTTAAAAAATGTATAGGTTTGCTAGGTTTCTCTAGGTGCTGGCAGAGCCAGGGTTCAAAATCTACAGCTAGGCACTTTGCAAAAAAAGGGTCAGTTTTCATTGTGAAAATGTGGTGTGTCCCGTTGCGTTTTGGGCCGTTTCCTGTCACGGGCACTAGGCCTACCCACACAAGTGAGGTGCCATTTTTCTCGGAAGACTTTGTGGAATGCGGGGCAGGTGGAATTTTGTTGATCCACGCAGTCTCCAGAACTTTCCACCACAGAAATGTGAGGAAAATGTGTTTTTTTGCCAAAGTTTGAGTTTTGCAAGGGATTCTGGGTAACAGAACCTGGTGAGAGCCAGACAAGTCACCCCAACCTGTATTAGCCTGGGTGTCTAGTTTTCAAAAATGTATAGGTTTGCTAGGTTTCCCTAGGTGCCGGCAGAACTAGGGTGCAAAATCTACAGCTAGGCACTTTGCAAAAAAAGGGTCAGTTTTCAGTGTGAAAATGTGGTGTGTCCACGTTGCGTTTTGGGCCGTTTCCTGTCAAGGGCACTAGGCCTACCCACACAAGTGAGGTACCATTTTTCTCGGAAGACTTTGGGTAATGCGGGGTGAGTGGAATTTTATGGATCCATGCAGATTCCAGAACTTTCCACCACAGAAATGTGAGGAAAATGTTGTTTTTTTACAAAGTTTGAGGTTTGGAAGGGATTCTGGGTAACAGAACCTGGTGAGAGCCAGACAAGTCACCCCATCCTGGATTCCCCTGGGTGTCTAGCTTCCAAAAAAGTATAGGTTTGCTAGGTTTCCCTTGGTGCCGGCAGAGCAAGGGTTCAAAATCTACAGCTAGGCACTGTGCAGAAAAAGAGTCAGTTTTCACTGTGAAAATGTGGTGTGTCCACGTTGCATTTTGGGCCGTTTCCTGTCGCGGGCACTCGGCCTACCCACACAAGTGAGGTACCATTTTTCTCGGAAGACTTTTGGGAATGCGGGGTGTGTGGAATTTTGTGAATCCACGCAGATTTCAGTAGTTTCCACCACATAAAATATGAGGAAAATGTGTTTTATTTACAAAGTTTGAGGTTTGCAAGGAATTCTGGGTAACAGAACCTGGTGAGATCCAGACAAGTCACCCCATATTGGATTACCCTGGGTGTCTAGTTTTAAAAAATGTATAGGTTTCTTAGGTTTCCCTAGGTGCGGGCAGAGCTAGGGTTCAAAATCTACAGCTAGGCTCTTTGCAAAAAAAGAGTCAGTTTTTCACTGTGAAATGCGGTGTGTCCATGTTGCATTTTGGGCCGTTTCCTGTCGCGGACACTCGGCCTACCCAGACAAGTGAGGTACCATTTTTCTCGGAAGACTTTGGAGAATGGAGGGTGGGTGGAATTTTGTGGATCCACGTAGATTCCAGAACGTTCCACCACAGAAATATGAGGAAAGTGTGTTTTTTTTTTACAAAGTTTGAGGTTTGCAAGTGATTCTGGGTAACAGAACCTGGTGAGAGCCAGACAAGTCACCCCATCCTGGATTTCACTGGGTGTCTACTTTTCAAAAATGTATAGGTTTGCTAGGTTTCTCTAGGTGCCGGCAGAGCCAGGGTTCAAAATCTACAGCTAGGCACTTTGCAAAAAAAGGGTCAGTTTTCATTGTGAAAATGTGGTGTGTCCTGTTGCGTTTTGGGCCGTTTCCTGTCGCGGGCACTAGGCCTACCCACACAAGTGAGGTGCCATTTTCTTGGAAGACCTTGTGGAATGCGGGGCAGGTGGAATTTTGTGGATCCACGCAGTCTCCAGAACTTTCCACCAAAGAAATGTGAGGAAAATGTGTTTTTTTGCCAAAGTTTGAGGTTTGCAAGGGATTCTGGGTAACAGAACCTGGAGACAGCCAGACAAGTCACCCCATCGTGGATTCCCCTGGGTGTCTTGTTTTCAAAAATGTATAGGTTTGCTATGTTTCCCTCGGTGCCGGCAGAGCTAGGGTGCAAAATCTACAGCTAGGCACTTTGCAAAAAAAGGGTCAGTTTTCACTGTGAAAATGTGGTGTGTCCATGTTGCGTTTTGGGCCGTTTCCTGTCGAAGGCACTAGGCCTACCCACACAAGTGAGGTACCATTTTTCTCGGAAGACTTTGGGGAATGCGGGGTGGGTGGAATTTTGGGGATCCATGCAGATTCCAGAACTTTCCACCACAGAAATGTGAGGAAGATGTTTTTTTTTTTTACAAAGTTTGAGGTTTGCAAGGGATTCTGGCTAACAGAACCTGGTGAGAGCCAGACAAGTCACCCCATCCTGTATTACCCTGGGTGTCTAGTTTTCAAAAATGTATAGGTTTGCTAGGTTTCCCTAGGTGCCGGCAGAGCAAGGGTTCAAAATTTACAGCTAGGAACTTTGCAAAAAAAAGGGTCAGTTTTCACAGTGAAAATGTGGTGTGTCCACATTGCGTTTTGGGCCGTTTCCTGTCACGGGCACTAGGCCTACCCACACAAGTGAGGCACCATTTTCCTCGGAAGACTTTGGGGCATGTGGGGTGGCTGGAATTTTGTGGATCCACGCAGATTCCAGAACTTTCCACCACAGAAATATGAGGAAAGTGTGTTTTTTTTTACAAAGTTTGAGGTCTGCAAGTGATTCTGGGTAACAGAACCTGGTGAGAGCCAGACAAGTCACCCCATCCTGGATTCCACTGGGTGTCTAGTTTTCAAAAATGTATAGGTTTGCTAGGTTTCTCTAGGTGCCGGTAGAGCTAGTGATGGAGCAAGGACTCATAAATGAGACTTGCTCGGAAGCAATCTTCTCACAGTATTAATTTATTAACTTTGTAATGTTATACTAATCAATGCACAACACCAACATAAGTAGAAGGAAGCTTGCATATGTGTTTAAGCTAACAAATAATGCTTGTCTAATCTAAAGTGGCCGCTAAAGCGCGGGAAACCTATTGCGCATGTCTCAACCATATCACATGGTGTGACGTCTTTCTTTGCTTGGAGGCAAATTCTCGCTTCTGCGCAGTGTGTATTAAAATGGCTGCTTAATGTTTTCACGTGCTGCAGCTTGCTTACATGTTGCAATTCAACTGTGATATCCTAATGCTACTAATGCGGGATAGAAAATATAATTAAATGGGAATAGAGTAGAAAGAGTGGGTATACCGTGAAACATTTTATTTGTGATTTGAATATTTTCTTCTTTGACTTTTATTAGTTCGTAAGTGGGCCCAGGGGTTGGTTGAACCGAAAACTCGAGAGAAATGGTTTTTGCGCATGCGCCCTGACGAACCTGCCCAGAAAAGAGGATGAAGTCAACCTGGACGTCGTCCAAGGCCATGACCTGATGGCCAACATTATTGTACCCAAGATGTCCTAACCGAAAGAAACAAATTGTATAAATATTGTAATAAACTTTGTTGTGAGACGGGTGGGAAATAAAGCAAATGTATTAATTGTGATGGGCGGTATTTTTAAACAATGGGCTTAAAGAAATTGAATAAAATCAATATGGTGTGAGGTTCAACCCCCTGTCCCCGTCCAATCAGAAGTAGTGGGCCCATAATTCTGCAACATTAAGGGGAGGTACATGGGCGTAGAAGGGTATAATAGATATAGCATTAGCAAATTAGTTAGAGCTAGCATTAGGACGCACCACAGGAGAAGAGTGCGAGGTCCGAGATCCATGCAGACTGAACCGCTGTCCAGAGAGGTCCTGGCGTGGGGGCGGCGGTGTACCTAGAAGGAATACACGGGAGAAATCAACGAGAAGCGAAGTACCAGAGAGGGGAACGACGCAGGCGTCGTTGATAGAGAGGTCACCTATCCCATCCTGAACTTGGTCCGGATGTCATTGCTCTTCATCCTTCCTGAGACCTATCTTTCCAACTCCTTGGCCAAGGGGTTTGGTTCTCGCACTTTTAGGTAACTATAAATGCAAACCTTAGTTGCGCTGCTGACTCTATCTTCTCCTTTCTGAGGGACCGTCATTTATCGATAATTGATTATTATACTTCATCCTTGATATACGATTTAAGTATCATGTGGTTCTGTATTTTACTCTGCTAAATCTTTAGATAAATATTTTAAAACTTCCTGACTCAGTGATTATTTCAGGAGTTATGAATTATATTGAATGTCACTCATTTTAAACTTCCCAATTAGCAGGGGGTCCATTGGTAAGTCATTACTCTTCAATCAAGAAAAGTAATTGGTAGCAGGGATTTTGATAAAGAGTACAACTGACCCACCAGCAGAAATTACTACCGTAGTATGAATGTATGGGCCCAAGTGAGTATTTTATGTATGAATGCTTGATGCTAGTAACGCGCTGGATCACTAGGGTTCAAAATCTACAGCTAGGCACTTTGCAAAAAAAGGGTCAGTTTTCATTGTGAAAACGTGGTGTGTCCCGTTGCGTTTTGGGCCGCTTCCTGTCGCGGGCACTAGGCCTACCCACACAAATGAGGCACCATTTTTCTCGGATGACTTTGTGGAATGCGGGGCAGGTGGAATTTTGTGGATCCACGCAGTTTCCAGAACTTTCCACCACAGAAATGTGAGGAAAATTTGTTTTTTTGCCAAAGTTTGAGGTTTGCAAGGGATTCTGGGTAACAGAACCTCGAGACAGCCAAACAAGTCACCCCATCCTGGATTCCCCTGGGTGTCTTGTTTCCAAAAACGTATAGCTTTGTTAGGTTTCCCTAGGTGCCGGCAGAGCTAGGGTGCAAAATCTACAGCTAGGCACTTTGCAAAAAAAGGGTCAGTTTTCACTATGAAAATGTGGTGTGTCCACGTTGCGTTTTGGGCCGTTTCCTGTCGAGGGCACTAGGCCTACCCACACAAGTGAGGTACCATTTTTCTTGGAAGACTTTGGGGAATGCCGGGTGAGTGGAATTTTGTGGATCCATGCAGATTCCAGAACTTTCCACCACAGAAATGTGAGGAAAATGTTTTTTTTTTTTTACAAAGTTTGAGGTTTGGAAGGGATTCTGGGTAACAGAACCTGATGAGAGCCAGACAAGTCCCCCCATCCTGGATTCCCCTGGGTGTCTAGCTTCCAAAAATGTATAGGTTTGCTAGGTTTCCTTTGGTGCCGGCAGAGCAAGGGTTAACAATCTACAGCTAGGCACTTTGCAAAAAAAGAGTCAGTTTTCACTGTGAAAATGTGGTGTGTCCACTTTGCATTTTGGGCCGTTTCCTGTCGCGGGCACTCGGCCTACCCACACAAGTGAGGTACCATTTTTCTCGGAAGACTTTTGGGAATGCGGGGTGTGTGGAATTTTGTGAATCCACGCAGATTCCAGTACTTTCCACCGCATAAAATATGAGGAAAATGTGTTTTATTTACAAAGTTTGAGGTTTGCAAGGAATTCTGGGTAACAGAACCTGGTGAGATCCAGACAAGTCACACCATATTGTATTACCCTGGGTGTCTAGTTTAAAAAAATTTATAGGTTTGTTAGGTTTCCCTAGGTGCGGGCAGAGCTAGGGTTCAAAATCTACAGCTAGGCACTTTGCAAAAAAAGAGGCCGTTTTCACTGTGAAATGTGGTGTGTCCACATTGCATTTTGGGCCATTTCCTGTCGAGGGAACTAGGCCTACCCACACAAGTGAGGTACCATTTTTCTCGGAAGACTTTGGGTAATGCGGGTTGGGTGGAATTTTGTGGATCCATGCAGATTCCAGAACTTTCCACCACAGAAATGTGAGGAAAATGTTTTTTTTTTACAAAGTTTGAGGTTTGCAAGGGATTCTGGGTAACAGAACCTGGTGAGAGCCAGACAAGTCACCCCATCCTGGATTCCACTGGGTGTTTAGTTTTCAAAAATGTATAGGTTTGCTAGGTTTCTGTAGGTGCCGGCAGAGCTAGGGTTCAAAATCTACAGCTAGGCACTTTGCAAAAAAAGGGTCAGTTTTCATTGTGAAAACGTGGTGTGTCCCGTTGCGTTTTGGGCCGCTTCCTGTCGCGGGCACTAGGCCTACCCACACAAGTGAGGCACCATTTTTCTCGGAAGACTTTGTGGAATGCGGGGCAGGTGGAATTTTGTGGATCCATGCAGTTTCCAGAACTTTCCACCACAGAAATGTGAGGAAAATGTGTTTTTTGCCAAAGTTTGAGGTCTGCACGGGATTCTGGGTAACAGAACCTGGAGACAGCTAGACAAGTCACCCCATCCTGGATTCCCCTGGGTGTCTTGTTTTAAAAAATGTATAGCTTTGTTAGGTTTCCCTAGGTGCCGGCAGAGCTAGGGTGCAAAATCTACTGCCAGGCACTTTGCAAAAAAAGGGTCTGTTTTCACTGTGAAAATGTGGTGTGTCCACGTTGCGTTTTGGGCCATTTCCTATCGAGGGCACTATGCCTACCCACACAAGTGAGGTACCATTTTTCTCGGAAGACTTTGCGGAATTCGGGGTGAGTGGAATTTTGTGGATCCATGCAGATTCCAGAACTTTCCACCACAGAAATGTGAGGAAAATGTTTTTTTGTTTTACAAAGTTTGAGGTTTGGAAGGGATTCTGGGTAACAGAACCTGGTGAGAGCCAGACAAGTCAACCCATCCTGGATTCCCCTGGGTGTCTAGTTTCCAAAAATGTATAGGTTTGCTAGGTTTCCCTTGGTGCCGGCAGAGCAAATGTTCAAAATCTACAGCTAGGCACTTTGCAAAACAAGGGTCAGTTTTCAGTGTGAAAATGTGGTGTGTCCACTTTGCGTTTTGGGCCGTTTCCTGCCGCGGGCACTAGGCGTACCCACACAAGTGAGGTACCATTTTTCTCGGAAGACTTTGGGAAATGCGGGGTGGGTGGAATTTTGTGGATCCACACAGATTCCAGAACTTTCCACCACAGAAATGTGAGGAAAATGTGTTTTTTTTTACAAAGTTTGAGGTTTGCAAGGGATTCTGTGTAACAGAACCTGGTGAGAGCCAGACAAGTCACCCCATGCTGGATTCCCCTGGGTGTCTAGTTTTAAAAAATGTATACGTTTGCTAGGTTTCCCTAGGTGCCGGCAGAGCAAGGGTTCAAAGTCTACAGCTAGGCACTTTGTAAAAAAAGGGTCAGTTTTCACTGCAAAAATGAAGTGTGTCCACGTTGCGTTTTGAGCCGTGTTCGTGCCGCGGGCACTAGGCCTACCCACACAAGTGAGGTACCATTTTTATCAGGTGGCTTAGGGTAACACAGGACTTTAAAGCAACTGTTATTACCTATTGACTTTCGATGCATTTCTGCCTTTCAAATGAAAGACAATGGGTAAAAAAAAGTCACTTTGAAAAATGTCCTATAATTCTCATGCTAGTATGGGTACTCACAATTTTGGAAATGTGCAAATAGCTACTGTTTCTAAACTCTATGGGGGATATTCTCAAGAACGCGTGTTAACTATCGCCAAATTCGCTTAACACAACTTCTCACATCGCAGTCCATCGCGGGAAAATAACACCGTGTTAACCCAGTATTCTCAACCCGACGGCACCATGCGATAGTCTCACGATAACACGACAAATGCCCGCGTTAAAATGTACGCGACGCCGAAAAAATGCGAAACATGAACGTGAAAAAAGTTGCGATGTCCCCAATGGCGATACAAAAATCAGCGATAACCAGCGACAGGCCTGCGATTCCCACGCGCCATGCGTGAGAATGCACTATAAAAGCAGAGAAGAAAAAATTTAACTGCGTAGCACCATGGACGCACCCGGACCGAGTGCAGAGGACAACGCGAACCCAACAAGCCCCACAGATGACCAGCCCGGAACCCCGGGGCCGGGGAAGGGCAAGGAGATGAGGAAGAGGAAGACGGGGTTCAGTCCGCAGGAAAAATGGATCATCGTCACGGAGGTGACAGAACACTACCAACAACTGTTTGTCACCTCCACTGTGTCATCGGCAACACAAACGGAAATATGGCAGTCCATCGTGAACAACTTGAACGCAGTCGGAGTGTTGAAGAGGTCAATGGAGGAGGTCAAGAGGCGCTGGCATGATGTGAAAAGCCAAACCAAGCAGAAACTCGCTGCCAACCGGAAGGCAGCAACGTCGACTGGAGGTAGGATTCCTGAGCCACAGGAGGAGCTGGATGAGCTGTAGGAAATGGTGGCCACAGTCATCAGTGCGGAGACGGTGCAAGGAGTCGGGAGTCTGGACACTGCTCGATATTACCAGACCCACAGCATCAGGGTGAGTAACGACCAGGGACTGGGGGAATGGGGGAGATGGGCACAATGGCACACATGCACAATTATGTGTAGCACACTGCACACCCACAATGACTGTGGAACATGTCCCTGATGGCCTTGGCACACTGCAGCACACATAGAAACACCAAGTAGGCCCCCGTCCACCATGTGCACAAATGCCCCCCCATCACCAATCTCACAACCTACCCATGCACATGTGCTGAACCCAGCAAAGCAGCGGCTCTGTGAGCCACACTGACAATGCAAATGACACTGCATGACCAATAGCATAGCTGCAGTCAAAATACATGACATGGTGCACGACACGACACTGAGGTGGCCCAGTGTGGATAACATCCTCAAAGGAGCGGGTCACACTCTGACACATCCACGTGCACATACAACCCCTGACGTCAACAACACATCTGCAGACAAACAATGCACAAGAGTCCATAATCCGTCCACGAGCACAAATGACCCAAGTCGCCAACATCTCAGCACCGTAAAAGCACACAAGTCAAAGGCACACCACCTCAAAGGGATAAGGGGCCGCTAAATCAGAGCTGGTGGGGCGACTCTCCCACAATGCAGCACACACACATAGCAATAACGGCACATCAACATTGATGACAATGTGGTACTAAGTGCCACACTTACACCACAGAACAGAGGACACAACTGGTGCCACATGTGCGTAGAAACTGGCCAATCACATCAGGCATAGCAGGAAACTGTCAGATGATAATGTACGAGTACAACCTCACATCCGTCATGTAGTTGAAATGTCCACTGTCTCCCATCAAACACCCAGCTCCTCCAAAACAGTCACAATGTACATTGTCATGCAGTCTGAATGTAAACATGTGCAATGCGTGCACAGACATGGAACACACTGTTAACCTGCATCTCCCTTTCACATTGCGGAGGGACAATCAACACCTCCTGCAGAGCAGACCAGACATCTCTTCAGTGATGATGAGGAGGGACCCCCTGGCCATCTGCTACGACACCCTCCAACGGCTCATAGACAGCCTCCGCACCCCACCTCCAGGAGCAGGGCAGCCCAGCTGCATCGAGGTGAACCCACCCCCTGCACAGACCACACAGCAGGAAGCACCCACCACCACGGCTGGCTCCCAGCACCTCACCGAAGAACACATGGCATTCCAATGCCGTGTGTCAGACTGCCTGAGGGCGCTGGCTGAACAGGTGCGGCTGGGTTTTGACCTCATGGCAGCCAAACTAGATGCCATACGTGGGTGTCTTAGTCCCATCAGGGACCACTTACAGTCCCTAACAGACACCCACAGTCCGCTCCATGCCCTACAACAATCCTTGGCTGACCTCGCTGGAGCCATTACTCGGATACAAGAACTGTCTAGTCAGACAGGCTCCAGCGATGACAGCACAGAGTTGGCACAGATGCGGAGGACAATGGAGAACATGGAGCGGATGCAGGCAGGAAGGATGGCTGCCACGGCTGAACACCAGCGAGATGTAGCTGGGATCTTCCATGCCCTGCAGATCCTCATCTTGCCATTGCTGCCACAGAGCCTGTACCAGATAACTGCTGCAGGAACTTGGACACACACATCTCCGCCCCCTGATGTGTCAGTGGCACCCAGTGATGCAGCCATACCACCTCCGCCCCCTGATGTGGCAGTGGCACACAGTGATGCAGCCATAACACCACCACACACACCTGGCACACCTGACATAGAAGACATATCTGAGGACGAAGATGTGGATGGTAATGACTCTGTGTCAGAAAGGAGGTTGTAGCATTCATCCCCCGCCATATGGCCTGTTTCTGCTTGGTACAGCCCTCTGCATCATGCCCTGGTACAACACCTTCCACTGTCCCCTGAAACACTCTGCGACATTCACCTGGACCCCCACATGGACTGCCATATCTGCTCTGGTTACCAATGACACAGCAAACAGGCTGCAGACTCAACCCTTCCTCTACCGATTAACTTGTCATTCCCTAAAGGACTCTGTTTGGCCCTCCACTGGGCAACCATGTAATGTGGGGTGTGCATGGTCATGTACTGCTCCAGCTCCGACACTCCACAGAGTGTGAATAAAACATTCCTAATCACACAGATGTGTCATGTCTATGTTCAATCAAGTATAACAGTATGGATTACTGTAGGGACATTGATTGCACAAAAAGGTACACCCTGGGAAATGACATCAATGCGCATGTTTGACCGTGACACACATGGCCAATTAGATGACTGTGAAGGTGTAAACTAGCAGTGGCCTCATTGATCTTGAACAACAATCTCGCAACCCCCCAACGTAGCCCCACGTCCATGTATTAAATAGGGCTGTGTTTTCAAAAATGTCAAAGTCGGTAGGAGGCCTGCATCACATGTGACAACAGAACATCTCTTCGCATACCTACACACACTCAACTGTGTGGACACAGCCTGGTTTGATGGAACACATTGATCCACATGGCAAGAAGTTGGACACCATACTCACATTGCTGAAGACACGTAAGCGCACAGGTCTACCAGCAACTCTCCCAAACACAATGTCTGGCTCACAGAGGTGGAGCTGGCAATAGGGACTCACCCCTAAGTGAAATGCGTCAGTTAGTCCCTCCCTGTGTACGGACAATGTTCATTGAGGCACACAACTTGGCATGCTAATCAACACTCATCACAGTTGAACACTAGTGAAGTTGCGTACACTTTATTAGCATGTGCATGTCAGTACGGGCAAGACAAGGGCCACAACATGCAGACCAATGCATCATACACTAACGGGCAGCAAAGGAACATGTAGGGGTGCAAGACATGGGGAGGCACAAATGAACACCAATCATTACGGATGCCAATGGTCTCAGCCCACCTTGCCTTGCTGGACGAGTCATGTGGTGTTTGGCGAATGCTCATTGCACCGTGTCAGGGGACACCACTCACAGCCCATGGGATCTGCATAGTCCTGTACCACCGGACTGCGCTGACTGTCTGCTCTGCTGACAGTGAGGAGGTGAAGGAGTCCAACAAGGTCACATGTAGTGCTACATTGCCATGTGTGTACTCTCCCTCCAGCGGTGTGTCAGGTTGAGGAACGTTGCCAGGCGCCACTGTCCACTCACCTTGCACAGGTGTGTGCCAACCCGCAGTGTTGCACGCACATGCATTCTGAGTCCAGGCGAATGCAGACATGTCCACTGTTATGGTGGGATATGTGTCCATTTCTCCAAGATGCAAAAGGGTGTTGGGCCCTGTGCTATGGGTTACAATCTTTTGTGGCTGCAGGAACGTAGTTACTTGTCCATGAAAGCGAGCGCAGCTTCATGGGCAATCAGTTCCAAGAGTACATCGTTGTCGACTTCAATGAACACGGGGGCGAGCCAATCCATTAGCTGGTCCAGACAGATGTGCTCCGTCCACGCCATTTCACCAATCCGCAACACAGCCCAATAGGGGAGCGCTTCGATGTAGTCACTGCACACGAGGAATTGTGCAATCTCACATGCCCAACTGCCAGCACATACGCCAAATACCAAGGCATCCCATGAACGGGTATCACCGTTACACTCCTGGTCGTGGTCCAACAGGGGGCGCACACACATGTCAAAATCCAGTTCAGCTACCGTTGTGTTGGATAGGCAGACATCCAAGGGCCACTAGAATATGCATGATCGACAGTGGAACCAGGGCTGGACGCAGGTGACGAACGCAAGACGGAAGCTCAGACGGTAACTGATGGCAGTGCCCCCAACAAATGCAGCATTCGGTCACGGTACAGTTCCACGTGACAGGGGTTGTGCATGTGCCCGGGATGTTCTGACATTGCGTTGTTCGCTCTCGTAGAACCGGCACTCTTCTGACCTGTAGCTGTTATGTGGATGATATGCCACAGCTCGGAGCAATGAGTCGTATGAGTGTGCAAAGTTTGGACGTATGGGTGTTCCTGTACGTAAGTGTCAAGGCCATTCCATGCAGGAGTACCTCGAGCAAGGACTTCTGGGTGTGGGGTGTGGATATGTTGATCTTTCATTAGCGCTGTGTGTAGTGTGGGAGTCATCATCATCTGCCATGGTATCTCTCTCAGGGGGTGCCTGCCGCATGCAATTCCAAGGTCGGAGGTGCAGATGTCCTTCCACCTTCTGTATTGAGACAAAGGGGCTTTCAACCCGAATGTTAGTCTGACTACTGCTTGTATCCTGGGAATGTGATGTGGCTTTCGCGCTGCAATTGAGGCTAGGCCTTGGGCTTATGGTGCACCAAAAGTGAGTAACACACAACAGTTGGCATGTATGAGCCAAGACCCCGAGCGGCCTTGCGCTCCTTGTACAATCCCTTTGTGTGCGGACGCCCTCCGGCTGCATGCAACATTGCAATATTGTCGATTGCGGGCCGTGTGGCACAGACACAACAACAGAGACACACGCATCAGTTGGTTTCCTGTGCAGCCCAGATATGAACCACGCCCAGAGGCCAGGGATAATTGTTCACACCCCTATGCTGGCCTGGCGTACGCCGAGCCAGCCCACTCGGCTTACGTATAAAGGGGGGGACAACGACGCTACGTGTCCCAGTTCTTCCCCACTGCCGGAGGTGACATGGCTGCGTCCGCCTGGCATATGACGAGACTCAATCATATAGGGTCCATGACTTGCGTTGCACGGAGTCGGTGGCAACGGTTACACTGCGGCAGGCATGGGCCTACCGCCACGGGACTGTGACTTTCTGTGCACTGAGGTAGGGGCACCTAAAGTGCTCAGCGGGTGTGCAGCCTGCGATGATGCCGTGTGCACTGATATGGTCTCTGCCATTGCAATAGCAAGACCCAGAATCAAGTGTGCGACTTGGTGGACCGCAGTGTAGGCCTGAGCCAGCGGGCAGCGTGGGCCTACCGCCACCTGGCGTTGCCTCGCGGTTCACAGAGTTAGTGGCACCTATAGAGCTGGGCGAGTGTGCAGCCTGCGATGATGCCGTGTGCACTGATATGATCTCTGCCATTGCAAAATCAAGACCCAGAATCAAGTGTGCGACCTGGTGGACCGCGGTGCATGGCTGCATGATGTGGAGGCTGCCAAGGTCGTGGGCCCCGGGCTTGGAGTTTGCACCGGCACGTGGTGGGCCCTCTTGGAGACACGCTGGTGGCGGAAGGTGAGCAGTGAGGCCTGGGTGCGCAGGGGCGGGCAATCCCCGCTGGGCGGCGGGAGGGGCTGGGGTGCAGCAGCCTGTGTGCGCAGGGGCAGCCAAGCGATATTGCCTTGTGCAATGATATGTACTCTGCCATCATTAGCTGTGGACTCTGTTTCAGATGAGGGACCTGGTGGACTGCAGTGTATACCGGCACGTGGTTGGAGACACACCGGTGGCAGCAGGTGAGCTGTGAGGCCTGAGTGCGTAGTGTCTGCACTGTCTCTCCCTGTCCCTCTCTTCCTTTCATAGTCTCTCTCTCTCCC
This sequence comes from Calotriton arnoldi, assembly GCA_963921515.1. NCBI lineage: Eukaryota > Metazoa > Chordata > Amphibia > Caudata > Salamandridae > Calotriton > Calotriton arnoldi. The sequence goes on from CAWUFW010014886.1 coordinate 199,495, forward strand.
TCTCTTTCTCTATCTTTCTCTCTCTCTCACTCTCCCTCTCTTTCTTTCACTGTCTCTCTCTCTTCCTCTCTTTCTCTATCTTTCTCTCTCTCTCACTCTCCCACTCTTTCTTTCACTGTCTCTCTCTCTCCCTCTCTTTCTCTATCTTTCTCTCTCTCACTCTCCCTCTCTTTCTTTCACTGTCTTTCTCTCCCTCTGTTGCTCTCTCTCTCCTTCTCCCTCCCTCCCCCTTTCTCTCTCTTTCTCTCTCTCCCTCTCTTTCACTCTCTCTCTCTCTCTCTCTCTCTCCATTTCTTTCTCTCTCTCTTTCTCTCTCTCTCTCTGTCCTTTGTTGGGCGCATGACGCACCTTCTTATCTTCAATTTTCTCTTGCAGGCTGTGACTTACAGATTGTCCAGAGAAGACCCGCCATGACTCTTCCAATTATTAGTATTGAGTTAAATTTGAATAAAATGATTATTTTTGAAATTCTAAGATGTATGAATGTTTTTCCTTTTTCGGACCACACATGAATGTTAATTGTTGTACTTGTGCGACATCAGGCGAATTGTTGTGTTCATGAATTTGTGAGGTAGATGTGAAATATCTTCGTCCGGGGGGGGGGGGTGCCCAGGGTAGGGCCCCGGGGAGGAAGGGGGGGCCTGGGTGTGGTGGCAGTGAGTGTTGTGGCCCTCTTGGGGCTCCGAGCTGCATGATCAGTAGCTCCATGGCATCTGTTGTTCTTCAGCTGTGGCTCTGGGCTGGGCTCCCTTTCTTGGTGCAGGTTGTTGTCAGACTTAACACCAGGTAGGAGAAGGTGTTAAATCCCTGCTGCTAACGCGCCTTTTTGCAAGTTTTTGCATCTTATCGCCGATCTGGCTGGTCGTTGAGAATGTTGCGGAGTGGTGTTTTTGCGGGTTTTTGCATGGGAACGCCTACTCTGCATATCATTAGCGTTAGTTGCCGGTGTCATCCGTGGCGATGTTTTTTGCGGCTGCTATTGCAGGTAAACTGGTGATAACGGCTGTTAGCACCTGCTTGTGAATGGTGCAATTAATTTATCGCCACTTTGGCTGCGATAAAGTGCCGCTAACTCGGCGATGAGTCCTTGAGAATATGCCCCTATATTTTGTTCCAATTTCAGAAATACATAGGTGTCTTTCATCCCGATTTTTCACTGTATATATTTTCCCAAATTAATTGCTATATACCCGGTACATAATAAAAAACCATTGCAAGACGCTGCTCAGTTATTGGCTCTGGGTTCGTCAGGTTCTTGGTGAATCTACAAGTCCTATATATCCCCACAACCAGAAAGGTCCCGCGGATGTAACGGTATATTGCTTTCAAACATCTGTCATAATTAGAAGAAGTTACAGGTGAAAACGTTGGCAAAAATTGCTGTTTTTTTCAACTCATTTTCAATTTTTCCTATTTTCAACTGTTAGTTTCTATAGAGAAACCTTGAAGGATCTACACAAATAACCCCTGGATAAATTCAAAATGTTGTCTACTTTTTTAAAATGAATAGATTTCCAGGATCCATTATTGCTTTCATACCCATTTCTACCATTAACTGGAAGAAGGTTGAAAGCACAAACAAATAGCAAAAATAGGCTATGTCCCAGTAAAATGCCAAAACTGTGTAAAAAATGTTGGCTTTCTGACAAAATTCTGTCAGTCCCTGAAAGCTGGCAAAATGGTGATTTCAGCCCCCCACAAACCCTTTGTTGATACCATTTGCAGGGAAAAAACCAGACGCTTTCATTTGCAGCACTTTTTTCGCATTTTTCCAAAAAAACGAACATTTAGCTGTATTTTGGCTAATTTCCGGGTCCCCTCCAGAGGAATCCACAAACCCTGGATACCTTTAGAATCCCCATGATGTTGAAAGAAAAGGACGCAAATTTGGCGTGGATACCTTATGTGGTCAAAACGTTACAGGGGCCTAAGCGCGAACTACCCCAAATAGCAAAAAAAAGGCTTAGCACAGGGGGGAAAAAGGCCTAGCAGCGAAGGGGTTAAAGGTTTGTTTTGCCAGGTTGAAATGTCAGTTTAAAACTGTACACCCAGGCTTTAGTGGGAGGCCTGGAGGCATGCTTTACAGTGGTATTTCAGTGGGTGGCACACTGTGTGGCGCAGCCCACCAGTAGCATTTTATTTACAGGCCCTGGGTATATATGGTGCCATTCACTAGAGATTTAAAAGTAAATTAAAGAGGGTGAAAATGGGTTCAGCAAACAAAGGCAAAATGACCTGGAGGTTGTCCCCTTTCATAAGTCTTTTTTTAGACTCGTCCCATCATGCCTACAGACTTGTTTCTACTTCATTCATGTTGAATGATTATTGATTATTTTTTACTCTAGTCTATGTTTTCTTGTTTGGAATATCCTTTTGCTGGACATCACAGTTCTTTTCTTCATACCCTGTTGTGAATTGTCTACTGCAACACATATCACTGTAGCTTCGCTGTGGCTCTGCCACTTACAAGATAATCAGAGTACCCCTGAAAGACTATTGATTCACCTTTTTTTTATAATAGGCGATGTGGAAGCTATGGTATACCTCAATAAACCCTATACTCGCTCTTTTATCACCAGCAGCATAGAATGACTTCCTCATAGTGCTGGTTCAACTTAAAGACTTTTGTGAAACTAAAAAAGCACTGTAAAATTTTAGTAATATAATTAGTGCCTATATGAATGTGAGGTTTGTTTCTGCTTTGTCGCTAATGGGGCTAGGATGTGAACACTATGCCAGAGTACGACCTATAGAGCTATGAAAGGTAAAATGTAATTCATCAGAATTTAGGCAATTAGACACACATCCTCTAGATTTTGCAATGCTTTGAAGTGAAAAGGGTTCTCAGATAAAATATCAAAACCACAAATATCGTGGGACATAATATTGAGTCAAAAATATCAATCACAAAAAATATTGTTTTCCTATACTTATAATATAAATAACAAAAATATTGAAAAAAAATATTGTTATACACTATCACTAATCTTGAAAACTAAAATATCGTTTTTCAAAATACACATACTTAAACATGGTAAACATTGAGGGGCATATTACCAAGCCCCTATCGCCACCACAACGTCACTTTTTGTGACGTTGTGGTGGCGATAGGGTCAGCGCCCTATTACCAAGGCAGCGTTAAACCACATAACGTGGCTAAAAGCCACGTTAAGTGGCTTAACGCTGCCATGGTAATAGTGCCCCTTTCACGCTAAACTTAGCGTGAAAGGGGCGTGCAGTGGGTGTTGCGGTGGGCGTTCCACCGCAACACCCATTCACTTAACGCTGCCACCTATTATCAAGAGAGGCGATAATAGGTGGCAGCGCCGAACTTAAGACCAGGAAAATCCTGGTCTTAAGAAGCATTTCTCCTCGTTTTGCTTTTTCCATGTGTGCTGCCTTGTGCAGCACACATGGAAAAAGCAAAATGCCAAGGTTTGTTTATGTACAGGAAGGTGTCCTTTCCTGTACATAATCAAATCTTTTTTTAAAATGCCATTTTGCAACTTACATGTGTGCTGCATGAAGCAGCACACATGTAAGTTACAAAATGGCATTTTAGGTTTGTTTATGTACAGGAAGGGATACCTTCCTGTACATAAACAAACCTCCCTACTTGCAGACACCCTTGCACTCTGGTGCAAGGGTGCCTACGTTGGCGTTAAGTCGTGAGACTTAGCGCCATCGCAGGGGGAAACGCCAGGCTGCACCATATCCTTGGTAGTATGGTGCAGCCTTGCGTTTCCGAAGTGGCGATGAGAGGCGTCAAGCCAAGGAGGCTAACGCCTCTCACCGCCACTTCCTAGATAATATGCCCCATAATTATTATAATGTTAAACACACAAAAACATCAGCATAAGATACATTTACAATATAAACAAAACTATAAAATTATTTGAAGAATACATATACTATTCCCACTTCAATTTCTGCAACAGTAGGGAAATCGTTGGATTGCGGATGGGTGAACGTTACTATTCCCACTCCAGTGAGTGCAATAGTAGGGAAAGCATTGGACTCAGGAGGACTACAATTTACTATTCCCGCTCCAGTCTGTGCAACAGTGAGGAATGTTTTGGATTGTGGAGGGGTACAATTTAACTATTCCCACTCCCCTCAGTGTAACAGCAGGGAAAGCATTGGACTCGGGAGGGGTAAAAATGACTAATCCCGCTCCACTCGATACAACAGTAGGGAAAGCGTTGGATTGCGGAGGGGTTACATTTACTATTTCAAGTCCAATCAGTGCAACAGTAGGGAAAACGTTGGATCAGGAGGGGTAACAATGTACTATTCCCACTCCAGTCTATGCAACAGTAGGGAAAGTGTTGGATTGTAGAGGGGTACAATTTACTAGTCCAAGTCCAATTGGTGCAACAGTAGGGAAAGTGTTGAACTCAGGAGGGGTACAAATTGCTAGTCCTACTCCAGTCACTGCAACAATAGGGAAAGCGTTGCACTTTGGAGGGGTAACAATTTACCATTCCACTCCAGTTGGCGCAGCCATACGGAAAGTGCTGGATTGCGGAGGCGTAAAATTTACAATTCTCACTCCAGTCTGTGCAACAGTAGTGAAAGCGTTATATAGCAGAGGGGTAAAATTTACTATTCCCACTCCAGTCTGTGCAACAGTAGAGAGAGAGAGTAGTTCACTTCAAACAAATAAAATATTTTAACAACTAGATTAAATAACAATTATAAATATTCAAATCTGAAATATATATGTAATTTCTTTAAATAAGAAAATACATATTAATTACAATGTTTAATAAATATTTTACATTAAAACAAATAGTAGTAATATAATTAAAATACCACACTATATTTTCATAATTATAAAAACCAACAAATATAATTGTAGTACCAAATAAACACCATATAACAATGAACACAGAACATAATGAATATCACATTGTTTAAACAACGCATAACTATTTTCACATTAATTAATTAAATAATTTCCTACCCTATACCTCCACAAAGTAAACAATACACACCTAAAATATATCTCATAATTATAATGATTACACATTTTATACTATTTTTATTATTATTATTACTTTATTCAGTTATTACAACCATCAAAGTATACATCAAGAACATTAAAAACTGCATCAATTTTAAGATAGTTAAATGTACAACAAACATAAAAATACTTAGAAAAACATTCCACAGCCCCCAGCACAACATGCATAAAAATACTTGGAATAACATTTCACAACCCCCAGACAAATGACTAACTGCAAAACAAATGGTACAGTACAGGCAATAACTATAGTTGCATATCAAAAGCACAGCAGTTAGATGATAAAATCATATCCCGGATCAATTATCTAGGGGAGTATAAATGACATAATAAGCATGAGGGCAGAATCATGTATTTAAAAGGATAAAAAGGTTAAAATTAAAAGAAAAAGCATGTAGCATACATTTGATTGCCTAAAGTAATATTTAATTACAGCACCCAGCAATAGGGTCATGCCAAAGATTAAAGCGGCCTGTGCGTCAGTGTCAGTGCAAAATACTGATAGCAGCAAAAGCCACCCGCAAAAAATACAACAAGAGCAAGAATAAAAATCTCATCACTAGGGGCAGATGCCAAGATAAAGATAAAATAAATCCATAATTCATTACCATTGTCAGTGCAAAATAAAGGTAGCAGCAACAGACACCCACAAGGGTACACAAGACCAGGATAAAAGTCTCATCGCTAGGATCAGATACCAAAATAAGTATAAAATACGCTGTCACAGTTTAAGAACATTAAAGAGAAAAAATAGATCCATGAATCATTATACATCAGCTTTTAAAATTGTTCTTTGTTTATACCAACCTGCCTCTAGAAGATTACTAACAGCTAAGACAATTTTAAAAGAGGTATCAGTTTTTATAAATCCTAAACGCTACCTGGTATCGAGAGACTCCCAGTTCACGACAAATAGGGAGAATCCACTTGCGACGAGAAATCAAATACTCTACACAGAAAAATAGTAAATGTGATTCGTTCTCATCGCCCCAGTTGCACATAGGGCAAACCATAGCTACCTGTTCTTTGCCCCACTTCTAGGTAAGAGATCTTAAGGGGAGGGTCCCAAAACAAAATCGTGGAAACAGACTCTTGGCTAGGGAAGAGGGTATTAGGTCTAGGTATTGTTCAAAGGATGGGAAAAATGTATGATCAAGAAACGCATTTGTCAAGGATCCCATTGGGCTTCTATTTATAAGTTCTTCATTGATGTATGCCCAGTAAGTAACTTTCAATAGGTTTTTGTCTGCTCTGTTTAGTCTAGTGGGATCCACGCAGAAGCTGTGTAAACCCAACTTCCCCATCCAAGTGAATACAAATTTGACCTATGGAAGAGATCTAGCACCTGGCAATTTTAATATCTCATCAAGCGAATCTCTATAGTCAACTAACTCGGGCGTACTCCAAACGCGGACCCAGTAGACTAATATATTGAGTACAGCCACATCTTCTATTCTCTTTAACCCCAATCCAAAATACAATGGGATAAGGGGTGAGCTGGATGGAAGGCAAACTAGTTTCCTAGCAAAATTATTTTCCGCAGTAACCATGGGCTGAACATCCACATTGCCCCATATTTCGGCCCAATAGAGCTCAGCCCCTTGTGCCTTGCGCAATATATTTCCAACGGTGGTAATACTACATTTGACACTGTTCGCTTGTGTGTCCTAATAATAGCATTAGACCTATGCTCAATTAAAAGACTACTCTTGGTTATCTGACCCAACCACTTAAAGTTCTCTATGAGACGCACCCCTAGATAATCAAAGCTATCTACGCTTTCTAGTGCCTCATTATCAACCCGAAAGACCATTTTTTTCTTCCTCACCCCCTTGCCCAGCACCATGAATTTGGTCTTGTTGACATTTAATTCAAGGCCCCTAGACTTCCAGAAATCTAAGCATCAATTAGCTAAAATCTGCAGGCCCATGGGTGTCTTAGAGATAAGGAGGGAGACATCTGCGAAAAATAAAATGGGTACCTCCCTATTGTTCAGGGTTGGGGAATCGTTAATGCAGTTTTCTAAAACTTCAACGACGTCATTCATATACATGGAGAACAGCGTAGATGCAAGAACGCAGCCTTGATGCACCCCACGTTCAATCGGGATATGTTCAGTTAATTCACCATTTGGGCCCCAGCGAACCTGCCCAAAGTTATTCTCATGCAGTTTACTTAAGAGTTGTACTAAATTGTGGGGAACTCCTAGATTCAACAGAACATACCATAGCTTTGCCCGTGGGATCAGTTCAAATGGAGCTTTGCAGTCTATAAAGGCCACATAAACTTTTTATTGCTGTAATAGGACTATTTTCCAATATAAGATCAAGAATCTAAAAATCTGGTCAATAGTATTGACCTTAGGCCTAAAACCACCTTGGAAAGATTAAATTTTGTTGTTAGCATCCATCCAGTCAATCAGTTTATTCAGAATTTGCCTAGCAAAAATTTTCAGCGCATTATCTATCAAGCTTATAGGCCTGTGGTTGGCAGGGTTACTTGCATCTCCCTTTTTAAATATAGTTATAATCTCGGCCCCCTTCCAAGATTCAGGTACTTTTCTCCCTGCAGAAATAGCATTTGCTAACATATTAAAATAGGTCAACCAGATTTGCAGCGCCGTCTTGAAAAGATCTCCCGGAATTTTGTCTGGGCCTGGTGCCTTAGCCAGTTTTAGTGAATCAATTGCACTAGTAGTTTCTTCAGGGCTAAAGGAAACTGGAGTAATATCTACTTCCCGATCTACAGGTTGTGATAATGGGGAGCAAATCTGACTATTAGTTGTACCAAGGTCATTGTTATCTTCTGCAGTATAAAGTGCAGAAGAATGTGCCACCCATTTTTCAGGGGGTATGTTGTAACAGGGGGATTTTGCACCTCCAGGCTTATTTAGTGCTACCAGTTCCCAAAAGGTTCTATTTTCCTTGGTTTTACTAGCAATAAGCAAACCCTGCCAGTATTTCTCTTCCCAATCCCATTTAGCCTGCTTCAGTCGAGCTTTATAAGTGCCTCTGGCTGTACTGATTTTAGATCTATCCCCTTCTATAATAGCCAACCTCAACGAGCTCCATGCTGCTTTACAAGATGTGTCAAACCATACGTACTATTTCGAGCGTCTGGTGTTTGTAACAGTCACCTCCTTGTAAAAGATCTTTTACATTTCTCTAAACAGCTGCTTATGCACAGGTAAAATAGGGATATCAGCTACATCTGTCCCCTCATATGGTTCTAAAGAAGCGACAAACTGCCTGTGTAGCTCTGACTATAAATGTTGGTTTTCCAGGAATTTGGGCCATTTGGCAGAGCAACAGTTATTAGTTACAGTAGGGGCTGGAACAACTGTAAGCGAATAGTTATTCCATAGTTTCAAGGATTCACTGAGAAAAATCACCTCAAGAGAGTTGAGGTTGCTATTGAATCTCACGTTAACTTCCATATCAGCCAACAGCGACCACAATCTCACATCAATAAGTACATAATCGATAACACTGGAACTTGTGCCCCTCTTAAAAGTTGGTGCTCTATCAGGATCAGAGATGGTACCTCCATTACAAGCTCTAAGCTCTCTGTTAGCTGTTAAGGAGGCTACTTGAAGTGCACTAGAGGAAAGATTTTTCCATGGTGGTCCTGTCAATGCAGGAGTACCCCAATATTCATCCTCCTCTACAGTAATCTCATTTAAAAAGGAGCAAGGCTCATAAGAGGTATTAAAATCCCCAGTCACCAATATTCTTGTGTCAGGATGAACAGAATCCAGAGTAACATCTAAAACAGATATGATAGGGGCTTTATCGTTTGGTTTTATCGTTCTAACATAAATGTTAAATAAAGCCAAGGAAAGTCCTGAGGATAGGGTAACTATAATCCCCATTAAGTCGGGGCAGTCGATTGTCAGAGGAGTTAGTGAGTTAAAACAACCATTCCTAACTAAAATTGAAAGGACTCCACTTGCTCTACCAAAGTGCTCAGCAGGTTTAGCTTCTACACTGTAGTAGATAAACCCATCTATATAGGCTTTCTCAGTAGCCCATGTTTCTTGGAACATGCACACATCTAATTTTGCAATATACAATAAGCAGTCAGGATCACATATCTTTGCATTTAGACCAGCTAATTTCCAAGATAAAAGGTTAACACTCGGTGGTGAGGAGATATTGCTATCAAACTTAGGCCCTGGGCAGCCACTGGGGCAACATGGCTCATAGGATTTATAGCACGAGTACAGTCGTCATTATTATGCAGTTCTTGATTGCAACCGATCACTTTGTGAAAATTAATCCCAATATCGCTAATACTTGGGGCAGGAGCTAAACCACCTGTTAATGCAGTACAAGAAATAGTCCTTATAGTTCCTTTTCCCCTGGTTTGTTTTGGTGTACAATCTTTAAACACTTGGATGTTACAATTAGTTAATATGTCCTTGGTAGATGCATGTTGATAAATGAGAATTGTTACTTAGTCAATCAAGTGCATTCAAAGGCGACGTGGGGGCAAGAGATGGGGTTTTTGTATCCATAGACCCAAGAGCAGTCCAAGGTCTAGACTGGCCTCCCTTGTAGTGCAACAAGGGTGAAATGCTTTCAGCTATATTCCCAATTGATTGCTCCCGGAGAGATGACAGGTACGTAATTAGAGGTTTATGAGGTTTTCAGCCAGGGAGTTAGAGCACAAGACAACGTGGATGTGATCATAGGGCGATGTGCTAACTGAACATCTTTTTGCAAAGATAATGTCAGATCTAATTATGGATAAGCAGTTCCGCTACGACCTTATCCAATGAATCACCTTATTTATCAGTGCATCAATGTCCCCCAGGGAGCCTAGCTTCAAGTTGAGGACCTGTACCATATAGATCGACCTGTTGGTTTTCTGGTACTCATTATGCTGGTAAAGATGGACATTCATAGGGTGGCGGCACTCAGGTGCAGGAAAAGCTAATCCAGAGGTAGCTAAATGATGCAAGGATCTTCTGTGAGGATACTTCCTCTCATCTAGTGGAGTGCTAGCCCATAGTGACACTTTATTTTGAAGATTTTGAGGTATTAAATTAGGAACAGTCTGAAAAGTAGACGATTCCATATGCCAGTTCCGATCTGTGCTCGCTGAAAGAAGACTGTTATATAGAGAACTAGTAACAATGGAAATAAGGGTAGTACTTTTAACTGCTCCCCTAATAGCTGGGACAGAATTCAGATATGCACCCCTACTCGAATCATTAACAGAATTGGTTCCTTGAGGAACCATTGGGTTATTCTTCTGAATGCTGTTTTTACCGTTAAAAGGGCAGGAAAGACTCGAGATAAGTTCCATTACTAGGGTAGTTAATGACGCTAACTGATTCCGAAGGTTGTTCAGTTAGACAGCCATTAGGCATACGTTGAATAAGCGGGGCACTTAGTTCTCCTAGTGTAGACGGGGTAGTAGGTATTTCTTGTGAGAAGGCAATAGGCAGGGATGTTTCTACACATTGATTGCTTGGTTGTATGGGGTCAAATCTATGGTGGCAAGGCACATTAGGGATTACAGTAACAGTGGGATATAAAGAGCACAGGGTTTTGGCCGATTGGTCTGCGGGAGTAATAGCTTTAGGGCGAGCAGTAGCAGGCACTTGGACATTCATGTCGCCCTGGTTTCCTATATTTGGCTCACAAGGCAGGATATGATCCTCTATTGAAGTGGGAGCTGCAGCTCTAGCTCTGTTCGATTTAAACATATCTGGTACTTTTGTCAATCTGTCTTTCCCCCTTGCATTACTTGTGGTGAGGAGCAAATCTACCTCTCCAATTAGAGTATCAATATCAGCTAACGTAGAAGATCCAGTTGAAATAGCCTCAGGTCTGGTTGACCCTGGTCTTTTCTGCTTTTTAGCATGGATTCCATGATTCGCAGTGTCCCCCGCTTTGCGTTTGCCCATTGTGGATTTTAAAAAGAAAGAAGAAGGAAAAATAAAATAATAAAATAGGCAGAATGTACACTGACAACCGATGTTTTCAGTGGTGGCTTATCGATAAAAAAGAGAGGGCCCATCCCAGCCTCTTACGGGCGATGACGGACGAAGACGGGCCCGGTCTTGGCCTGGTTTTCGTCCGAGCACGTGCTCGGGCGCAACCCGCGCAGTGGGAGCCCGAGTCTGGTTATGAAGGCGCCTCCGGGCTCAGAAAGGCTGGTGTAACGTCAGCGGAGTCTGTTGCCGCAAGTGCTGCTAGGGCGTGAAGTCCTGCCCCCTACCTCCAACTCAATACGGGCGTCCCGCGCACCGGGAGCCCGAGTTTGGTTATGAAGGCACCTCTGGGTGCAGGATGGCTGGTGTAACGTCGGCAGCATCTGTAGCTGCAAGTGCTGCTACGGCGTGAAGTCCTGCCCTCATCTTCAACTCAATACGGGCGTACACTATTAATAAACAATTATTAATAATGAAGTAATAATAACCACCCTTTACCCCTACAAACACAACAAGGTGCACATCATATATACCTTAAAAAAATCTTAATAACACAATTTACATAATCAATTATCAATTTAATAATAATGAATAATTAACATTAATTAGTATTATTATTATTTCCTTCACACCCTTTACCCCTACAAAAACCACAACCCACATCAAAAATTATTAATACATATTTAAGTCAATACAGTCAATAAGTTATACAATATACATCATTATTTAGCAATCAAATAATTAATAATAATTTAAAATTCATCATAATCAATTATCAATTAAATAATAATGAATAATTAACATTAACTATTATTATTATTATTTCCTTCACACCCTTTAACCCAACAAAAACCACAACCCACATCAAAAATGATTAATAAATATTTAAGTCAATACAGTCAATACGTTATACAATATACATCATTATTAGGGCTCCCGGTTTTATGGTATTTATTTTTTTAACATTTCCGTCTGTATTTATCCATATTTATTTTTTGGTCATTTTATCTGTATTTATCCACATTTATTTTTGTAGCAAGAAAAAAAAGACACTAAAGCTAGTATTTTTCCACATTTATTTAAATTGACATGCACACATGCACTAGATTGTTTTGCTGTTTTTTTAAATTGGAGCCTATGCTAAGTGCACTTTACATATTGGGAGCGAACCTGCCTTCCTTTGAGAGTGCAGGCTAATTCCTTCCTACCCTGAGGAGGCATGCCGCCCTCACACCTCAGATCGTTCCACCCCTATGCCCCCACTGATAGAAAGCATGTTCTCCTGCCTGGTGGCGAGGGGAAGCCCTCCCCATCATTACCCAGAGAAGTGAAACCTCTCTAGCGCCTAGGGCCTTTGGAGACAAGAGCAACCTGTAGTATAAGGTCGAACAAGATCCGGAGATCATATGCAACAACCTACTATTACCACAAAGAAGCAGGCAAAACGTTTTCCCTGCTGTGTATTACAAGTATGGAACACGGTTCCGGGTAATTTAGGATGTGTTACTGAACTCATTGGTTTTAGGAAGCCTGTATAGGATATGTCATTTTAGGAGTTCTTTCCCTGAACTCTGTTGCCATTGTTTTTGTCTTAAACGTTATGTAAGGTCCACGAATGGGGGCAGTAATGCCGCTATCTCTTCTCCAGCCGCAGTGTCTTCTTGCACAGTTGCACTCCATGAGAGAGGGCTTCGTGATGTGGAGGCCAGGGCACTGCTCCGGTCCTCGGTGGGGTAATATCAGCACACAGCCAGAGTGCAAGTCAGTGAGGGCTGTGTGCACATCTCCGAGCTGCACCACGCCACTCACACACCACCACCCCCATTACCCCACGACGTAAGCACCAATCTCTCCATACTCCTGTGCCTCCGCCTGAAAACGCCATCCCAACTATATTTTAAAAAAACAACAAAAAAACAAGAGTACTGTTAATTTTAAATATATTTCTGCACCCGATGTGGGCCTAGCTCTTGGCACACAAAGTTAGGCCTCTGTTCTCAACACCGCAATTCAAGTGCGTCTCTCCACCCTACTACGGTAGGAAGATCACATTACTCCCTGACACTTAATGTGCTCCTTTTTTATCTGGTCAGTGCCAGCTAATAGTTGTTGGAGGCATGTCTGCCCCCCTGCCCTGCCACATCAACCTCCTTCCCCCTCCCATACAAAAAACAAAACAAAAGGTTGCTGGGCCTGCAGCCGATGTCCTGGGGTGTTTTCACACCTCTTAATGGACATCGGCTGCTTGCACTGCTCGAACAATTTATACCTTGCCTGACAACCGCTGTGAGGGGTGCTGGAGGGTCTCTGCAGACACGGCGCTCTCTGCTGCAATTGTTCAGCAGTTTCCGATTTCTTTTGGCAGCCCCTGTGCACCTCTGACTCTGATTTTATAGAGGAGCACAGAGGCGGCAGGAGCATTTGTTTTGCAAGTATTTTTCCGTTTCTATATATAAATACAGACAAAAACCAAAAAGGTTTCCGTCTGTATTTATATGTAAAAATCCGTTTAAACGGAAAACCGGGAGCCTTAATCATTATTTATCAATTAAATAATTATTTAATAATTAAAAATTAATTATTTAATAACTATTATTAAATTACTTCCCACCCTATACCCCTTCAAACCCCACAACCTGCACCTACAACTTACTGCAGTTAAAAACATGTATTACACAATTAACATAATTAAGTATTAACTAAATAATTCAAATTAATTATTATTTATAATTAAATTACTTCCCACCCTACATCACTACAAACCCCACAACCTGCACTAAAACTTAACGTAATTGAAATTAAAATGACACAATTAACATAATTAATTATCAATTAAATAATTAATATTACTTAATAACTAATTATTAAATGTAATTAGAGCTCCCGGTTTTATGGTATTTATTTTCTTGCCATTTCCGTCTGTATTTATCCATATTTATTTTTTGCAAATTTTATCTGTATTTATCCATATTTATTTTGGGTTTTGTGGAAAAATTAAGCTTAAATTAGTATATTTCCAATTTATTTAACCGATAAATATGCACTCATGCTTGAATGCCTGCCAGGTTTCAGTGCTGTGAACACCCGCAGAAAATAAATCAGTGCACTTATTTGGAAATATGCAAATTTCAGTATCAACCATGTGCATATCTACTGCTGTTGAAGCCTCTGTACTAAAATTCCTTTTTTTAACCATCTTACCTATCAATCTACACAACTATTGGCCTGGCAGTCATGGCAGACAGTATTTCGAATTACTCAAAAAGCAACCCAATTTCCATTTTTATCCACATTTAAAAATAAATACAGACAAGAAAATGAATCTTTTCTGTCTGTATTTATCTGTAAAAATCAGTAAAAACGGAAAACAGGGAGCCTTAAATGTAATTAAATTACTTTCCACCCTGTACCCCTATAAACTCCACATCCCGCAACGGCACTAAAAATACAAATAAACTAATAAATTAAATATAAAAATAACTAAAAATCTGTAAACTATATCAGAAAATATTAACAATAATTATACAAACAATTTATAACATACAAAAACCTAACTTTACGACTAGGATTTTGTCTCAGTTAAACTTAAGTTTGTCTTAAGTTTAACTTAAGACCAAAACTTAAGTTTAACTGAGACAAAATCCTAACTTTAGTACTCCTAAATGCCTTCTGTGAATACCAAAAGTCGTAAAGTTAGGATTTTGCCTCAGATTACTTTTGTGAATTGGGCCCTGTGTTTTCTCTTTCCTTTCTCCTATGACTCTTTACCCTTTAGACCTCCCAGACCCCACCCCCTGGCTCCCCAGAGAGTAAGCAGGTTGTTTGCTTTGTCACTGATAGGGCTAGGATGCAAACACTATGATTGAGCTATTGATGGACTCAATATTCTCAGAGCTGTGCAAGGTGAAAAGTCAGATTTCAGGCAATTAAAAACATGCCCATATATTTTGCATAGCCTACAAGAGAATAAGAGGACAGTTGAAATTTAGAGGCACTTAAGAGGAGAATATTCAATATGCATGGTTTAGTGAAGAGTTGACAGGTTACATGCTCGTTCTGAACTTCGGAAAAAAAGGAAATTAGGTACGAGGTACAAATGGAGTTTGGGCCAAATTTCATATTTGGATTTGAAGACACATTGCATTTGCACCTGGGGCTACTCAAGGTATTGCCTGAGCAATTTGCATAGGGAAAACAGTGCATTTTTAACTGTGGGTCAAATCGAAACCAGTTGGTTAATACAGCAATATTCTGGCAATGGTAAAGCTCTTCAGTGATTTTTTTCATCCAAGTTAGCCTTAAAATGGAAATATAGAAAAGGAAATTATTTACAGCAGAAAGTAAATAGGCAGATTTCAAAATACAATGCTAAAAATGAAAAGAGCACATGAAACAGGGATAACCAATGAAAACATTGCTGACGTACAGATCTTCATCAGGGGGTGTAAACTCAAGAACAAGACAGCTATTTTAGTGCACTGAAACAAATCCAGCAGGTTCTTTGGTAGTGAATGCATTGAAGGAGCTGTTACTGAGGAGCTCACTGAAAACCTCAAACTGACACAATGTAAGTCCCATAGCCTTATTGAAATATTGTTGGGAATAGCATTTTGGAATGGGTTACTGCATTTGGCTTCAGTTGCTAAAAGCAACATTGTCGCACCTAGCCCTTTCTGCAGGGTCACCCTAGATTTTTACTATCCTCTGCTTTCTTTTTCTGGATTTGTTTTTGTTGGCTTTTAGGACTCTACTTTTTCCCTGCTAAATGGTGATAAAGTACTAGTGCTTGGCCCCTAAAACATGGACAAATTGGTCTACACCCAATTGGCACATTTAATTTACTTATAAGTCTCTAGTAAATAGAACTACATGTACTCAAGGCCTGTAAATGAAATGCTACTAGTGGGCTGTAGCACTTGTGCGCCACCCACTAAAGTAGCCTTTCAAAATATGTCTCATGCCTGGCATTGCAACCTGTAGTGCAGTTGTAAACTGCCATTTCAACCTGGCAAAATAAATATTTTGTCAGGCCTAAACCTTCCTTTTAAATACTTATAAGTCACCCCTAACAAAGTTCCAAAGGACAGACAGGGCAGGGTGCATGATATTTAAAAAGCAGGATAAGTTTTACATGTCATGATATTGGAAAACCCCTAAAGTAATTTTTCTCTGTTGTGAGGCCTATCTCTCCCATAGACTAACACTGGGTTACCTTATTACTTTAAATACGTGCTAACATCAGATTGGGAGCAGATAGAGAATGATGTTTTCACTCAAATAAATTTAATTTAAAATCCTCTTTAATAGTAAAGTCGGATTTTAACTTACAATTTTTTTAATTCCAATTTTAGAAAGTTGGCCTTTTCTGCCTAAATCAACTGTGCCTTCCTGCCAATGTCCTTGGTCACATGACTGTGAATGGCTCTATTTTTGTGGGTCATGAATTACAGAAAGTGAGACTAAGGAAGCCTATTTGTGAGGGGAGAGGGTCCACCTGATGAGATGACTGGGTGGGAGCTGTCCCCTGCCTGGTTACACTTCTAAGGCTAAGCCTGCAGCACATCCAAAGTAACCTGACACCAGTCCTGGCTTGCTTTTTGTCACCCTAGACAGTTTGGAGCCAAGAACAGGGGAAGTGAAAGAACTGAACAGAACCAGTTTTGATGGTAGGTCAGACAGACACCGGGTATAAAAATTGGACCTTCAGAACCACCCACCATAACACTCCTTGACCTAGCAAAGTTTCAGAAGAAGGACTGTCCTGCTGTCTGAAGAAAGAGAAGTGGACCTGCTTGCCTTAAACCCTACCCAGAGCGACTCCAATTGTCAGTTGGCTGAGCTCCAGTTTGAGCTAGAGGGACCCAATAAGCTTCCAGAGTCCTTGTCTACCGACCCTACTCACTGGACCTACCTTGATCCCCTCTGCTGTCCTCTATGGGAGTGAGTCCTGATCTTCCAAGTGCCGCCCTGAAGGTCCAGGAATCTTGGATGGAGTCAGAGTGTACATCTCCCAGCCTAACTGAAGATTTCATCAGATCTGATGCAAAGCAATACGAAGTAACACAAGGGCCCACAAAGCCATGCAGCTCCAAACCAAATGATTCACCAGATCCAATGCAGAGCAACGCAAAGCCTCACAGAAGCACACTGCACAGAATATACCTGAAAGCTTCACCAGATCCAATGCAGAGCAGTATAATTCCTACCTAAAGGCTTCATAAGATCCGGCACCAAGTGGTGCGAAGCCCTGCTAAGCCTTGTTGCACAGCTGAAATCTTCTTCGTGACCGACGCAGAGTGACACGAAGCCTTGCAAGTAACACCATGCAGACTTCGCATCTAGGACATAAGGTACAACTCCCAGTGGGCCAAACTCGGTCCTAAAGCCAGCCTGCGCTCTTACATTCAGACTGAACTTGTGACTTTGTCCTGGTCCAGCGACACCAGATACCCACATTTGGTGCTTTGCGTCTTTTGGCGTTTTTTTTGCTTAAGACGTAAAAAGTGATATCTCCGGTTCTACTGTTTGGTTGTTTGTTATTCCCGTATCATGTTATTTATTACAATTTACTTTATATTTCTAAATTGGTTTCAGATTTTTCTTGTGTTGTGTTTTCACATTATTACTGTTTGTGCTCTGCATTAATACCTAACACTTTGCCTCTAATTTTAGCCTAACTGCATTGTGCCAAGCTAACAGAGGGTTAAGCACAGGTTAATTTAGTGACTTTTGTGCTTCACCCTGACAAGCATTGTGTTTATTTTTTGAGTGCGTCTTCAACGCCTCCCAACTTATAACCCAATGTCTTACAAACATGGATACAAGAAAATCTGGAGGTGTATTGAAAATATGCTACCAACTAGTTTATTATCAATACAAAAGGAAGTTGTGCTGGGGAATTTTAGTGAAATATTTGCAGTTTTTCAGGTTACTGCTAAATAGTGTTATTTATATTTCAGGCCTCTCTTGAGCACTATTCTCTACACACTGCTTTCGGCATTGGCAGTGGCCAAACAGACCACGTAGAACCCCTGGATCTCAGAACCAGGTTCTCAGGATGAGACAAACTGGTTACACTAACTCTCATGACCACCACACCCCAGATTAAGGATGTCAAAAAATGTCTGATACCCACCTCCCCCTCTGGTAAAACCATGTTAGGCCCTGTAGTGCTTCTATTATGGGTGGGCTCAAAACTGCATATACAGCCTCTCTTAACATTGTCTCTATAGCATGTCAGGCCTATCTAACAAACACTCAATAATAGGGTGACCTCAACAGAAACCTGTGAAGATGGCGCTCTGCCCATAGGTCCTTTTTCTGTTCAACTGTGTGACAACTCTACAAGTAGGTCTTAGTTTGTAACCACCTACTAGCTTGTCAGCTAGAGTGCTGCTTTAGGATCATGATCTCTTGCAATCCCATCTGAGAAAGAAAAGTACGTATACAGGCCTCATACTATATGGAGACTCCCTTTGGCTTCTCTAAGGCCAGCCCTTTTGTTTGTACTGACCACAATGCACATTTTTTAAACTGGCTGGCCCTGTGTTCCCAGGACATAGATGTGCATGGTAACAAGTCCTGGCAAGCATATAGGGGGTACATGTCCTGAGCCCTGGACGATGCTGCAACAAGGCCTGATGCAAAAGAGGCGAGGAGAGACACATGAAACAACTAGAAGTGGGAGGAGCGTTCCTCCCTCTTTATACTCCCTTCAAATAGGGTGTACCTGAGGTTAAAGTAGAACATTTCCAGATTTGGTACTTGCCTGGGCGGTGTCACTGAGAGTCTATTCATAATCGGTGAAGAATGATGATATCTGTATATTACTCCTATTGCACTATCAAATGTACCAATGCTTTAGAACTGGCATGTTCTGGTCGGCTGTAGCGAGGCCCTAGCCAGGCAGAACATACCACTCCCACCAAGGGTGGGTGATTAAACTCACTGTATAACCTGCGCTCACCCTTGGGTAGCCTGGCACTGAGCAGTCAGGTTTATCACAGAGACAATGTGTAAAGCATTGGCACAGCACTCACTCAGTCACTCACAATAAATACACTGAGTCACAAAAGAAACTTCACATGTGATATCTGTAAATAACATTTGTATTCAACACACACAATAATCAGCACAACATGAACATCAGGTATTTCTGGGCATAAATCACACGTGGAAATATTACTAGCAGTACTAGTCCCAACCGTGTTGAAATGACTCTGTAATATGCACATTTGGGAAAGATCCTATTCTACCTTCCAGCAGCCTTATGTGATGCAACAAATTGTCATCCCCAGGCCCACCATAGCAATTCTTATAATTCAATACCACACTGTTATAGGGTGCACCCCAAGTCACAACAATATCAGAAATATGTAAAAACATAGAATTATAACACTTTTTAGCAGCACCGCAGACTGAGTCCGCACAGGTAAAACCAATGTCAAACATAGTGTTTTTCTAGCAAGAAATCAATGTATAAAGCATGCTGCGCCAGTATCATGAATCACAGGTGGTCCACCCCGACTATCCTATGCCCACAGATCGGAGATAACATCCCTACCGCCGGATACTAGGCCACAAGTTGCTGAAGTCACACATAGTCAGGGTCACAGGGAAGTAGGTGAGGTAGGTAGCAGAACTAATTAGGGGGCAGTTGTCAAATGGCGGTTTGGCCACCACTGGGGAAGTTCACCCCCAGTACGTGGAACAGAAGTGGGCTGAGGCAATAGTCGGTCACTCAAAAGGGTTCCACAAGAGCCTTCCGGCACCAGCCCAATGCTGCGAAGCACAGGGTGGGGGGTCACATAGTCTCTTGACCCACTTCTGATAGCTCTCGGAAGCATTCCTTCAGTCCAGTCAATCACTCCCAATACCCAAGCCCCAGCCAGGCAATACTACCTGGCAACACAATTTTGTCGGGTGCCTGGTGAGAGGAGGGCATTTGGTCTGCCGCCTAAGGGCCAAGAAGGGAACAATCTATGAATGGGGAATAAAGTAGGGGAGCCTCTCAAAAGAAAGAGGCACCCGACGAACAGAGTAGCACCCAGGCTATAGGGGCACAACGTCTGGTGTGCAGCGATACGTACCGCACCAGACAATTCCAGGCTCACATGATGAAAAAGAGTTGCAAACGTATTACCTCCCTGAAAATGAGGCAAAACGTCTTGTGCGCATTGCTCAGAGTCGCACCAGACAGTTCCAGTCACACACAACAAAGAGTTGCAAATTCCGTACCTCCCTGGAAATGAGGCACAAAGTCTGGTGAGCGATGATATGGGTCACACCAGACAATACTGGTAACACACAGCAAAGGGTTACCTCCCTGGAAATGAGGTGCAATGCCTGGTGTGCAAAGATGCGGGTTGCAGCAGGCAATTCCGGTCACACACACAGGCGCAAGTTCAGCAATGCCACACGAGGTAGAATGAGGCACTACTATGGTTATGCCCCAACCTCCGAGGATTGCAACCTGTGAATCAGACTCCACATGCAATGAGCATGCAGTCGGGGCATTGCACAAGAGAGATGCGGCACGATTGACGAAGTGGGCCACGCTGGATCCCACAACCGGTGAATCCGCTCACGACCACCAAGATGCTTATGCGTGCCAAGGTCCCCATGATGCAGGGGCCACACACCTTAGATGAGGGCAAGACTTCTTGGTCTCCGCATAAGGCAGTCCGGTCTCCAGGCACAATTCTTAGTTCCATGCTCATACCGCACTACCAGTTGGGATCCAGCAGACGATGTGGGCACTTGAGAGGGCACCGCTCTCCAGGTGTGGGTCTCTCATAGGAGACCTTTGATGTCCCCGAGACCTGCTAAAGAACAGGGGGCAAGCCAACAAGCCCTTGGAGAGCACACTTCAGGGTGCCACACAGCAGCAGGCAGTCGGCCCAGGCCAGGCTCTATTGAGGAAGGTAACATGGTCCCTTTCAATGGCAGTAACCCTCCTTCTGCACAACAGATTCCTCTGGCAGTGTGCACCACACAGTTCCAGGTTCTCCAGTTCCACATCCCCACAAATGTATCTCTCCCCTGCTGAAGTATTGCACCAGTAATTATACTGTAGTGCACCTTTGAAGTTGGGGGTTGTTCAGAGAATTTCTATTTGAACCACAGATGACTCCCATAAATTTCAGTCATATCTGCCATGAGGTTGTGGAATGCATATCTTAATCTTTAGTGGGGCCATGATCTGGCTCCCAGAGGGCAAGTATCAAAACATCTCCCTCCAATCTATCCAGCCAGGCCCTCCAATGGCACAGGTCTGTCGTTCCAGGTACATGCCCAATGTTTATAGTTGTCACTGGGGAATGCCCAGATGTGCTCCCCCGGTCTCTAGTGTGGGATGGAGTCGAACTAAAAGGCACACAGAGTTTTAGAACAGAGAAATACCCACTTTCTAGAAGTGGCATTTCTCAGCTAATAATGACAAATCAACCTTTACCACAGGAGAGCGTTTGTCATTGTGAATCCAATGATAGGAAACATTATGAGGCTGCTTCATTGCAATCCACTATTGCAACCTGAAGTGATTCAACCATTCAAAGTAACACAAGAAGGGAGTGAAGAGGTAATGCTCAAAAGAGCAGAAGAGGTGGATACGTCCTCCTCAAGTTATATTGTCAAAAAACAAAGGGATCCACCCTTATCTGAAAGTATAGAAGTGTTCCTCCAGACTACGTGTGTCTCCTACAATGGTGGAAAGCACACAGCTTTGTTTAAATACCCCTCACCCACCAAAAGGACCCTTGGTGGCATGCTTCATCATCGGGGTCTTCCCGCCCCGCTACGGGACGGGGCGTGCTACGACCTACGACTAGATGGGAGCACTGGTTATGAAAAACAATACTATGTGTGGTGTAGGAGTGTGAGTGGAAAGGTCAGAAGTGAGTGAATGGTGAATGGTGAAAAATTAAAAAATACCTGGCTCAGTGGAAAAAATAAATGTTAATGTTCCTTTGAGCTGGTATTGTTAAAAGTGGGGAATGAGATGGAGATACTATGCTTTAATGAGCAGTGTCTCATGTGTCGACATGTTTCGAAGCCCTCCCCTGACTTCTCATCAGGACCTAGAAGAGATCCCTTCTACACTCAAATCAAAACAACTGTGTATTTACATATAATCCTAACTAAGTGGTGCACATAAATTTAACATGCACAGTATACTATACCCCAGTAGGTATATTGCTGAATGGGTTCTGGAAGAATAAAAACAGAGTTAAAATAACATACCACATCCAAACTGCACCAAATGTGGTGTTGACCTATAAAGAAAAGTGATATATTTCTGTGATATATTTTTCTTATCTTTATCAGTTATAATTGGTAATCAGTGCTGTGTTATGCCAGCGAGATGGGAAAATACAAGAACATACACACACAAAACATAAAACACACACTGTATCTAAGGACCGCGTGGTGTGCCTATCCATATGATAAGTATAACTGAGACTATCTGTTAAATATATCTCTCCTTCAAAAAATAGTTTAGTGACAGATAAAGAAGCCTCCAAAGTTTAGGCTGTTCACGTACTCTTATATCGCCCAGATAATGCCCCATGAGCCTTCAAAACGGGAGGGAAGGGGTACCTATAGTCACACAAATATCAAGGTTACCTCACCATTCACCATTCACTCACTTCTGACCCTTCCACTCACACTCCTACACCACACATAGTATTGTTTTTCATAACCAGGGCTCCCATGTAGTCGTAGGTCATAGCACGCCCCGTCCCGCAGCGGGGCGGGAAGACCCTGATGATGAAGCATGCCACCAAGGGTCCTTTTGGTGGGGGAGGGGTATTTAAACAAAGCTGTATGCTTTCCACCATTGTAGGAGACACACGTAGTCTGGAGGAACACTTCTATACTTTCCGATAAGGGTGATTCAACCATTCCCACATGTTAGCCTATGGGAAGAGCAAACCTTGTAGGTAGTGAAAATACACATGGGTATTCTTCACTACTTGGGCAAGGTACACACACATGTACCTGCCCTGTCTTTCACCTCCCACTTGCTTCACACTTCAGGACTTAACCTAGGGGTGCTCCAGTGGTAGTGAAAGGTCCCCTCATGATTGGCTAGGTATTAGAAAGGCCATCCTGAGCATAAGTGCAATTGTGCCCCAACAGGCCTGCAATGGCAGGCTGGACATATGTTTAAAACACCATAGGTGCAAGTGCACACAATCAGGCCTGCAATGGCAGGTTGGGCACATGTTTACAGTCCATAGGTGCAAGTGTGCACACCCAGGTCTGCAACAGAAGGCTTGTGACATGTTTAAAAACATCAGGTAAGTACCACTTCCTAATCTGTGTAGGAAGAGAGTGTGCACTTTCACACTGCATTTACAGTGGGAAAGTGCCCAGAGCCCTAAGGCCACAACGAGAGAATCAGTTAAACCCAAGAAGAAAAAGCAAAACGTTTAGGGAAACACTACCTGAAGAGTATCAGATCTAACACAATGTTTCTAGTGATACCTGACACAGGTACAACTCACGAAGCTAGGTGTATAGAGCTTTGCTAAAAGGGTTGAGAATATGTGACTTTTCATCTGCTCACATTTAAAACGAGTTATTCAGATTCCATAGATAATTTAATCACTGTAATAATGAATACATTTCATGATATTGATTGCACAAGTTCCTTACTTATTTGCTCAAGTCTAATGTGAAGTACTTTACATCATGTCAAATCCTAGGCAGTTCACCATAAATGCATATAAATAAGCGTTGATTGACATTTCTGTCTGTTAACATTCCTAGTTTTAAAAGTCGGCAAATTAAAGGCTTAATTACAGTTTCATAAAGAATGATCTCATTACCAGACTGCATAATTGGTTCAGAATATTTATTTCATTTCTTCTCCTCCTTAATTATTTATCTTGTGTACATATGTCAGTGTAGATCTATTCCATTTCCATATGTTATGTCAAGGATACTTTCACTTGAGCGAACAATTCAAAGTGTCTTTAAGAAATGCCAAGAAATGCCAACAGTCCTTGCCTGATTGTTGTTCACCACTGTACACAAGTGAAGGCACATAGACAATATTCTTCAGCTATCTATGGAAGCATTACAATGGAGTGAGATGCTATGGCTTGTAGTTCGCTCTTGTTTTGCTTCTCCAGGATCTGCCCATTACATCTACAAAGCCATTCAAATAGCTCAGAGAGATAAGCACTCACTGCTGACATTTGTGTGTTACGTGCAAGTCACAAGTTAGAATGTGAAAAGTGTTAACTCAACCCTTAAATCTTCCAAGGTCCAATCAGAAAGTACCAATTTGTGCCTGATTATGAAGCGGGTGGAGTGATTTCATTGGGTAGAATAAGGCTCTGCCCAATCACAACTGGCCCAGAGTTTCCATACCCAGGATTACATGGTGCAGGAACAACAGGCTCCATTTGACCTGCCGGAAAAGCCAGCCAACAATATCGAATTTTGATTGTACATGGGCTGAGAGCACAAGCACAGCCTGTCCTGTGTTTGATCCCTTTCTGTGGTACAGAGACCATGAAATGCTTCCCTTCCCAACCAGTAGCCTGCACTGTCCCTTGACATGCTCACAACTCCCCACGCTGCATTGGACTCACTCACTTCCTTTTACCTCCTGCTCAACCCACATTCTAGGGAGATATTCTCACAATTACACAATGAACAAGTACAATTACCAGCTGAAATCAGTTATTTGATCACATAATTAGACCTAAAGTAGATTATAAAAAATCATTAGCTACTTCCCGTGAAACAGCAACTGTGTGGTAGCTTGCTCAGGGGGTAGACAAGTTAATACAAGTGATATGCTGAGGAGACACTCTAGTGTATTGTGAGTTAGCTATGAGGGGACCCTTTTGGTTCCTGATGGACTTCGCAGATCATTGACGTAAGTGTCTGGGTGTCGGGAATAGAATTCATGATATGGAATGTTCAGTTCATGGTTATAATCTGATGAATAAAGATGTGTAATTCTGAGCTCCATTTGTGGCGTGATCATTTACAAGTACCTGGCCTGGGGCAGGACACTACAATTGGCGAAGAAATATGGGATCACATAAAGCCCACGATCCGAAGAACTGAGAGTGCTCTCCCGGAACTGCTGGTGCATGGCACGTGTGGCTCAGTCTAAGTGAAAATTGACGTTTGGCATATGTGGAGTCAAAGCGACACTCCAGACAGTGCTAGGCCTGGTAAGAAAGTGAAGGCCTTACAGAAAGTGGGTTTGTCATTGGCTGGAAATTTGCTGATAAGTCGAGACAAGAGGTACTGCGCCACAACGTAACACAGAGCTGTCATTAATACAGTACGATGATGCTAAAGGCAGATACACCCAGGTACAGAGAAGCGCTAGAGGCTGTTAGCCAAGTGCGAGAAAGCGCTAAAAGCAGAGACACTTCTAACATCAAGAAATGCTAAAGGCAATGACAACTAGGTACAGAAAGCGCAGCGAGCGGCAGCAGCCAGGTGCAAGAGAATGCTGGGAGCAGAAGCAGGTGAATGCAAAGAACCGCTAAAAGCAGAAGAAACCCAACACAATGCAAAGAAGTGAGAAGGGTGAAGAACCCATACAAGAAACAAAGGTGCTACTCATGGCTAAAGAAGAAGACAATGCCCTACAGCCAGAGAGCAAGCGCAACAACCCAAATGTTAGCACATCGCTAGTGCATTACAAGGGTGCCGGTACAAGAGGGTACCAGACACCGCGGAATACCAGACACCGCGGAAGCAAGCTCCGCTCCTGGTAGCAGAAAGTTCCACAGGTTATGGTGCTGTTGCCTCCCTAAAACCACTGCTTTTTTTCGACACAGCCAAAAGGCAAAATATTGGTGATAGATGAACTGCCTGGATTGAAACATTTGATGATTTCATTGATGCGCTGGAAGAAGCAAATGACAAAAACATCATTAAATACTTACATAATTTAGCAGGTGGTGGATTAAAGAAGTGATAAAGAAAATACCACAAGGTGATGAAGTGACGTACCGTCAAATGAAAGAAGCATTAAACACCAAGTTCAATCCAATGCCGAATGTCGACTATGAAAGGTACACTTTCAGTCAGGAAAGGCAGAGAGCTGGTGAAACGATGGATGAGTTTGCAGAAAGATTTTATTCTCTCATAAAGCATTGCAAGTTCAATGAGTTTAACAATGAAGAGGTTTTCCACCGCAGGGTAATAGATGATTGCCTCTCTGATTCCTTCAGATGACGAATGCTGAAAGAGACACTCTGCTTGGAGTGAGTACTCACTGGTTGCCAGAGCGGAGGAGAGAGCTGACAGATAGGCAGCTACCATGGAGGCCAGAACGGTCTAAAATGTATCAGCGCTGAGTGTGAAAACAAGAAAAAGTACATGGTAGAAGGCCATAAAGTAATGTTGTCAAAGAAAAATAAGTTGTGTTTTCAATGTGGATTTTCATTTCCACATGAAAGTAGATGTCCCGCCATTGGACAGGTATGCAACAGCTGTGGGAAAGAGAACCATTTTGTAACAGTCTGCAAAGCGAGGGAAATATCAAGTGCATCATGCAGACAAAACAAAATGGATGCCAGAAAGTTCTAGACCCGACAATCTACGCACTCACACAAGGCCAAATGGCAACATCAGGGGAGGCGAGTAGAAGAGTTTGTCACCGCCATTGTCGAGAAACAGTGGGGAACATGGGTGCGCGATGTCAATGTTGACTGCCAGACAACGTGCACATGTAGGATGGGCTTCATGCAAGGAAGAATGCCAGTCAAAGCTAGGCAGATAAGTGAAAGTGCGAGATTCATTTGGACACTGTCCCAAGATCACACTGAAAGTGAATGGGTGCTCCATACCTTTTATCATAAATAGTGGTGCGTCAATAAACATTATGCCGGTTGAGAAGTAAAATGCACTGTCTCCGGTGCCCCATTTAACTCAGTCAAAAACCTAAGTGCATACGTGGGCTGCTTCGACAACACTGCAAAGTCAAGGTTCATTCATAGCCACTGTGAAGTATAAAAATATGAAAGTACAAGCTCCAATTCATGTCTTGCCATGCACGTCATTGAGCTCATGTTTGCTAAGTTTTGGCACTGCTGCTAACATGGGGCTGATTTCTGTAAACTATACCCGTGAATGCCTATCATGAGATAGTAAATCAGTTTCCTTCTTTTTTTCATGGAGTAGGAAGGCTTAAGACCATGAAAGTGCAACGTCACATAAATAAGGACAATCGACTTGTTGCTAAAAGACATTGTCGAATTGCATTCTATATGCAAGACGCTGTTGAGAAAGAACTTGATACCTAATTAAAGCATGACATCGTTGAGCGATCCACTGGTACGAAGACATGGGCATTTCAAAAAGGATACTGGTGGAGCTGTGTGCATCTGTGTTGATATGCAGCAAGCAAACAAAGTGATTGAAAGAGAACAACATCCAGGTTCGCACATTTCCAACATGATTACGCAGCTGAAAGGAGCTAAAGCCTTTTCCTGCCTTGATTTGAACAAAGGGTATCACCAGCTCAAACTGGAAGAGAATTGCACGTACATTGCTACCTTTTAGACTCATGTTGGTTTGTTTCTCTGTAAAAGGCTAAGATTCAGTGTGTCGTGCTGATGAACTTTTTGAGGATGTCATTCATCGGATAATACAGCCAGTCACAAATGCTTACCATTACAGTGATGATATACTAGGAACATGATAAAGCTCTCACACAAGTGTGCCGTTTACTTGCTGATGCTATTCTCTTGTTAAATGAGGCAAAATTTGAGTTTCATTAAACTAAACTCAAGTTCTTTGACCATGTCTTTTCTGATGGGGGAATGAATCCAGACCCTAACAAAGTACAAGCCTTGTCATCTACTTCTCCCCCACAAGACGTAACTAATTAAAGCGTTCGACACTGTCTCTCACCGCACCCTAATACGCAGACTCCACGACGCAGGAATCCAGGACAAGGCCCTCGACTGGATCTGCTCCTTCCTCTCCCGCAGAACACAGCGGGTCAGACTCCTCCCTTTCCTCTCGGACCCTACACCTACCACCTGCGGAGTCCCCCAGGGCTCCTCCCTCAGCCCGACGCTCTTCAAAGTCTACATGGCTCCACTCGCCCCCATCGTCAGAACCTACGGACTCAACATTGTGTCATACGCAGACGACACCCAACTCATCCTCTCCCTATCCAACGAACCCAACACCGCCAGACACAACTTTCGAGAAGGCATGGAAACCGTCGCCAAATGAATGAAAAACAGCTGCCTACAACTAAACACCAACAAAACAGAAGTACTCATCATGGGCCCAAACCCTGATGCCTGGAGTGACACCTGGTGGCCCCCCGCCCTCCGAAACCTGCCAACCCCCACGGACCACGCAAGCAACCTGGGAATCATCCTGGACTCCGAGCTCAAAATGGACTGCCAGATCAACTCCGTCTCATCTTCCTGCTTCCACACCCTCCGCTTCCTTCGTAAGACCTTCAAATGGATCCCCCTCGAACACAGAAAGACCGTCACTCACGCCCTGGTCACCAGCAGACTCGACTACGGCAACGCACTCTACGCCGGAATAAACAAAAACCTCACCCGCAAGCTACAGAACATCCAGAACACCACCGCAAGACTGGTCCTCAACCTGCCAAAACACTGCCACATCTCCCAGCACCTGCGCACATTCCACTGGCTCCCCGTCGAGGCTAGAATCACCTTCAAGATACTCACCCACGCACACAAGGCCCTCCACGACACCCGACCAGCATACCTGAACAGCTGACTCAAATTCCACGCACCCCAAAGGACCCTACGATCAGCCCAGCTCTCCTACGCCGTGGTCCCCCGCACCAGAAAGACCAGATCAGGAGGCCGCTCTGTCTCCTTCCTCGCGGCCAAAGCCTGGAACGCCCTTCCGCTCCACCTCAGACAGACAACATCGCTCCCCATCTTGGCAAGAAACCTCAAAACCTGGCTCTTCGACAGACCCCCTCCTTGATGAACTGGAACCTGCACCCCCCCTACCACTACCGCCTTGAGACCCTTACGGGTGAGTAGTCGCGCTTAACAAACGCCTGATTGATTGATTGATTGAAGAGTTGTAATGCACATATGTATTATTGATACTTTTAATTTAATAAATGGGGAGATGTAGTGTCTTATGAGTTAGATATGACGAGACCCTTTTGGTTCCTGATGAACTCCATAGAACAGTGACGTAAGTGCGTGGGTGTGCAGAATAGAATTCATGATATGGAATGTTCGGTTCAGTTACACGCTTATGAATGAAAATCAATAAGTAAAGATGTGTAATACTGATCTCTGTGTGTGGCGTGATCATTTACAAGTACCTGGGCTGGGGTAGGGTGCAACCTACACTATACTATGAAAGTAATACAATGGGAAAGTTGCAAGCATATATTGCTCTGTGTGTGTTTATGCACCTGCCTAAATTTCACTCGTCAGTAGCGGTAAGTGCTTTATGACCTATGCATACAATTTTTTATTACCCGGGTCACATACATTAGACTAATGGTGCCTGGTGTATCTGTTTCTCTCTTATCCAGCCCACTGCAGCTTGTTTCTACTCTTGGCCTTCATATTCTTGTGGTATCACTATTGGATGCAGTGAAGGACGGAACAGTGAATCATTCCGGATTGCTCTCCCAGACGTGGACACAAATCTGGCCAGAAGTGATTAAATCATGGAACAGACTTTTAGGAAACAATAAGTACATCACTCTAATGCCCTCTGGCATGTAGTTTCACACACAATTAATACATCCATTCATGTGCTCAGCCACCCTCAGCAATCCCTGGAAAAGGTCAAAGAAATATTTTCATGGCATTTTGAAGCTTTATTGAATAATTTCGATAGATAAATCACTTTAATAGAGGTACCATGCAGCGGCTGTCTACTGGCACACCTTAACAAATAGCCTTCCCTAGAACAAAAGTTACTAACAGTACTGTCCTTAGAAAGGCCCCAAGAACATTTCTCAGTGCCACTAGAGGTCAAGGGTGAGGTGCACACTTTACAAGTACACGTAACGTAATGTAACATAAATTAACGTAACATAAAATAACATAACATAACCTAACAAAACACAACACAACATAGCAACATCTATTGTAAACTCTAGCTATCTGTGCCCCTTTGGGTTGCACTATGTTTTTCCAGGTTAGATGCCATAGATTGCTTGATAAATATATTGCCAAATCTTGGGACCTGCTTCTCATTGGCCAAATCCTAGACCAGGATAAGCTGCTTGGATGATTGCATTGTAGCCCTTAAGATCTGAGCCTCCATGGGACATATCCACACCAAAAGGTGTATTGTACTGTGTTTTGGGTTTCACTTTCAAAGTCTCTGTTCACCAGTTTCGTATCTAGCTCATCACCACCATGGGGAACAGATGGGCCTTCAATGTGCCCAAATCGTTAAATGATATATATAGGGAGAACTCCTGTCTACTTTTTACCTCTCTAGCATACTCTTACCCCTTACATGTATATTAACAATCCACAGTATATTCCATTAACCATTCACTTTCTTAGCCTGCTTTTCATCAACCCCTATTCCGTTTCTCCCAATCATCCTCCCCTCCATCCACAATAAACAGATCCTAGACAATGTCCAAACAAATATCCTTCCAATTTCCAATGACACCACTACCCCACTTCCCCCCCCTTGCATTACAACCTTATCCATAGAAACCACTATGCCCTTCCCTTCTTCCAGCCACCCTTTCATTGTTGTTTCTTGCTTACATTGCCCACTGAGCGCTGACACCTCTTCCTCAATAGAACCAAATACATTACATAAGGACTTCAGAGTACATGAATTACATAATAGATACAAACAGATAAACTCTAAATTCACATAAGAATGGTAGTAAGTACATAAGTCTGCTACAGATACTAGTGGTTAGAGTTACATGTATACAAGTTGCAAATTCACTCAAGGTTACATTTTGAGAAAAGTTAAAGCAATTAGGGTTGGACAAATATATATTACATATTTACACAGCATGATCTAGCATGATCTTCTCGCCATTGCTGGGGTTCTTGCTTTCAGCCCAGAGATTCAAAACTTCTGGGGCAACAGCAGGTTGTGGCCGTGGAGAGACCTAATGCAGGAACACCGAGAGGGCTGAAGATCATGGGTTGCTTGGCCCGGCTCTGAGCAGCAATTATGGCCCCATTCAATTAATTGGGGAAGGTACACTCCTCCGCAACTGCATCGCTATGGAGGGAGAACGTGGTGCAGAGAACGAGCAAGGCAGTCAGCTTCGCAGGGCAGGTGGGAAATGCCAGAGGGAGCAACCAATCAAGGGAAGCAGTCATCTTTACCCCAGAGGGAGCAGGAGAGGAGAAACCAGGAGCACCAGCACTCCGATACACTTCCACAATGCCCAGTGGCCAGGGAGAGGAAAGGACACCCCGCTTCCCAACCCCATGGCCCTGGAGACAGGTCGTGGCCAGAGGCAAGTACCGGGGGGGGGCAGCACATTCATTTTGGTTGGGGTGGTGGGGCACACATAATTCTTGGAGGGAGCACCTGTTGATTTGTTGCTGCATCACTGGTAGAGGGTGCACCGGGGCGTGTGTAGTGAAGTAGAACAACATGCACTATTGTTGGTGATGGCACCTGTAATTATGATAAGATAGCCCAAGTAACCGGTTCCTTTATTTTTGGGTTCCATTTTTGAGGGCATTCTACTGCTTGCCGGTCGCACGGAGATTGGGAGTACATATCAGACAGGGAAGAAAAGAAGGTAAAGACTGGCAAAAGAACCAACTATAGCCCTTTTATAACGAGTCTAGAGTGTGGAAGGAGTTGACTGCAGTGTAGGGTTCAGATTGGACTTCGGCATTCAGGGTGCAAAGCAACAGGATCTCACAGCCGCATTGACTCAAGCCCTGGGAGGGAGCTCTAAAAGTCATTCTTGTCTCCCGCAGAGTGGGAAGACCGGAGTCCGGAGGAGGTTGGGCTGGGCCTCCCTCAGAGATCTCAGGGGCAGATTTACGAGCCCCCTGCTCCACCAGTACGTCACTTTTCGTGACGTACTGGTGGCGCAGGGGGCTGCTCCATATTTACAAGGAGAGGAAAAGCCACCCTGCTTTACTTTTCCTCTCCTTGTAAATACGGCCCCTTCACACGCAGCACTTTGCGGTGAAGGGGCGTTCCATGGGTGTTGCTGTGGGTGTTCCCACGCAACACTCATGGAACAAGACACATCTCCAGAATTACGAGAAATCGTAACTCTGGAGATGCGTCTGAGCTACGCCACCCTAGAGGTGGCGTAGCGAGGCGCACCGAGGAGAAATGTTTTCATTTCTCCTCGTTTTCCTCTTTCAATGCGTGCTGCATTCTGCAGCACGCATTGAAAGAGGAAAATGGTTGTAGTGATTGTTTTTGTGCAGGAAGGTTCCCCTTCCTGCACAAAAACAATCTCCCCACGACGCAGGCATCCTTGCACCATGGTGCAAGGGTGCCTGCGCCGGCGCATGGCTGCAGTTTGTGCGCCAGCGCAGGGGGAAGCACAAGGATGCAACATATTCTAGTAAATATGTCGCATCCCTGTGCTTCAAAACTAACGCAGCGCGGCGCAGCAAAATGACTTGCTGTACCCCGCTGCGTTAGTTCAACGTAAATCTGCCCCTTATTCTTTAAAACAGGCGTGCTCTGCTGTCAGTGTGAGTAGCTCCTTAATTTGTTGTTCAATCTCATTCTTCCAAAACCCCTCCTCTAGCTATTAACTATTTCCAGGACCTTCATACCACCAACGCAATGGGGAAGAGGAAAGTGGACTCCCTGAATGTGTCCGACAAACAACCAAGGACTAGCAATATAATTTTTACCTATTTGAATAATGCTGTGAGGGTGTTATCAGATTAAGTTTTGAGCGTGGATGGCCAGCTGTCTCAAACACGCTTAGAATCTGTCTGACATGTGGGGTGTTGGACTTGGCCCTTTTTGCAGGGTCATCCCAGAACTTTTTGCCTTCCTCTTCTGTTTTTTTCTGACCTGTTTTTGGTGGTTTTATGACTCTGAGCACTTTACCACTGCTGATTAGTGCTAAAATGCATGTGCTCTCTCTTGTAAACTTGGTAAGATTGGTCTACACCTGTTTGGCATTTTTAATTTACCTGTAAGTCCCTTGTACAGTGGTGTCCCATATACCCAGGATATGTAAATTAAATGCTACTAGTGGGCTTGCAGCGCTGCTTGCACCACCCACCGAAGTAGCCCTTCATATCTGTCTCAGGCCTCTGCCGCTGCAGGGCCTGCGGGCGCAGTTTACTGCTGCAGCGACGTGGCATGTAAAGTGGTTGCCACATTTGAAACTCCCCTTTTACTACATATAAGTCACCTCTAAGGTAGGCCCTAGCTAGCCCTATGGGCAGGGTGCTGTGTAGGTTAAAGGTAGGACATGTGCCTTAACTGTGTGGCATGTCCTGTTAGTGACAAACAGCCTATTTGGTTTCTCACTGCTGTGAGGATGCCCTCTCATAGGTTTGCATTGGGGATTCCCTGATATTTGCTTCAGTGGTAATTTCTGACATGAGAGGGGTTGCGAAACCATGTTTGGTATGTTTGGATTAGTAGTGATAAATCCTGATTATTGATGAAAGCAGATTTATTATTACTATTTTAGAAATGCCACTTTTAGAAGTGGGCATTTCTGTGTGCTTATGAGTCTTTGTGCCCTGTCTGGATGTGTATTGACCGTAAGGTTTTGAATGACAGGAGAGAGGGGATGTGCATTCACTCTAGACAGTCACAAGGGGGATTGAGGTGTGTCCTGCCTTTTCTGGGTGACTCAGCACTAGACTGAATTGACCTTGGCTGCATTTAGAGTAGCAGGAGGAGTTTCCCTTGTGCCTGAATAGGCCTGGTCTGCATTTGGAGTGGTGGGAGGATTCACACCTGCACCTGAATAGGCTGTGCCTGCCTTCTACAATGCTGTCTCCGCCCCCTGTGTTGTGTCTGGGGCCAGGGCTTACAACGTGAATGGGGGTGTTGTGCACTTCTAATATTTGTTTGAAGTGCCCCCAGAACAAAGACTTTTTCACCATAAATACAGGGGCTGTGACCCCATGAAAATGAGAAGACACTGCGTGGGACTGCTGTGCTACCAGGAGGAACCACCATTGGGACTGCTGGCTGTTGTGCTGGTCTATTGCCTACAGATTTCTGGGTGGTAGAAGCAATTGCCACCTTGCACCTGCCTTAATTGTGCTTGCCTGCCTGCCGGCACCCTGATCGTGCCCCAAGTGTTCTCCAGGGAGCATTGTGTATGCCCCTGCCTCTACTTTTAGCGCGTGGTGAAGTGCTGCTCAGCGTCTTGTGGTATGGTCATAGCACATTTGAAGCGCTTTGCTGTTGGGCACCCGCATATTTATTTGCAGCCGGGGCTCTGGTACGTGGCCCCGGGCTGAGAAGTAATGGCACTCAAGCACTGAGGAATCCCGACCGGGAGTTCCTCTGCTTTGAGGGGTCAACGCCAACATGTGTGCAGGGGCGGTGCTGGGCCTTGGTGTTTAGGCTCCCAAGGTACTTCGCTCTCCGGAGTTGGAGGGATCGCTGCATAGCCAGGGGAGGCTCTGCCTCGAAGACTCCTGGCGCGTCAGAGCTGCTTTGACCCACCCGCAAAGGGCCCCGGAGCTCAGCAGGGTCAGTTCCTGCCGGGGTGAGAAGCCTGCTGTCCGCACCCAGTGCGATGTGGAGAGCTCCACATCTTGAACTATGGAGACCCAGGGAGGGCTCCCAACATGGTGGGGTTGACAGAGCGGAGTCCCGCTCCTTCCCCAGGTGAGACCCACCGGAGGCATCAGGCTTGCTTATAGCCCGCCGCAGGGCTGATTCAGGTACGGGACCCCATTTTTAACATGGGGCTTGTGGAAAAATCTCCCGGGGTTATTGCGGGTGAAAAAGCACATGTTTCTAGGGGTGTTTCTGGGGGCCCTCCGGACTGTCTTACCCTGCAGAAGAGGGAAGAGTTGTCAGCCAGTGATTTATGCCGTCAAGATCAGGGCAGTAGTGAACTCCCCACTCCGATGGCAGTAGGTGGGGGATCCAAGGATGAAGTGCAAAAGGGGTCACCTTACCATTATGGGAATCACAAGCACATAACAAACCAATAAGGGGGGCAAAAGGCAAGGCTTGGTCCCTGCTATGGCATTTTCTCCTGAATTTAGTTTCTTTCTGGATTCTTGTTTAAAGTTGGAGCTACATATTCCCACTGCTTTTTAAGCTCTGGCCAATCGAATCTCCAAGTTAGAGGGGGTGGTGGAAAAATTGGGAGATATGGCAGGGTCTATTCTCACCAATTCATCAAATATTCCTAAAATAATGTCATGCCAGCCTATTGTCAGTGGTGACACTAACAAAATTTCCCAGGTGGTCCCCCTAACACACCTCCCCCGCTTTTGGGTGCTGAAGCTGGGGGCCCAAAGTGCCATGCTAATCTTAACACTTACTCTCCAGGCACACTGCCAGCACTGCTAAACCAGCATGGGGCTTATGCGTTGCCTCAGGAGTCCGCACTACCTTTACAAAATTCACACATCTAAAACCCAATAAATTCACACAAAAAAACCAAGGTTGAAACCTAGTTATAATTAGTGGTTATTACAATACAACCACAACATATTTAAGCTGCACAGACGTTAGAAATACCATAGTTATAGTTTTATTTTTTATACCTTTGCCTGTACATTTATTCATACATTCTCAGAGTAGTATGAATGAATGAATGTTCTTTATTCTATGATTAGTTAAAATCTTTTACAAGAGCAATAGCATAAAAGAAAAACACAAAATATATTGAAAAAAATAAAATAAATATAAAAACTGTATAAATTTTGCCATAAAATTATGCCGTTCCAAAATTTGGTGTGTCATATCATTTGTTGCCAAGCGTGGTTAGCAGCGACCCGGGATGTGGGGTCAAGTGATTAGCAAGAGCGGGGTGAAGCGACACTATGCAAGGCCTGGGCTATGGAGTGCTCAGTCGTGCAATGTTATGGCGTGCAAGCATGCATAGGGTTTGAATTGTGCGTGGTGCGAATGTTAGGGTTAATGCGACAGATAGAAGACGAGACTCTGCCCGGATCAATAAAAAACGAATATGGGGATCGCCGATTGCGTGCTGTGTGAAGTGTGGATCTAATTGGCGCATAGAGGTGCAAAGGGGCCTCACCAAGAGATTATGCCGAAGGTAAGTATGGTGTCAGGATCGCCCCGCTCCGGCTGCCTTAGGCGCACGGGGTGGGGCTTGAAGGGAGTTAAAGCCCCGCTTCCGGACGAGAGGAGTGCTTTGCGTTCTAGCTTTCCTAGCATTCCTATCCCGTCCGGAGTGTGATTGCGTTCTACTTCAGGGGTCACCGCGGTCACTGCTGCATCCACGAACGCCTGGCTCCTCGCTTCTGGGGCTCTGCAGATCCTCCGTGAGCCTTGCGGACTCGTGCAGGGGTCCGTTAGGCAGCTTTCTCTGGCCATCTGCTTATTATCCAACCTCAAGCCTGGCATTTACTAATTGAGCACTCAAAACCATGCGGTAATGCGCTTTGCGCAGTGAATGAGTGGCAGACGTCTGTTGTGTGTGTTTTTTCCGTATATCGTCTTACTCATGAGTTGGGGCCCTTCATGAGCATCTGCGTCTCTCTGTAGGGAGCATAACATTTTGTTTTGGCATAATTTGTACTGAGCAAAAAGGGGGCTCTCCTGATGTAAGGGGGGTTTCCTGTATTCACAGTTGCTCCTGAGATTTAGGAGTGTTTGAGATTTATTGAACGCTAGCAGTTCAGTAGCTATATATATCTCGTAGCTCAGCAGGCACCAAGATACGAGATAGGTTAGCCCGCATGTTTTGCACCTTTTTGATTGTCCTTCCTCAAATTGACACTTGGTAATCAGTCGTTATTATTTTCGGGCTATTTTTCTTTTGTCTACACTCCCTCACTGGTAAGCTTCCATCTTATCAGTTAATTACCTTTACTAGACATAGTGCTTTGAGTAACACTTCTCTACTCTATTTAGGTAGTGTCCTATCAGAAGCTCTGGTTTTACAGGTTGTGGACATCAGTGGAAGAGGGGCAGCCAACAGGTAGTCATTTCTGCTTTCCTTGTGGTATGGCAATGTATGGGGATGTTATTTGTCACAGTATACAGTTTAGAGTAGATCATTGATGATACTTCTCTTCATAGGATCACGACGTCTCCAGTGACGACTTCTTGCTGCCCTGGTCGTGCCGAGGGGTTCCTTGTCCGGTGGTCCTGCTGTCCTGATCGAGCCGAGGGTCCTGCGGCAGCTGTCTCCTCCCTTTGTTTCCCCTCTTCCCCCTATACACTAGCTTCGCTTTGACATAGTTGGGCAGGCCGGTGGTAGTGGGAAGTTGGGACCTGTGCAATGGTCTCCTGCCTCTCGTTCCTGTGGAAACACCAGGTGAGCCGTGATATATGGTGCTGGATGGAGGGTCAGAATTGTATGCGGGCCCCTGGAGTGGTGCAACCTTCATGCGTACCAGTGTGCACCATGAAAATCAAGGGTG
Source organism: Calotriton arnoldi (assembly GCA_963921515.1). Lineage (NCBI taxonomy): Eukaryota > Metazoa > Chordata > Amphibia > Caudata > Salamandridae > Calotriton > Calotriton arnoldi. Next base: position 236,993 of record CAWUFW010014886.1, read on the forward strand.
CGCAGTAGGTGAGTGAAATCATTGTGTCCAGTTCGCATGAGTAGCTCCTCCAATCGAAGTTACTATGGCTCTTGATGATCAGCAGCTTGTAGGTTGCGGACTTTTGTCTCCTTTACTTCAGTTGATCTTAAGATCCTTGCAGCTTCTGCGTGGAATCTACCGATTCTTGCGAGTGCCGTCGGTTCTGTGGTGGTGAAAATAAGCGTTATGGCTTCTTTGCATGTTCTAACGCCATTTTGCAAAAGCAGAATTCTTAAATATAGTCACCTTTGTCCCAGCAAAGCTGGGCAGCAGCAAATGATGTGCTCGGCTGATTCTGTGTGATATTGACACAGGCGGCATACCTTATTTCCATATACATTCTCACAGTACGTATATACAACCTTGATAGAGTTAAACTGCTATAACTCACCATATATATATCAACTGTAAAACACAAATGTTGGCATCTCCATAACACAATATAAATATGATTGCTGCATGATTATATGTTTAAAAAAACAGTTCTTTGATGCTGTACATAATACATATACAATTGGCGAGTTATAGTAATTTTGAACATGGGCAGTCAATAGCACAGCAGTAGCAAACATGTTTTAAAACACAGAGGAATGAAGTTGGAGCGGGGCAGGCTAGGGGGAAGATAAGTAGGATTGGTAGCTATTAAGGAGATGCTTCTGGAGGAAAATGTATTTTAAAAATTGAGTGGGATGGAGAGAGATGGTGGAAGCAATGGATAAAGCATGGGAGGGTGGAGGAAGCAACACAAAGAGAGAGAGAAGGCAGGGCAAAGAGAAGGGAGGGAAGCAGTACATGGGTGAGAGAGAGCAATACAACACAAAAGTTCATATAAAGTGCTTAAAAAAAAGAAAAATGAAGTTCCCTGAATAGAACATCAGCAGTGGAAAGATACAAGTCAGCCAGTCAGAACACTGTGAGACCAAACTGATCCTGGGCTAAATAAGCTCAGGAATAGGTAGTATAGTCATCAATTCAAGAGAAGACAACTGAGATAGACATCAAAGCCATCCAATCACCAGCAAAAAGATGAACCAAAGCCCACACAATGTATATTGAAGAAAATAGGTCTGTTAATCACACAACTAAAGATGTCTATAGCCAAGACATAAAAAGGTATTGTCATGTACATCACTTGAGGAAGCTGAACAACTCTAAATTCTGCATTGTTTATTTAAGCAAAGAATGTTTTATCATTATGTATCCTTGTACATGCATGCCCTATATAAAAAAGGAAAATACAGTATTGTTAGTAATAACTGTACTGCTTAAAACAGAAGCATGAATAAGGTTGATTATCCTTCAATGTATTTTTTTCTTGACTTTCTGGGTGTGTTGTAGTTGAGAGTACGATATTGTGTTGATTGGTTCTCATGTAGGGTTGGTGAGCAGCTACATTTTTATAGATTTACTCACTTTCTATATTGTGATATATATGTGTCAGGCATCTCTTAGTGCCTGTTTTGAAGGAGGCTTAATGAAAAGTGAACCGAGGCTTATTGAAGCTTGAGATAGTCTGCAACCACTTTATTTGTTTAGTCTGCTCGCACATGCACATTTATGAGTACACAAAGCCATAGGAGAGTCCTCATGTTGGAAGATGCTGCACATCTATGTGTTCTTAAGCCTGTTGTACAGTGAGAGGGCTTACAACTACTATGTCATTGCTGTGATATATCGTGTGCTAGTGAGTGAGTTAGCCTGACCTGAGATTCGGGAGTCTTCAAAGTTGGTGTGTGAGATGGGGTACTCCATTGATATTCACACATTTAAAAAATGTTTTATTTTGAAGGTTATTGTGAGGCTTGGTCTGTGCAATGTGATGTGCATGTAAGATGTGAGTGTAACACTTGGAGAAGAATAGGAGAAAGGAGAAATCATGTGTCTGAGTTTCTACCATGTGAGATTAGGTCCAGGCAGAATTTTTCATTCTGCCAAAGGAATTGGAGGAATTTGGCAGCTCAGCTTTACTCTTTTAACACAGAGCTACAGAGTAGCAGAATTTTGTGCCCGTTTGAGAAATGCAATGACAATGGGAATAATGAGATACCCTTAGCAAGTGAGCTGGCGAGCGCGAGCAAGATTTGGTGCCCCCTAGTGCAATTTCCAGTCACTGGGAAGCCTTCCACCACCATTTTGTAGAACGGGCTGTCACAAGCAGTCAATGTCAGCAGGGCTGTTTTTCAAGTAGATTTTCTCGGGAATATCAATGGGAATAATGAGATGCTCCAGAAAGTAAGCTCGCGAGCGAGATTTGGTGCCCCCTAGTGCGATTTCCAGTCGCTAGGAAGCCTTCCTCCGCCATTTTCTAAAGAGGGCTGTCACAAGTGGTCAATGTCAGCAGGACTGTTTTTAGAGTAAGTTTTGTACTTATGAAGCATAAAAATCAACTTGAAAATAGGGTTTTGAGAAGGTTTTCTACTCGAATGTACAGTTCAGGTAGTTATTTTACAGTGAAACACATTTTTTTATTTTACTTTTTTTGTTTAATAGGAAGTAAGTGCCACAGAGACTCCCAACTTCCTCTTCCTGTCCAGAAGACTCCTCCCAGTGCTTTGTTCATCACTAGGTCATTTTCCATTTGGATTGTGAGGGGAAAGGATTTCTTAATTTGTCTGCAATCCCTACTAAATATATTCCATTGGATTTTAAAGATTTTTGTGAGAAATCAAGTAAGTTGGAAAACCTTGGATAAGTTTGTTGTTTGATGGAGGGCATGCAAAGTATTTTTTCACCATTTTTTTCTTTCTTATATTTTAGAATGTGATTGTGGGTGGCCTGAAGTTAAAGTAGGGGCATATTTTGCATTGGCTCTTTTCCAAGGGGAAAAGCTTGCACATTTCTGAGAGGGGCTGGGGACTGGTTTTAAACTACCTTTTCTCCAATTTCTTGTGCATTGTTTGTGAATTTTGCACTATTTTGTCCATTTTACCATCTGGGGCTTTGTCTGCCCATGGGCCATGACTAGCCAGTGATAGGGATTGGGTATATTAACCACTTGTTTCAATGCTATATGAACATTTATTGATTTATGGATGGCCTCGGATTAAAAGCAAAATGTTTTTTTTTTAATTTTATGTTTTTCTGCAAAGTGCTAAAGTGTTTTTTGATGGGGTCATTTTTTGATGCCTTGGGATGTTTGTGGTTGGGGAATTTTTAAAGTCGACTTAATGTTTGTTTTTGGCATTGCTGAATTAGGTGTAGTATTTTTTTCTTTGTTTACCATGCCTCCTTTGTTTGCTGTCCAAGTGGCCATGTTGTGTGGCTAGTATGTGTGTGCATTTCTTTCCATAGGCCACTATTTTGTCTTTGTTCTAGCCCTACTTTGGTCTCAATGCCATGTGGCAGGGCGGCCATTTAGTATAGCCAGTGTTCTTTTGCCATAGGCCTCCATGTGTTCTTTGTTGTCCATGTGTTCCTGCTTTTTGTTCTGAACATGAGGTTAGTGGCCATTTTCTGTATTCACTGAGCTTTTGCCCAAGGTCTGCATGTGTTGTTCTTGTTTGTTGTCCGTTCCTTCTCCCTTGGTGGCCATGTGGCAGACAGACATTTTATGTAGTCAGTCTGCTTTTGCCATAGGCCTGCATGTGTTTTTTGTTGTCCATGCCTTTGCCCTTCGTGGCTATGTTGGTGATGTCCATTTTGTAGTCAGTGTGCTTTTGCCATAGGCCTGCGTTTGTTCTTTTGTTGTCCATGCCTTTGCCCTTGGTGGCCATTTGGTCGGTGCCATATTGTGTAGTAGTCAGTGTGATTTTGCCTTGGGCCTGTGTTCTAGTCGTAATAAATCACACTGTCAGAAGGAGCGAGAGAAACTTTACTCCTCACAGAGCTCGCCATCACATGAAAAACACTGGCATTCTAAAACAGCCTCTCACAACATCTGAGGCTGTACTAATATTCTACAATAAGGAGTGGTGTAGGAAAGTTGCAAATGGGAAGGGGAAAACAAGGAGCACAATAGTTGACCATATTGCAAAGGAAGGAGAAGCAATAACATTACATTTACTAAAGGCAAAATACCACAGCCTGCATGTATTTCTCTTCTTTGTTGTCCATGTCTTTGCCATTGGTGGCCATGTGGCTAGCAGCCATTAAGTGTAGTCAGTGTGCTTTGGCAATAGGCCTGCACGTTTTGTTCTTCTTTGTTGTCCATGTCTTCACCCTTGGTGACCATGTGGCCAGCAGACATTTTGTGTAGTCAGTGTGCTTTTGCCACAGGCCTGCATGTGTTCTTTGTTGTCCACGACTTTGCCCCTGTTGGGTATGTGCCTGGTGGATATTTTGTGCAGTCACTGTGTAAATCCTTTCCTTCTGCTTTGAGTTTTCAAAGCCATTTTTATTGACATTGATTTAAGAGGCCTATGCCTTTTTGATTTGTGTTCATTTTTTCTTTTGTCACTGATATGAGTTTCATATGCTTGTGGATGGGTATCGTGTTTTTACATTTTTTATGCATTTTTTCCATTTTCCCCTGCACCTTTTTGCCTCCTATAGGATTTCTCGTAGTCCCTAGGGAGACACCAGCAATTGTTTATTTTTCAATTATTTGATTTTTCTCTGCCCCCCTTGCCTGCCATAGGTGTGTCATAGGCCATAGGCACATACCAGCAATATTTCTTAAGGATTATCCCATTTTACCCTGCACCCCCAACCTGCGTTAGAAGTCTCAAAGGCACACACCAGCAATAATTTTGTAAGGATTATTCTATTTTCCCCTGCACCTCCTGCTTGCCATAAGTGTCTCATAGGCGCAACATACACCAGCAATCATTTTGTAAGGATAATTCCATTTTTCCCCTGCACCCACTGCGTGCCATTGATGTCTCATAGGCGCACACCAGCAATAATTTTTTCAAGGATTAATCCTTTTTCCCCAACACTCCCTGCCTGCCATAGGTGTCTAATAGTCACACTCCGGCAATAATTTAGTAAGGATTATTCTATTTTCTTCTGCAACCCCTGCCTGCCATAGGTGTCTTATAGGTGCACGTCGTCAATACTTTTTAAAGGATTATTCGATTTTCCCCTTCCTGCCATAGAAGTCTCATAGGTGCACACCAGCAATAATTTTGTAAGGATAATTCCATTTTCCCCTGTACCCACTGCCTGCCATAGGTGTCTCATAGGCACAAACCAGCAATCATTTTGTAAGGATTATTCCATTTCCCCTGCCTGCCATAGATGTCTCATAGGTGCACAGCAGCAATCATTTTGTAAGGATTATTCCACTTTCCTCCACTCATCATGTCTGCGAAAAGCATGTCATAGGACTTAATGGCACATAAAGTAACATTTTCAATCTGTGCATTATTGAAATAATATGTTTATGCATGGTTTGGAATGGATACACTATTGTTAATTATTTGTGATGATCTCACTTAATTATACTGTCTGTAGATTCAAACTGCAAATCTCATGTTTCACTGACTTTTTTTCTTGTTTGTTTGTTTTTAGGTGCACAAGAGACATCCCACACACAGTACTGCCATACAGAAGGCTGGCAGTGACACCACCTGAGTTCTCCTCTACTTCTGCTTGTGCAGATAAGTGGCAACTGCCAGAGCTAAGAAAGACCTTGAAGATGGCCCCAAAGAAGGGTGTTCTTGCCAAGAAAGTGGCCAGTGAGGAGGAGAAGGAAATTGCCACCAGTGGAGTGTCACCTGCCGCCTTTTTCAGGAAATGTAGTGCACCTGCCGCATCCTCCTCTGGGCAGCAGAAGTCTGGCAGCAACACTCCTGCATCAATAGCACCACCCCAACCTAAGGCTAAGTCCAAGCCAATGTCCCTTAGCGATGCAGACACTGCAGTCATGGCAACGAGCAGTGAGTCTGAACTGGATTTGTCTTAGCTACAAAGTACCAAATCGTTGCTGGAAAGTGGACAACAGGAGCCACACCCAGCAACAGTTCTTCCTGAAGTAGGAGCAGAACAGGAGGCTGAGATTCCTGCTGAGTAAGATGTTGCTCTTCAACCATTAGTTTCACAATCTCCAGCAAGAAAAAGAAAGGGTACTCCAACATTTTCTCCAAGCACCCCTTCGATGATCTGGACATCGATTGGACCCATTCCGAGAGACAAGAGAAAAGGAAAGTTCCTGAAAGCCTTAGAATTATGGTAAGTGACAATGAGGATGACAAGCCAGTGATTGTCAGTATGGAGGGTGGCTCAGAGGACACCAAGATGACCCCTCCTATTTAATCTGCTCAGAGGGATGTGGTTCCATCGCTTCCACCGCCGGCTTCCATATTTGTAGGACCCCAGCTGAGATATGCATACACCACTATCACAGTCAAAGAACGCCTTACAGATATGTGAACAACACAGCCACCTACCTCTAGTTCTTCAGGCATTGGCAGTGGCACACTAAACGAGTTCTCCTCCCAAGTTTGTGACTTCTTTACCATTAGCAAGCAGGAGGATAACATTGCAATGTGCTCCATTAGCCATGCGAGTGTTCATTGAGGTACGCCAGGTTCGCACTTCGGTACTGGAGGTCAAATGTACCATCTGAAAAAATAGCACGCAATCCGGTGGGAGGAGCACCTTGAAAAGATAGCTGGTGGTGTGCTGGTGGTGATGAGAGAGGGGAGACAGCTCAGTTCACAGTGATAGATGACAGTGGTCATGAGGAAAAAGGGGATGATGGCATTACACAAAGCAGCCCTATCGCCTGCATTGTGACAGCATCACCCACATCAGCAACCTCCAAATGACACTAGACTCAGATAGAGACACCTCCGCCACATACAGTGATATCACCCAAGATGCACTTAGAGTCTAGCACCTCCTGGTTCTCTCTGGAAGTCACTTGTGTCAGTAGCGCCACAAAAGAAAACAATCTAAGCTACTATTACTGGCATGTTTAGGCAATAGGGGCCCTACGAATACAGCCACCCAATGGCATGTTTGTACAAGGGAAACCTGGCTAAAATGTTAGAGCTGTACCTCCTCACTTTTTCTTTTGCGTATGGGGTGGGCTTTTTAGAATTGTGGTGGCCATCTGCCCAAAATGGAAGGTTCCCAGCCGGACCTATTTTGCCAGAGTTGCTGTTCCAGCACCCCATCATGATGTGCTGCAATTGGTTGGCCAAGCTATGCAGCAGAGTGCTGTTCACACTATCTACCTGATGGCAGACATGTTACGTGGACCAGTTGTCAAGCAACTGATTACATGTGTATTACTGAACACTGGATTTCTTTTGTGAGGGTTAGGCAAAAACTCTCTGCAGTTTCGAGCACTGAAGAAAGTTTTAAGGATATATGTAGGCATACAACAGTATCGTTGTTCGTCATGGCGAAATCCCCTACAGCTTCACACATCTTGGAAGAGTTTAAGCTTCAAACATCTTGGAAGAGTTTAACAAAAAGATTTTTATATGGCTTCGACCCAGAAGTCTCAGAATTGGATTTGTTGCCATGGACAATGGCAGTAATATCGTCAAGGCCATGGCAGATGGTGGTTATTTCAGAGTCCTGTGTTTGGCACATTCCATCAATCTGATTGTGCAGGACTTTCTAAAAAAAGAAGACATAGTCTGCAACCTGCTGGGCACCTGCCAAAGAATCTGCACTCATTTCACTCATTCTTTTGAAGTCTGCAAGCAGTTGAGAATCATTCAGTATGTCAATAGAGTACCAGTTAGAGCTCTCATACAGGAGGTGCCAACACGTTGGAACTCGACATAGTACATGCTGCAATATTTGTTTGAGCAGTACAGACTGATCACCAACTATGTCCTTCTAAGTGGAGGGATGCAACTGGGAAAAGCCAGACAATTGAGGTGGACAAATGGGGGCTATTCAAGTGCCTGACAGAAATGCTACTTCCCTTTGAGGTTTTCACATAGGAAATCAGCAAAAAGAACAGTGCAATGAGCCAAGCAATCCAGTTGTTGCATTTGCTTCAGGACCAGTTGAAAAAGGTGGCTCAATGGTTCAGTACTGAGAACAAAGAAGCATACTAGTTAATTCAGAGCTTAATTATTTGCTTGGCTGTTAATCTAAGGCTACAAAGAGAGATAATGTCCTCCAAAGATGACATATGTGCCATAATGCTAGATACATAGAACAAAATATACTGGCCACTTTCCTTCCATTTTTCAGAATACGAGACTTGGATTGTCGATCAAGCAAAAGACCTGGAAAAAAAAAGCTGGAAGTTAGAGGCCCGAGCAGAAGTTCTGGCATTCAGTCTTCAACCTTCAGAGAGCAGTACTGCTGTCTCATAGCCAACATCACCATCATCACCAGCAGCATCAATACCAGCAACACTAGCAACAAAAGAATCCGACCCAACCTCTGCAACAGCTTGGTTTCAAGTGGCAGAGCTTATATCAAGTTCAGAGGTGAATACAACAGAGGTCGAGCAAGTGGAAGAACCAATGACCATTTATAGGATGGTCCAAGACTATCTGGATGACCAAAAAGAGGTCTACCTGGATCAAAACCCATTGGTCTATTGGTATGGGAAGATGTGACAATGGCCAGAGCTCAGTGGGCTGGCAATAAAGTATCTGGCTTGTCCGGGAGGCAGTTTATCTTCTGAGCGTGGGTTCAGTGCAGCAGATGCAGTTGTCACGGTCAGGACCAATCTCTCACTTCAAAAAGTGGAGAGATTGACCATGATTAAAATGAACCAACACTTCATACCACAAGATTACTCTGTGCCTGAAACAGCAAGAGGATTAGGGCAATTGGTCAGATTCAGGTGTGTTAGCTGATGGACTTCTGTTTGAACTCCCTGAGTTTGAGGACAAACTCTACTTCCCTGACTAAGTAGCCCATAACAAATCTTGCATATATCATTGAACTGCTTTCAAGAACAAAATAGAGAGAATAACATTTATAAATTTGGTGTCTGGCTTACGCTGCCCCATTTAATTACATCACATGTACGGAGTGACCAGTGTTCACAAGAAGACTCCATTCGCTTAAAGGACATGACGACACCAATCCCTATCCATCTTTTCTTAATTCCCAAGCTCGGCTGCCACTGAAGATCATCATTAATTATACAAGACTGCCCTTGTATATTGTTTCCATGGAAAGAGAGATACAAAAGACAAATGTGCATCATGCTTGGAGCAGGTAAATATTGCACCAATTAGTGATATTTTGAGTGGTTGATGATTCATTTGGTGGTTGGAAAGGTGTTGAAGCCAATTTTTGAATCTGATTTGTGTAATGTTTGGGACCCGGGGATGATCCTGCCTGAATAATTGCATTGCTTTCACATTACACTATTATTGCTTACCTGGTCCACTCCTTTCCTGTACTTTTTTTCAGGTTCTTAAGAGACCAGTCAGTTTAGTAAACAAAACTACACAAAATGATCAAATTATTTTGCATTTCTTGGTCATCAACACTACAGGTCTATCTCATTCAGGTCGGGAGTAAAGAAGGGACTACCACAACAGCCAGAAGAAGGTAGTTAGGAACAATGCCTATCTACTTCAATTGGAAACAAAATGACTCAAACAGGCCTACTCCTGTGGACTGGAGAGAGGTGTGTTGATTAGGAAAATGCAGAGTAGTGGGCTGGCTCAAATGTCAAACTCTAATTAAATAGTTGGGAGAAACTGTCACTGGACACATGTCACATGATGGACACACACAGCTAAATGTTATTGACATTTTTGACGTTGATCAGCCAGGTACATTCAGCTACTTGTCTGGGATTAGTGATAAAAGATTCTTTTCACTTCTCAGTTAAAGGCACACAACTGATCCAGCCTCTGCTCTGTCCTCTTCAATCCTCATCCACCATGAAGCTTACCTTGACTCTACAATATTGATATTTACCTTTTTGCATTCTACTGACCTTCTCACCTTCTCCTCGAAAGCTCCATAACACTGACACACCTGCTTTCTGGACCAGTTCATCTCTGCACCGAACACAGACATTCCGAGCAGAAGAATACATCTGCACCGTCCATTTTGGCATATATGCAGTGTCATTTTTCTTTTCTTTACAATAACACTTTGTAGAACTGTGTGGGTCCTCCCTATTTTGTATTTTTCAACCCTAGGTAACATAACAATTAGATGCCCTGGGACTCTGGGATCGAAGAGCTGTTTGCATTTGGTAATTGAACTGTGTCATTCCTTCCACAACTGATATGATGATGACGCTGTGCTGTTCATCTACTTGATAAATATGTTTTTTTGTCTGTCTCACCTCTCCCAGCTCCCCTTTCCATCCATTCATGAATTCCCTAACCCACTTCCCCCAGATTGTGTGATCTATGGAGGTGTGACTTAAAAATGTACACCACAAATGGATCACACACTTGGCGAGGCAGATGTGGTGAAAGCGACACCAGCTGTTACTAGATCTTCTTAACTAAAACATAGTCCATGCCAGCTCTACTACCCACTCAGGCCTAAAAGGGATATCATCATCATAGTGCAAAGTCTTAGAACAATGTCTGTCCCAGGATAGGTAGTACTAGTGTACACTACCTATGGCCTGATTCACAAAGGTTAAGTTACACTTTTGGTGTATGTTTTCTCTTGCAGTGCAACTTTACTACCTTACAAGTAGTAGCTAACTACTAGTAGTAACTCATTTTAAATAATAAGAGTTACTTACTACTCACAAAGTTACTACTAGTAAAATTACTGATGGAAAAGTTACTACTAGTCGTGAACTTATACTGCAAGAGTAAAGTAACTTCAAAAGTGTAACTTACTTTACCTTTGTGAACCCAACATTGTGTTGCGTACAAAATCAATGGAACATGGAGTAACGTTCTACTGAGTGCTGACTCAAGGATTTTGTAAGTTTAGTTTTAGTTTTTTTTTTGATGCATTAAATACTAGCTCCGCAGATTGCTTACTACTGCTAGTTGCTGTTTGTATCACTTTTGTGCTGTGGTGCTCTCAGCCTTGGCTTACCCACTAACTTTGTGTTTTCTTTCAGTCTAGTTGCCTGTGATGGACAATCCTTCTGCATAATCGTACAGTTGGAGTTCCCGTCGCAAGCATCTTTCGGAATAGGCTGGACCATGTGAAGTCTTCCCAGTTAGCTCTAGCTCACTACTACCACCAGTATTAAGAAGGCCCTTTGGGAAATCCTGCAATAAGGTTTGGGAAGATTCAGAGAGGTAGCAGACATCACTTAATATTACCCCCAAACCAGTCCCAGGATACTTGTTTCCGGTCTAGGGAAGACTTGGCTTGGCAGTTCGGGCTGAATTGTTCCTATGAGGAACAGGGTCAAGGCTGATTTGCATATGGCTGGGTCTGAACTGGGGTGGCGAAGTGAGCTAAAGAACGATGATGGATTCAACCCAGATTGGTGACTGGGGGTGAGTGTCTGAAAAGTTTCACAGCTCCGTCCATCATCTCCTTGTGTTTGCTGCGCTGGTGGTGGAGGCAGCTGCTTGGTCAGAATCAGATGCCCTATTCCCCTTGTATGCTTAGAATCAGATGCCCTCTTCCCCTTGGATGCTTATGAAAGCAATACAATTAAAAAGAACAATGATTAGTGGTATTCTCAACAAAAACATTTTGACAGACACAGCATTGCACTTTTTAAATCAGATAGCCTATTCCTAGTTTCCTAACCATTACATTTTGAACTATTCATTCATTCTAACTAATGATCTTTCCTTCTCTGCCCCCTTTAAGTATTGATGGGCCAAGTCTGCCTCCTTTTGAATACTGCAAATCAGGGAGATTGGGACTGTATGAGCTACATAAAGCCACAGAGAATGCTAACTCCCCTGATATACTACTTGGGCCTGATTCACAGAACTAACTTACGTCAAAAACGTAAAGTTAGTACTTTTTGGTATTCACAGAATACACTTCTCATTTTGGTACTCACAGAATGAACTTACTCATTTCGGTATTCACAGAAGTTAGTAGTCCTAACTTTAGGACTCCTAAATGCCTTCTGTGAATACCGAAAGTCTTAAAGTTAGGATTTTTCTCAGTTTAGGAGTAGTAACTTTACTTGATGGGTGTGTGAGTAGTTTTGAGGGTGTTGAGTGAGTGTGTGAGTAGATGTGTGAGTTGGTGAGTGGGTGTGAGTGGCTGTATGGGTCTGTGACTAGGTGTGTAAGTAGCTGTGTGGGTATGTGAGTAGATGTATAGGTCGGTGACTGGGTGTGGGAGTGCTATATGTGTGTGTGAGTAGGTGTGTGAGTGGTTTTGTGGATGTATGAGTGGCTGTATGGGTCTGTGAGGTACATACTACTAAGGAGGACGGGGCAGGGCCACAGGTGATTTTGCACTTTTGCACACTTGTAGTTATTTAAAGGGAGAACCATGGACTCTGCTCTCACCAGGAAAGGCCAAGAAAGAAACCACTCATCACAATCACTACAGATTGCGCACTGATACATTAATAATGCTTTCACCTTCATCAAAAATTTCAGATGTTTTTCAAAATGGAATTGCCAAGAAAACATGCTTGCTTTGCCTTGGCCAAGCCCAGGAAGTTGGGATCATTTGTCCTTTACGGAAGTGAAACTTTAACTTTGGCACCTTCTACGTTTATATTTGTAAGCGTTTCCCATTGAGGATTCATTTCTGTGAAGTGAGCATCAGGGCCAGAACGGAACCTCATCTGCCAGTTTATCCAACAAGACTCCACAGTTTTGCACAAGATGTCTTCCCAACTGTAGTACTTTCCACTGGTTAATTAGTATGTGCTATCTTTTTAAGTATTGTATTGTATTCTATACTACAGCTTCATAATGGACAATGAGGAATTGTCTCCAGCGGCCTTGTGTGCATTTCGACAATGTGATTGTTCCTCATGCGTTTTCATACAGAAATCTGTGATAACATGAATGTTCCTATAGAGAAGACACAGAGACTACAAAGAGGTGGATCTCCAACAAATAAAGGTACTTCCTCTTAACTACATAAAGCAAGTGCTTCTTTGTTTGGTGGAGATGTCCTTGTATTCCTCAGCATTAAGAGCACTACATCAAATTGGCTGGAAACCTGCTGGGGGTCCTTTTGGTAAGCTGGCCATCATCCTGGCAAAAGGCAGGAGGACTTACTCATAGTAATTAAAAGGGGGGATTTTGGCCCCAGGGACCCCATCCACCAAGGCCCGGCAAACTAAGGCTGGGTGCCCTAGTGCCCGCCCAGGGCTCCCATTGTGGTACATTGGGGACTGCAGGGGAGCCTCAATGCCCCGTGGTCCCTGACGGCTCCCTGTCACCAGTGGGAGTTGGCATTCCTCTTGCATGCAGGGAGCAGCCAAAAATGTTGCTCCCTGCGTGTAGGAACAATCCTTTGATCTATTTTCCTGCCCAGGAAAACAGACGAAAAGTCTTCTCCCAGAGAGTGGGAGCAGTTTTCCTACTCCCTCCCGCTGGGAGCAGGCTTGCAGTTTGCTCTCACTGTCAAAGCTCCCACCAAGAGAAAGCAAAGTTCTATATCCCGAGGGTGGGCACCTTGGGAGACAGGGAGCCGGCCCTGGGGGGTGGCACAGGGCCGTTAATGGCTCCTGGAGGGGAGCTGCGCTTTTCATTTGCACAAGGCCATCCCCAGGGAGGTGGTGGTCCTCAGGGTTGGACACGACCCGGGAGGGGAGCCGCATGGCTCCCTTCCCTCTTTAATGTAAAGCATGCCCCAGGGAGGTGGTGGTCCCAGGGCCAAATATGGCTGGGAAGTGGGGCCACACAGGCACTCTCCCCAGCTCATGTTTTGTGCCCTGTGGAGGTGGCGGTCCCTGGGGCATTTTTAAAGATCAGAGGGGGGTCCGCGTGGCCTCCCTCCTTTTATATTTATATGCCCGAGGAGGCCATCCCATAATGCTAAAAAAAAACCTTGGGAGGTGGTGGTCCCTGGAGCTTAAACTGCCATGGAGGAAGAGGGCCACATGCACCCGCCTCCCTTTTTCTTTTATTTACGTTTGCCCCGGGACCTTGCCCACTCAGGGACTAATCATTAAACAAGCACGGTAGCCTGTGCTTCTTCTTTTAAAATTTTGCTGCGAAGTTGCAAATTTCTGTGACTTTGTGGAAAAAAATGTAAGAAATACTTTTTGGCCCTGGTGTAGTCCCTGGAGGACCCCACCACCAGGGCTAGGGGTTCAGGGTATTCCTACCCAGACCCCTTTCCTTTATTTTTATTGGGTTTTTTATTTGGCTGAGGCCGAGTCCCAAAGTGGCTGCCAACACTTTCTGGTTAAAGTGTTGGCAGCTAAGCAGATCTCTGCACGAGATTGGCAGAATTTGCAGAGGATCTACATCCCTAGATATACAAATTTGGTTTTCAGTTAATATCTCTGAAACTACTAAATGGATTTACACCAAATCACAAAAAGCATGCTTTCTGGACCAAGAGATAGCTTTCTGCCAAATTTAGTGTAATTCTGTCCTGCGGTTCGGGCTGTAGTTATGTTCAAAATCCCTATGGGAAAACACATTTAGGGACCCCCTCTATTTTCTCGGTCCCTGCTTGACGAATCAACCCGAAACTTTCAAGACAGCAGTTGAAGAGAGTGGCAAACTAGTTTTGAAAATTTCGTGAAGATTTGTAAACGGCGCCAAAATTATTGCCAAAAGAAAAAACACTTTTGCTACGGAAACTAGGTCCTAACTATAACCACCAGTAGGTTATATACATATATATATATATATTTACCAGAACATAAACACAATTACTTAAATACACACATGCAATTTAATAAATGAGTGCATTCACGCTATATATAAATATATTAAATTATATATTAAATATATATACTCACATTTTGATCAATAATAAATACGCAACGCGATGTGCATTTTCCGCCTGTTCGCCGAACTTCGTGGAATCTCGCTGAGTTATTTCGTAACTACACAGAATTCCACTGAGGGAAATTTCACGAGTTTTGCCAAGGTCTATGTGAGGTGGTGTTAAATAACAGTGTGCATGATGGCATTCTGCTTATTGTGTGAAATGTATTGGACCTTTGTACTGAGAATTTTCCATGCAGGACTTGTTCATCTAGAAACAGGTTGAGCAGAGCTGCTCGGTTAGGACATGTTGCTTCAAGTATTATGTACTTGTGTTTATGGCCTATTTAAGAAGATACCTCTCACTAAACATTCAAGAAGAATTGTTGTTCTTTCCCTGTTCTCTGGTCTCTCTCCTCCATTTTCCTTTTCTCCCCTTTTGGAACATTCCACTGAATCTCAATTAGAATGTTCAGGTTCCTCCTGTCAGATGCCCTGAAAGGCAGGACGGAAGACACTGTGCACCTAAAGAAAACTTACTTGTCATTGATATCATCTTCTTCACTGGCAAAAGAGGATGAGGTCCTACACATGGAGCAGCGAAGTGCCTTCACAACTGAGGTAGTGAAGTTATCTGCCATCATCTAGATGACTGAGAAAGAATTCTCCAGGAGCAAATACTGAACAAGAGGAATCATCCATCTGGCACATTGAATCGTCATCATTGGCTACTTGAGTCACAGGCCTCTAATGATTATTTTCTGGTACAAATTCCTGGCAGGAAATCCTCCAAGGTACTGCAATTTTCCATCATGTGCCTGTTTCCTCCATGTTCACTATGGCCAGTGTGTATTATTTCTGGTGACTCCTTCTGTATGACTGATGACCCTCCTGTCCATTTCTTGAGTGCATTGCATCTGTTAAATGTATACCATCGAGAAATAAAGAAGGCCCAAGCTAATTTCTTGGCCAGTGAAATTGTGACAGCTAGCAATAAACTCAGTGAGATTTTTAAGATAGCGAAAAAGTTCTCCAACCATAGTGCTACCGCTCAGCCCATGGCAGCTTCTCCCAAACTCTGCTTGCAACCTTCTAATTTCTTTGATAATAAAATCATATACATAGTTGAGGCCTGGTATGTCTCTGTTCCCGCTAATATCTCAAATGCGAAGTGGCCGGAGTATAGACCAGTGAGTGAGACTACCACATGTGTTTGTTCTTTGACTAATTTTGCCAGCATTACCTTGGTGGACTTGGCTAAAGATCTGAAATCCTGTAGATCTGGCTCCCCAGATGATCCATAACCTCCTCATGTTCTGGTGACTAACTTTGAAGCCATCAATTCTTCTCTTAATTCCCTCCTAAATACCTCCCTACTACAAGCGACTGTGCCCAGCTGCTGGCAAAAAGTCAAGCTTATTCCACTTCTGAAAAAGACAATGGCCAATAAGTCCATCTTGGCCAACATTAATCCTATTTCCCTATTACAAGCCTTCTCAAAAATGTTGGAGAAACTGATCAATACGCAGTTGTCAAAATATCTGGACTCCAACCAGTTGCTACATCTGTCTTAGTTGGGCTTTTACCTTGGGCACAGTGCGGAAGCAACTTTGGTTGAAGTATCTGATACCATCAAGCTAGCAGTGGACCAGGGGATGCAGGCATCCCTTCTGTTTTTAGATCTATCTGCAGCAATCAACACGGTCTCCCATCCTATCCTACTTCAGCGACTGAGTAACATCAGGATAGGTGGGGCTGCCTTGATTGCTCTTTAATTGCTCTTAGAATTAGAGTCCCTTAGGGCACGGCCCTGAGCCCCACGGTTTTTAATGTATATATGACTCCACTAGCAGTGCTAGTAGAATCATTTGGGGACAGGCTTTGTCCTATGCTGACGACACACAAATCGTACTCACTTGGTATAGTAATACACCCAGTGTCCAGGATCGATTTGTTGTTTGTCTGTCAGCATATTTCAGTGGATAGGACAGAGCAATCTCCAATTCAACACCAGTAAAACCAAAGTATTAGTCTTCGGCTCCCCTTCTCCTATCTGGGGTGGGGAGTTCTGGTCCAATTCTGCTCCTTCTCCTCCCATCCCCGTAACAGTGGCCCGCAACTTGGGGGTCAAATTTGACAATGAACTTTCCTTCAGGTCTCAAGTGGACAGTGTGATGGGAGTTTGCTTCGGCCTCTTGAGATCCATGAAAAAATTCTTATTTTTGTTTCTGGCACAGTGCCAGAAAACAGTTATTTATTCAGTCATAACCTTGAGGCAGGATTATGCTAATGCACTGTATTGGGATCTCCCTGTGTACCAACTCAAGAGACTCCAGTTGGTGCAGAATGCTGCAGCCAGACTTCTTCTAAATCTCTGGAAATATGACCACATCCAAGTACATCTCAGGAATTTACATTGGCTGCAGATCCACCAAAGGATCCATTTCGAAGAGCTGGTGATGGCTCATAAATGCTTTGCTGGCTGCTGTACCCAAAACCAAGAGGAAGAAATGGGGCGGCTCCTCCTTCTATGCCCTTGTCGCCTCTAGTTGGAATGGTCTCCCCATCATCTACGGGCCACTAAAGGTGAGGGCTCCTTTAAACGGTGCCTGAAACCTGGCTGTTCAACCAGGCCTTCCAAATCTCTCCTCATTGATGGTTATAGGACCATAGCTTCAAGACCCTCAAGTGAGTAGCCATGCACTTTATAAAAACAAAAAAAATCATAAATCTGTTGTTAGAAGTGCCATGAGCGCTTTATGGGGATCTGTGGTGAGTGAGGGATTAGCCTCGCCTTCATGCATCCTACAATCATGGGGAGAACTTGGGCCAGACATTGCTTCAGTTTTCCCTGGACTGTCTCTTGATAGAGGAGATGCTACCTGGAACACTGGTCTTATTGCAGAGCACCAACCCCGCTGAGAATTAAGGTACTTCAGTGTGCATACTTTTATAATGAGGTGCCTTTTTGTCTGAGCCTTAGGGTACCAAGTGCATCTACTGGCCAATAATTGGAATTCACACAACCTCCCCAGTACAGCTTCCCCTTTGTTATTAAGCCACAATGCTGTGATTTTAAAAGGCGCAATACCGCTGTGTTACAGTTCTGCCTTGCTCTCAAGGCCAGACTGGCTGGACCAGGAATCAGGTGTTTTCCCAGGAGGGTGGAAGGGTGGGGGGCCTGTTTTGTTCCTGGGGGGCGATTTTGTAGCAGTGCAGCAGTTTTAAAAACACCTGCTGCAGAGGTCCTTGTATATCCAGCAGTATTCAGGCAACAAAAAGTGTCAAGATAACTCTGTTCATTAATGTACCTGCGTGAGAGAGATAGGAGTTTTGACTAGTGGCAGTTTTGACTCATGTAGGGTACCATAGAGGGTTAATATGCCTGCTGCAAAGAACCTGTAAAATGCAGATCACAGATCAGTATTTTGTATGTGTCGCTCTGTGCTGTGGGGTACTGCTTTTTTCACAGAGATTCTTTTGTTACTGTGCAGTTCATAAGTTACAATTACAGTATTGCACAGTGAGCTATGAACTGTCATTAAAGAGCTTTATGCACACTGAATGGTACAGGTTAGAAAGTTATGTTTGTTCCTAGTCTTTCATTATCCTAATGTTGCTAAAAGGGTTTGTTTGGGTAGAATTAAAGTTTTATTAGTAAAGCCAACCCTAATCCCTGTGTTACGCTATGAATCCTGAGTGTGTACTTCTCCAGACCAAGGACGCTTAAAAAATTCCTACCAGTATGGATGACATGGGTTTTCTACTCCTTGTAGTCCCCTTTGTCTTAGGTAACATTTTCTATACACTGGTTTACACATGTATGATGTATTGTCTCTGTATGTGTGTGTGAGATGCAAAGTGCTCCAACACCCTACACTGGTATGAGTGGCGCTTTAAAACAAATGAACTACTTGGGAGAGAAGGGATATGGAGAGATGAGTGGCACTGTTGGAGTGTGATAGTCAGGGAATCATTGAGGAGCCCCAACAAAGTTTGTTGTATCCTAGTGCACTGCAAGGTCATCATTTACTATGCTTTAAAAGCTAATACAATTGCATGGAATGCACCTTTTTTTCCATTTTTCCCCACATTTTCTTGTGGGGATAACCTCCCTTGTAGTGGTCGGATTTGCGTGCTGCGCTCACTCGCTATGCACCGTACAGAGGCTGGTCTGACACAATTTGCCAGGGGTGCTTTGGATTCCCTGCTTGCTCTTCTTTGGCATTTGGAAGTGCCATTTTCACAGTACACACTCCCATCCTGAGCGATGCCGGTCCTCTTTGAGGAGACATTTCTGCAGTTTGATTTTGTTTTCAATTGTGAGACTCGGTAGCCAATTCTTCTAATTATGTCGTTGGATTGCACTGCTCATCTTCAAGACTTCTGTGGGCATTGCACGTGCAACCCCTTCTCCTTTATTTGACTTCATTTCCCAACAGTTTGAGACCATTTGACCTTTGCTACTCTTCTAGTGTTATAGTTTACCTTTATATCCTCACAACCTTTGTTTCCTGTACGTCTCTTATTGTAGTTATTATTCCACATTTTCTATTATAGCCTACCAAATACTTCTTACTTTTTATAGTTAATTCCATATCATTCCTAGCGGTTAGTGTATACTTTATATTGCACACATTTTCTGTATTTTCGCTATTTCATACGTTATTCTCCTCACCATGGTAGCTGAATGAAATAGTGGAACTTGTTTTACCCTGGGAATGACAAGGATAAAAGAATTTGAATCATATTTATTAGCAATAGGCACAGAACAATTTCCTCCGGTGTGCACACAACATATTTTGTTATGCAATATGGGTATACACGGTAGGACAATCTTTGAAGGTCTGCCTAAATCCCCTTTAGAACATGATGGTGATGGGGGGCACAACCAAATGTAAGCCAAATCACATTAAATTAGAAGGAATACATAAGTGCAAAGATCAATGCTGTTCTAGAGATGCAAAAGTTATTTAATAGAACTCAAGGCAAAAGGGAAAATGTTGCTAATTACATTGCTATACTTGGAGGTTTATCTGCGACTTGTGAATTTGGACCCTTAACAGATATGCTAATCTGTGAGCAGCTGCTCAGATCTACCACTGATGCAAAAATCAAAGAGAGATTGTTAGCTCTAAACCCTGATTTACAGGAAGCCATTGATATAGCAAAGAGTATAGAGCACACTGCAATCTTTATAAGAATTGAAAGTATCATCGGAATCACTTAAAGAGACCAATAAGGATAATAACATTCAGCAGAATAGCAAAGTATATAAAATAAAAGAAGTACGTTTATAGAAACCCAAAACACAATCAGGAACACATAAGTGCTTCAGATGTGGAAATAAAGGTCATTTAGCCAACAGCTCCAAATGTCCTGTTTCGGGAGTATTTGCAGGAAATACAACAGGAAAATACACTTTGCTAAGGTATGCAGGGAATCAGAATATAAGAATGTTCACATAGTCAAACCAAATACAGTGAATAATGAAGTAGAAAATGAAATAACTTTCCAGGAAAACTCTTTTGAAAAGGGCAAAAAGTGACTTACCCTACATGCGATATTGTCCCTGAAGGGGTGACTTTTAAGATGCATGCTGACTCATGTTATCATTTTACACTGATTGATTGGAAAACATTTCAAGAAAAATCTGCTGAGAAGAGCTATATGTTAGAACTTGCTGATATAACACCTAGAGGATACAACAAGGTGCCCACGCCTTTAGAAGAAATGTTAAAAATGTACATATCATTCAAGGACAGGTCCATAATAGGGACCGTTTACAAGCAAGGGTCAAACCTCTTAGTCTGGAAATGTCCGAATGACTTGGGCATGAGGTTTGACCCCAACATTGAAGAACATGTCTGACAAAAGACAGATCAGTTACTGGGACACTAGTAAATGATGGATAAATTGGGTTTAGTCAAAGATTTGTAAACAAAATCAGGTTAAAAAACAATGCCACTCCAGTAGTTTAGAAGCCACGTATCATTCCACTACTCATGAGAGATCTTCTTAAAAATGAGTTGGACAAGATAGAAACTCAAGGAGTAATATAAAAATAGAGAATTTGAAATGGCTACCTCTCATATTAATTGCCACTAAGAATAATGGTAACAACATATGCCTTTGTGTTGGTCTGAGGGATTTAAATTCAAACATGTGGGTGAATAGACATCCTTCACTGAGGAATATTGAGAGGTTCAGGCTGGTATATGATGGTATGCAGTCGATGTGCTAGGCCTCTCCTCAGCGTACCATCAGGCAGCACTCCAATCTGTCTCCAAATCTCTAATGTCCTTTACCAGCCTATTCAGCTCGTATTGGTTTCATAGGATGTTGTTAGGGTTAACCTCTGTGACTTCAGTGTTCCAAAGGGTAATGTAGTTTGTGTTAGGACACTCCCAAAAAATCATGTGTTTCCAAGAGCCACTGAAAAGGAACACAGTGACACCCTGAGAAAAGTTCTAAATAAACTCAAGAGGGAGGTTTCACAAAAAAAGAGGAAAAAGAAAAATAGGTGTGACATCGGTTCAGTGTGTAGGACCCACCATATCTGTGGATGGGATCAAGCCCAAATTTAATCTTATAGATTCAGTAAAAATTGCACTTTCCCCCTCCTACAAGAAGAACTTAAAGACTTTTTAGGATTAGCTGAATACATGGCAAAATGTTTTAAAAACATTTTTGACTTGATTCAATCCCTTATCAAATGCTGCGCACACAAATTCCTTTGTTGAAATAAAACATTTATTAATCAATGCGGCCCCTGGTACTTGTCTCACCTGCATCGTATCAGCACTAAAAAGCACATCTTGTCCCGCTGTGCGCGATACTGGAGTTGCTTTCCTGCCACTGATTCCTTTTCCTGGAGGGGAACTACATTTTCCAGTTGTCCAGGGCCCCAGGAGGCGGTCTATGGTGCATGTCTCACCCCCATCATATCGACGCTGTAAAGCGCATCTACTCATCCCGCCGTGCAGGATAAGAACAGGCCACGCCTGGGCCAAGGGAGTGCCCGTCCTGCACCCATTGATGACAGGAGGAGGTGGGGTGGTAACAATCTATGGTATCCGAAAAATGGCCCCTGCATTCCATCCAGGCTGTATTTGTTTGACTTCCCTGACTAATCTATGATCTGTAAAAGACTTTGTGCCTGTGGCGTGGTGGTACACCAGTGGATAACCCTACACTGGTCTAGCCAAGGGGGGGAGGGTTCGACGCTGACTGGTCCCTACCCAAGGGCTACTGTATTCCATTTCTTTCACATATTGGGTTTGACTCTCATGTTTGATCTCACTCTGAGCTGCATTGTGAGCTGCTCTCTCTCTCCTCCATTCAAGGGACCTCTGAACTTATCGGGCCAAGGCATGCCTCGTACTTTCATACACACCAACTCTAGAAAGAGTGACCCACAAATAGGGTAAATGCGCATTGGACAGGAGCTTGACTATTGCCTCCCTCTCATATTGACCAGAGGCAACCCAGTCTGACTTAGCATGTGGGGTGTGTAACACATGATAAGTGACTTGACTAATTTGCTTGTAATTTATTTCCTTTACAAGTGGCGCAAGCTAGTTTTTGGGGTATAGCGAGTGTCTGCTGGCGTATTTTGCATAACATTCTGAATTGGCCACCTGTCTCAAGATAAAACTAGGGATAGAAGGCTTGAAACTGCCCCGTCTCCTACTGTGTCACTGCCCCGTAAAGCCAGTAATAACAGTAATAACTCAGGTGCAATAGAAGTTAAATCTTTATTTGCCACCGATAAATCAGGGGATTTGGGCAAAGCACAAAAGCAGCCAAGACACTCTGCGGAAAACTTTACGCTTGAGGAAATAAATTTACTAATTGAGGAGGGAGAAGGCCTGCTTGGTCCAGGGACCCTAAGCCAGGGAAGGGGTGGAGGGAGGATATCAAATCATTTTTTTAAAAATGGGAACCCTGCCCAACAGCACATCTTAGTAATGAACCATCTACTAACCCCCAGTTACCTGCAGGCTTCTGCCAATCTTCATCTCCTAGAATAAATCCTCCAGATCAGACCATTGCAGACCCCTTAGAAGTTGTAAAATGTGCCAATTGATTCAAAGTATTAGGGACCCACGATGAACAAAATCCGGATAACATAGTGGAAACCCAATCTAGTACCCCAGAGCCTGACCTCTCACACCTACAGTTAATAGTGCTCAAAAAAGAGATCAACAACTTGAGAGTCTACATCGATAGGCTATCTAGGGCTCTTAACGGCAAAATGGATGAACTTCTCGCTCTGGTAGCAAACCTCACCATAGACTCCCAGAAACCGAGGGTGAATGAAGACATTGTTTGTATAAGTCATTCCAATCTCCATGGGAGCAGTACTCATAATAGTTATAATAATCCACTCAGGTCCCGATGAAACCAGTCCTATAAGTCCAATGTTCCGGACGTTGCCAGCACACCGGGGATGACTGCTAAAATCTCCTCTCGCCCTGAGAGCAACCATGTCCTTCCCAAAGCGCATATCAGAAGGCACCTACATCGTCCACTTGGGGAAGGGCCCCAACAAAATACTGGGGGCATTACTAGAACCTTAACCCCAGCAAGTTTGGAAACAGAACTGAAGTGGTCCCTAAAGGGGAACATAACATATTCATTATTAATGTTCTGAAACTCCAGCCAGGCACTAGAGAATCACATGACTCATTAATAAATAAAGCCATTCATTGGCTCAGAAAGGTGAGAGGCTGTAGATCAGTCAAAAGAGAGGACATATTAAAGGCCACTCGATACACCAATGAACACTCAACATTTGATTAGATTGGCCTGTAGTTGACAAAGCATGAACTTGTAGAAGGGTTGATGGCACTGGAGCTTGGATTTAGACCTCCTATAAGCTCACTAATACTAAAGGTAAATGCCCCTAACTCCATAGCAGTATCAAACCCAGTTCACCATCGGAACTCATAATCTCACCCACAAACTTTTGCTTTGCTCCTGCAGAGGCCCATGCAACTAGTTTCTCTGACATTGACTGACTGATGGGAAGCACAAGCAGAGAAGCTCCACTCCCACGGTTGAAACGTCTCCCTTAATCAAGTGCTGCACTGGCCAAGACCCCCTGCAATTAATACAATCATGAGGATAATATGGGAACACTATCTAATGCATCTGAACTTCTAGAGTGGCAAAGGAGATAGAGTACCAACTCATTGGTACATGAACCTGGGCTAATCAGCCATTATTCAGATTGTCTCAAACTGTTGTCCTGGAACGTTGCAGGGGCTAGACTCAAGCTTGGGGTCCCAGAGTGTGGTACATTTATAGATAAACACCACATCATCTTACTGCAGGAGACATGGGCAACAGAACCGTTTTTTAGATCGGGGTACATATAATTTGCTAACAATTCTGTGTCATACCCCGCAGGGAGGGCTACAGAAGGGCTGCTGATCTGGCTGACCATGGATCTGTTTGCCAAGATGAAGAGAATTCCATCGAACTGCAGAGACCTGTTGGATGTAGCGATCAAGAAAGGAGCGGCTCGTGGAGCCAGGTCTATTGATATTATAAACTATACGTATGTTCTTTTCCCCCAAACTCGCATTCAGGAACCATTATCAGTCTCCTAAATATGATTGAGCAGCACTAGTACATCCACCTTAAAATCATTGCAGGAGACTGTAATACCCAAATTCCTGCCAGTCCTACAACCTTGGACCAGTTGGACCCAATAGTCGACTTAAGGTTATAAAGGCCCACCTTACCCGGCACCGAAAACAGGCAGTCCAGGGTCTCTGTACAACTCATTGACCTCCTATAAGCACATGGGCTAAAGGTCGAGAATGGCTCCACCCTTTCTGATTCACCACCTTGCCCAACCTTTAAGGGAGGCATGTAGACAAGCCATATTGACTATATCTTTTTGGATAGTAGACTTGCTATGACTGATATGGAGTTAGTCACCAGATCAGATAGTGACCATAATGCAGTTAGCATCCATTTCCAAGTAGGCCTGTACCTGAACACAAACTTTCTACCTAAGACCATCAGTAGCCCACTTGAGACTAGTAGCAACAGAAGGAACGCCAAATGGACAACGATAGCTGACAATCTTAAAATTCAAATCCAAATATATGATTTATTTGTGGAAAAGCTGGCTCCCTTGGCAGGGACTGAGATGAGTGGGGCAAACTATGTTAACACACACTGTGAGCTTAAGGAGTCTTTGGAATACCTCCTCATTAAGGAGGGTAGAAGGGGCCAACACCTACAAAACCTTTCAGGATGGTACACACATGAATGCAGACACACAAAAACAACCCTTCCATCAGCAGCTAAAAAAAGGGACCGTAGAGAATTAAGTGACGCCAGAAGAAAGTATAGGGTTACACTGACCCAGGCAAAAAGGTTGTGGGAGAAAGACCGGTGGGAAAAATGTGCAGATTCTCAACAGAAGGGAAATGTAAAGAAATTCTGGAAGATGATAGCAGCTGGTTCACGCATAGTAGATAACCACCCTGAGGCGGTGGTCCAACCAGAATCATGGATAGTCCACTATGGTGAATGATATAGGGAGTGGCCCTGTGACGCAACCCAGATGCTGACTCGCTACACAACCCTCAAGCTTGTATTTAAGGGTGAGACCAATGACAGAGTCCCCAATGGCACATTCCAGACATTAATTGACTTTGCAATAGACAATTCAACACACATGGGCAGGACTACCAATGGACAGTCAATCGACATATCCCAGACGAACACTATGGGGCTTATTTACAAGCCCCTTGCGCCACTTTTGCGTCATTTTTAACATGGGAAAAGTGATGTACGGGTGGCGCAATGGGCTTGTAAATAAGCCCCTATACCTCTATCTGCCAAAATAGCACCAAAGCAGGGGCCTGCTCCATTGCCCCAGGCCCTGTGGCTAATGAAAAGGGAGAAATCGCCTGACCCAGACGGCATCCACAGTGGCCTCTACCTTTCACGACCCAATATTTGGGTTCTGTACTTGATTGCTCTGGGAAATGCCATTGTGAGAAGGGAGGAGATCGCCCCCTCTTGGAAGGGTGCAATAACTGTACCTATTTATAAGAAGGGGAGGAAAGACGTCCCATCCAACTACAGGCCAATAATCCTGTTGACAACAGTCAAAAAATGTTTGCAGGCAGGTCCTAGAAAGTCTCCAATCCTGGATGTTGGATAACCAAATCCTCTCAGACTGCCAAGCTGGGTTTAGGTCCAAGGTCAGCCCCCATGACCAGGTTTTTCATTTCAGCGCGATTTGCTGGAAGTATATTACCATAAAACCGCACCATCTACATGTCGCTTTCATAGACTTGAGAGCGGCATTTGATTTGGTCCCAAGGAAAAACCTTTGGAGGATACTAGACTTATATGGCATCCCTCCAGACATCTAAGAATCTTAAAGATTTTACACACCGACACATTTGCACAAGTTAGGTGGAACCCTGAGGGGGGCTTACATACAGGATAAACGTAAACTGGGGGAGCTAGGCAGGGATGCATGCTTGCCCCATGCTGTTTAGTTTGCATATTAATGGCTCATTGGAATGGCTGGCTCAGTGCAGACATGATGCCCTCAAATCCATAGGGATTAGCTGTCCAATACTCATGTTTCTGGATGACACGCTTATAATCTCCAGAACTCATTCTGGCCTTCAATCCTTGCTAGACCACTTTTCATAATTTTGTGTTGCAAGGGGCTGATCCAGCGCGGCTAATATAACTTGCTCCTTAGGACACCAATCCAGAAAAACACCTACACAACCTTTGTCATTTAAAACTTATGTCGGTGGGGCCCATGACACCGCATACATACATTCATTCAATTTCTGGATTAAACACTAAGGAGCATGAGCTGCTGGACGAACGGGTTACCTTGTTAAATTTGACAGAATAATAATCTATACATTATCTTTGGATCCTGTCGGTTCTAAACATCAAGGTACTCCGCTATTCGGTTGATGGACCAACTAGTAGAATTAGTTGATGGTGATTAAGACCAGCTCAATCACAATTAAAACCTTTAACATTTATTAATCATAAATCTATTAAAGAACCACAGACTCATTTTAGAGTTAGAATATAATTTTATCTAAAATTCTTCGAGCAAATAAGTGAATTTCTTTATTATGTAAAACATTTAGAAATATCAATAAACATTTTAAGAAAGCTTTTTAGGAAAAGTGAGAAATTATGCATTACCCTCGGCCATGGGGCGATGACAAGAATGGTTCACCAAAGGAAGATGAACCGCAGATCACAGGATAGGACTCCCAAACTGACTGACTGTCCCGCTAACCTCCTCGGACGCAATCCTCCTGAGTAAATTCCCGCAACGGTCTCGTTCCTTCCCCAGTCAAAGTTCAAAGTCCAAAATTACAGAGTCTCTCACAGCATCAAGGTGGAAAATGAAAAGCAAGGAGGTTTTTTTCACAACGTAAGAGCAGACTCTCTTATACCCTATTTTCTGGCTCTCTACACTTAGAAGTTGCAATCTTTTGGGGCAAGAATCACGCTAATTGGTCCATTGGAGGGGTGGTGATGGTCACCTCATCGCCCTCCTTGTTTGAACCGGTTTGGGGACAATAAAGCATACAATAAGTCTCATGATCGCAGTGTCAAAAGTAGTCCAATTTGTTAATCCATTTTGTAACGATCTTTGATGGTCACACATTAGTTCATCCATTGTCACTCGGCTCTTTCCCATCCGTTCCCAGGAATATATGCTGAACACTTGGCACGCTCCTCATTGCAGGTCAGATTGGCCTTGACATCTCTCACTCTGAGCACAGGCCGCATACACGTGACTGGAGCATTCATTCTGCATCTGCGCAGGGGCCATTTTATTCAATGCACGCGATCTCGTCCTTCCCAGCGGCCATTTTAGAAGCATGGCCTAGCAGGGCCGAACGAAACTAGTATAAGCACAAACACAATAGAAATTAAAATATGGAAAATAAGCCTTTCTGTTTACCACCCGCCATTCTAAAACCCCGTGTTAGATATTACCTAGCAGAAGCGACATTTAAAGCCATTTTACTTACCATCTGCATTCTTTGCCACAATACAATTTTACTACGCAATACAAATCATGCAATTTACTCTATTTACTACGCAAATCACAATACTAGTTTTATTTTGCTTCACATTTGTAAGTAAATTAGATTTTGCACAATTCAGCATGTTGCCCACGTGTACTGTTTAATAAAGGTTTGCATTTGTTGGTTAGTTCATGCGTTTTCAAACGGTTAGTATCTTTAATCATTATGAGGTCATTAACTTCCAAGGGGTACAAAATTATTTTGTTTCCCCTGCTCCATCAATTCCCCCCTTTGGTGATTTTTAACATCACCACTAAAACCTATCCCTACAAAATTTATCAGATAAATGTTTCTTGTCCACTTGCAGTTGTTAATCTAGACAATCGTGTTCTTTTCATCTTGCTTTTAGACCTTTTGTACATGTTCTCTTTAAACTCTTCCAATTCGATCTCTCCCATCTCCTGTTCTCTTTCTTTGTTTTCTCATTTTCTCTTTTTACTTTATTTTGTATTTTTCTTCTTTTAACACACACATATGCTAATCTCAATAATAGTATTATCACTATTGCTAAGGTTACTGGAATTAATATTTTCCCAATAAGAGAACTACCTATTTCGGCGAACCATTTCTTCATTGAGGAAAAACTCTTACCAAGTCTCTCCCAAGCACCTTCAACCTCCAGTGGGGCAATTTCTTTATGCAAATCAGTAATGTTCTTTATATACTTCTGTATATTCTCACTTTTGTCTGGAATGTAAGTGCAACAATGTTGTACTTTCAGCATTCCACAGACTCCACCCTCTTTTGCCAAAAGAATGTCAAGGGCAAGTCGATTTTGCATTTCCATTACTCTCATGGCAACCATTTCGGTATTTACCATCAAGAACCCTCCAGCAGTATTCGTTGATAAACGATCTACTACTGTAGACAACTTCTGAATCTTGTATGCATTCAAAGATATACCCACTGCTGGTATCAATGCTCCAAAAATGTCACCTATTATCTCTGAGAAGCTTTGCCTTCTCCTACGGGTTAATGGTTTACCTATCTCGTGAATTCCTTTCGTTCCTCTTTCCACGTGAAAAATCTTTGGAAAGACCAGGCCTAGATAACATGTTCCGTACCAATGGTCCGGCAACCTATAATAAGCTCTATTTCCGCAAATATATTAGATCCCTGGAAATACTGGATCTTTTCCTCCTTTAAATCCCCATCCCCCTAGAATTTTATATGTATCTTGGCACTCACTAGAACCCACGAAATATTTGTCATACATAGTGTTATCTCTACTAATACACAATTTTCCCTGTTGGGGCCAATCTAGAACCATACCTGCATTTGATTCACCTTTTCCATAACCTCCCTCTTCAAACGCCCAAGGTGGGGTTTTCGTCTTTTCTCCTGCTGCCTTTCTTTGAAACTTAACCCTTCTGTCTTCTACCATGTCTAAGAAAACCTTTTCTTCTTTTCTTAACCCACAAGTAAGATCATGTCTAAATGCATATTCTAATGTTAATTCTTTTGTTTCTAAGAAAAATTCTTCAAAAACCTTTGCAACTTTCACCTTATTTAATTCAGGGATTATGGGAACTTTAGCAAAAACAGCATCTGTGTCAGTGTAATAATACTCTAATTTACCTGTTTTGTAAAATAAGCTAGCTAAAACACTACAAGTTATTCCATACGTCAAAGGAAGGTGATGATACGTCACACCTTCTGTTACAGACGCAGGTAACTGCATACAGACATAACAATCTCTCACATCCATTGTCTCCACATATTCATACAAGAGCTTCGTGAAGACATTCTTGGAGAAATCAGTTATTGACTTATCCCTATGAAAATTAGTACTATCTACTAATGTTGCAGTGTTCTTTCTGTTAAGTTTCTTATCACTACTCGTGTCATTCATGATTGCAGATGTATTTTCTACAACTAATCTAAGTGGAATTATAATTGCTAAAATAAACCAAATAAGCATTAGTAAACCTGTACAATAAAAACACATCCTACACCATCTACGGAAAAACTCACATTTAGCTCTTCTATTCTCAGTGTCTACCATGTTGGAATATTACCTAATTATATGTACAGAAATGTGTTTCCACACCTCAAATGACTTAGTGTTGATTAGGATCAACTGCTTTCAGCGCACCTTTCTGTCTTTCCTCAATTTTCTTTGACTTTATCAGTTTGTGTCTAGTCCGGTTTTTCTTTTTTTGCCTTTCAGGATTTGCACAGTTCACTCTCACCCTCTTGTTCACAGTCTTTGTCTGGGTTCTCGTGACTGCTATCCACTTCTTTAATGTCAGTCAGTGCTATGTATAACCATTCAGGTGACTTGTATTTCAAGTTAGGTCTTTTCACTCTTTTTGGTCTCTGCAACTGTCTTTCACTTGTTTTTCTTTGTCCTTTCTGACTTGTTATTTCATTTACTTGTTCTACATTGTCTTTGTTCAAATTTATTATTTTATATCTCAGTCTTTTAATTTCGTTGGGCCAATTGTCTCCTTTTCTTGGCCTTTTCAGTTCACTTTCTTTTTCTTCTCGTTCTGCTCTCCAAGTTCTCTTTCTTGGTCCTATTCTTTGCTTTCTTTCTTCTTCACTTTCTTCAGATTCTGTCTCAGACCTCACTTCACTTCCTCTAACTTTGAACTTTATGATCTCAGTTTCTTTGTCCGAATCTGAATCTTCTGGTGTTTCTTCTGTTTGGAATTCTGAGTCTAATCCTCCTCATGTTTCTTCCGCAATTTCTCCAATTTCTCTATCTGAATCTAAATTTCCCTGTTTTTCTTCTGCTTGTAATTCTGAGTCTAATCCTCCTCGTGTTTCTTCCGCAATTTCCCCAATCTCTCTATCTGAATCTAGAATTTCTTGAGTTACCTCTACAATTTCCGGAGGAATTTCCCCAAAGCTTGTACTTTGCCATTCATTGTCACTGTTTATTTGTTCGGTTTCTCCTGTTTAAATATGAGTTCTTTTGTTTTCAGATTCTTCCTCTTGTCTTTCACTGGATTCAGGTTGGTCTGTTTCAGATGCCGAACTGGTACCTGATATTTCCAGATGTCGACTTACAGGTTGAGCTTCAAGATCTGGAACTCTGATTGTTTCAGTTTCTTCTTCAGTTGTCAAACTGGTACCTGATTCTTCCAGATGTCGACTTACAGGTCAAGCTTCAAGATCTGGAACTCTGATTGTTTCAGTCTCTGCTTCAGATGCTGAGCTGGTATCCGATATTTCCAGATGTCGACTTACAGGTCGAGCTTCAGGATCTGGAACTCTGATGGTATGACTGGCATGAATTCAATTTTTCACACCAGCACACTTTACTGCAGTTGTTGTCACCAGGATCACTTGACGTGGTTTATCCCAGCGTGGAACCAAGCAGTTTCTTCTTCTGTGGACTTTTATGCGGACCCAGTCTCCTGGACTCAAATCATGAGCTGGTTTTCTTTCAAGAGTGGTCGCTTCCGGTCCAACCTGATGAAACACAGAATGCACCACTTCAGCCAATCCTTTGCAATAGTCCAATACGAGATCATCAGTTATAGTCAGCAGTTTGTTGACAGGTACGTGTGCTTGTCTCATTGCTCGTCCCATGATTATTTCATGAGGACTCAGACCTGTTTTTCTGTCAGGTATGCTTCTGATGCTCATCAGCACCAATGGTAAGGCGTCGGGCCATTTGAGTCCTGTGGCTTGACACATTTTCCCTAACCTATTCTTTATTGTGCCATTTACTTGCTTTACCACTCCAGAAGCCTCTGGTCTGTAGGCACAATGCAGCTTTTGTTGAATGTCAAGTGCTTCACATATCAGTTGGATAATTTCGTTCTGGAAATGCGTTCCTCTATCTGTTTCGATCGTTACTGGAAAGCCATATCTAGGAATTAATTCTCTCAGAAGGAGCTTAGCTACAGTAACTCCATCATTCCTTCTTGTCGGATAGGCCACCACCCAACGAGAAAACAAACAGACGACCACCAGGACATACCTCAATCTGTTGCTTGGGGGCATTTCAATAAAATCTAACTGCATTCTGATAAAAGGACCTCCTTCACGTCCTATTGTTCCCAGACTCACTACTGTCTTCCTTCCAGGATTTATCTGTTGGCATATAAGACATCTTTGACAAAGGCTTTCAGCTATAGCCCTAAATTTTGGGTTGTACCAGGTCTGTCTGAAAAGTCTGATCATGGCATCCCTACCAATGTGTGCTTGTCCATGGTACATCCGTGCCATGTTAGAGATCATGCTATCAGGCATAACTGGTCTTTCATCTCTGTAAACCCAGACTTCATCTTCCTCTCTTTGTCTGCAACCTGCTTTTATCCAACCATCTTTTTCCTCATCACCTGCTTCTTCCTGCAATTGTTTTACCTCATCCCAGGTTTCATCTGTGTTAGTAAACAGCAAGGGACATGAAACATTCTCTTTTTCCCTTCTCCGATTCATTGAGGTCATATTTCTGGCACAATATTGAGCTAATTCGTCAGCGAATTTGTTTCCCACTGCAATGTAATCAGTTCCGTTTTTGTGAGCAGCGCATTTTACCACTGCAATCTGTTTAGGCAGCTGTATCGCCTCAAGCAACTTCTTCACAAACTCACCATTCCTAATAGGAGATCCTGCAGAAGTCAGGAATCCCCTCTGAGACTAGATCTGTCCGAAATCATAGACCACTCCGAAGCCATACTGGCTATCTGTGATCACCGTAATTCGGAAATTCTTTCCCAGTTTGCTCGCTCGAATCAGAGCAATCAGTTCAGCAACTTGGGCTGAACGTATTCCTCTCAAATAGGATGCTTCCATTATGGTTGCCACCGGACATACAGCATACGCAGCACTTAAAACTCCTTCACTTGTTCTCAGGCATGACCCGTCCACAAACATCACATAATCTGACTCTTTTAAAGGCTCATCCCTGATATGAGGGCGAGGCTTTGTGCAAAATTCAAGCACATCCAAACACTTATGATCAACATCATCTTTGACTTCTGCATTTACTTCATCTGGCAGTGAAGTGGAAGGATTCACACTCGTGCATCTTACAATGGTTACATTGTCTGCACCCAAGATCACTTTTTCATACCTAGTCAGCCGACTATGTGTCATGAATTGGGTTTGTGTTCGGGTCAGAAGGATTTCAACCGAGTGTGGTACATATACCCTCAAAGGATATCTCATCACAATGCCTTCACTCTGTTCCAGACTCACACAAGTAGTAGCTACTGCTTTCAGACATCCAGGCAACGCTTTTGCTACCGGGTCTAAAACAGCTGAAAAATAGGCTATTGGTCGTTTCATTTTTCCATGCCTTTGCACTAATACTGAAAGTGTGCATCCATCTCTCTCGCTACAATACAGCTCAAATTATTTTTCATAATCAGGCATTCCCAATGCTGGTGCCTCACACAAACTTGTTTTCAGCTCCTCGAAAGCCTTCATTTCCTCCTCATCCAATTCAATCGGATCTTTGACATCCCTCTTTGTCAATCGCTGTAAAGGTTTTGCAATCAATGAAAATCCACTTATCCACTGTCTGCAATAACCAACCATTCCAAGGAACATTCTCACCTCTCTCTGTGTCATTGGGGCTCTCATTCCTTTGATAATCCTTATCCTTTCTGTTGTCACTTTTCGCATCCCTTTCTCAATCTTATGACCTAGGTACTGTACTTCTTGTTGACAAAATTGCAGTTTTGATGGGGACACCTTGTGTCCTCCTTCTGCCAAATGATTCAGTAACGCAATTGTGTCCATAACACATGCTTCTCTGGTCTTTGATGCCACTAATAGGTCATCAATATATTGGACCATCACAGATTTTTCAGGCATTTTTAAATCTTCTAAGGATTTCTTTAGAATCTGATTAAAAATTGAAGGACTTTCTGTATACCCTTGAGGAATTCGGCACCATGCCAAAATACGCTCTCCGAACCGGAACGCAAATAATGGCTGGCTGTCAGGGTGCAATGGAATAGAAAAGAATGCATGGCACAAATCAATAACTGTGTACCATTCTGCATCATGTAGAATTTGATACAGTATTACAGCAGGGTTTGGCACAATTGGGCAGCAAGGAATAACAATTTTGTTTACCTTCCTCAAATCTTGTACTATCCTATATGTTCCATTTGGCTTTTTCAATCCCATTATAGGAGAATTACATGGGCTGCTCATTATTTCTCTCAAAATCCCTTGTTCAATCATCTTATTAATTACAGGTGTTATTCCTTCAATAATTTCTGGCGTTAATTTGTACTGCGGGGTATTTGGGTAATTCGTTCCTTCTCTTACAGTAATTTTTACAGGATCAACTCCTCTCATCAGTCCAATATCTTCGCCTGTGAAATCCCACACATCAGACCTGACTATTCCTTTCAATTCAATAGGGATTTTCTCTGCATCAAACACAGGAAACATATCATTCACTCCTGGTTCTAGTTCTGCCATTGTCATTTTATACAGAACATCCTCATCTGGTGTCTGGAAAGCAATACCATCTGGAGTACAGTAGATGGTACAATTCATTTTGCAAAGCAGATCGCGTCCTAATAAATTTACAGGACTACAATCACATACCACAAAGCGATGCATCTCTTTGAATGGTCCAATTTCCACCTCTATTGGTTTTGTAAGAGGGGTTTTAATCTGCCTGTTCAAAACACCTACAACTTGGATGTATTCTCCTGAGAGAGGAAGGTTTGGAATTTCCACTGATCTAACAGTAGAACGGGTAGCTCCAGTGTCCACAAGGAATGTAACATTTACACCATTCACTTTTCCATCCACAAATGGACCTGACTGATCTACCTCTAGAGTTGTGCCAAGCATGCACTCCTCTTCCTCTCCTAGGCACCGTCATAAACTTTCATCCGATTCATCTCCATCCTGCCATAACCAATACTGCGAAACTGCAGCTGCGCGCGGCAATTTTGTTACCTGCTCTCCTCCGTAGAATCCTGCCTCTGTACTGTATCTTTGAGGATTTACACTCTTTGGAAGAGGTGGTTGCGGCACCTGACACTGTTGAGTAACTACCTGCGGCTGTTGCAGCTGTTGGTAACTTACCTCATTCTGCACCTGTGGATTCAATGATTGATTTTCTGCATTAACTTTCGGAGGAAATTTACACTCGTTTCTCCAGTACCCTAATTTTCCGCAATTATGACATAGCTATTTCTTTTTAGCCTCTTCTATACTCATCTGACCTTTTCCCTTACCAATATTCGGTTTGGACTTGGTCTGTTCTGCAACACTAGACTGATTATTCATCTGAGCTTCTTGCTTTTCTGCAACCTTTACTTGTGCCCACATTGCCTTTTCCTTGAGTTTACGTTGTCTACACTCAATATCGTCACTGCAATATTTCGCATACCGTAATACCTCATCTATTGTGCTATTCTGCCAACACAACATATGCTGCTTAATCATTTCACTTATCTCAGGTCTCAGACCATATACAAATCTATACACAAAATGGCTCATGTCTTTTTCACTCAAGTTCTCGTAGCCACTATACTGTTTAAATACCAACAGCAGTCTTTCGTAATAGGCATGTACAGATTCCTTACTCTCCTCAGTTGTTCTATCAATCTTTACCCAGTCCGTTTCTTTTGCTGGGATTTTATTTTTCAGAAACGTGATTGCCTGTTCATATTTTCTCATTACTTCTGAATCTGGGGCTCCTGTTTTTGCATCTCTAGGATATTCTTCCTTCGGCCAGTCAATCGTAAGTTTACACTCTGTCCATAAATCTGCTGGAACAACAATCTCAAACAGTCCATCCAAATCTTCCCACAACACTTTTGAAACTTTTACAAACCTTTCCACCTGTCTATACCATTCTACAGGTTTCTCTCTCAATCTTGGAAAATCATTTGTAAATGACAATATATCTTGTCTGGACCATGGGACATGTACATAACTTCCTCCTGGAGTTTCTCTCATTGGACACTCCATTACCGTTAGTTCTTTCTCTTTTACTGGAAAAGCCAATGATGCTTTATCAGTCGTTCCCTCTTTTCTTCTTATCCACCTACTTCTCCATTTGTCTACATCTCCCCATTTTCTCAATAACACAATCAGTTCTTTTATTTGTGTTAGTCGTCCTGAAGTGTTCAAATTTTCTATGTCCTTTTCACTAAAATCTACCCTGTACGGTTTCTGTAATCCTCTAATTTTTCCAAATTCTACTCCTAGTTCATTCGCTGTTTCTTCCAATTTTTCATGCAAGTTTCTAGCTCTCCAAGTGACACTTCTACACATAAACATTAATTCATCATCTTGATAGGACTTCAATCGATCTGTACCAATAGTCCCTAGAATCAATTCTTCCATATCTATCTTTAATCTGACCACATCCAACAATTGTGGTTCAGCATCCTTTTTCTGCAAGCTCCTCACCCAGTCATTTAATTCTTCTGCAGTCGGACCCACAGGGGTTTTATTTACTTCTGCCCAACTTGCACTTCTCTCTGGAGTTTCAGTTGCTGACTCAGTTCCCATAGGAATTCTATTTATCTGACTCTCATTAATTGTCAAATTTACAGGTGGACTTGACCTAAAAGGACCAACAGAATCTTCTTTCTCTCTATTTTCTTCAATCATCCCTTCTCTTACTCTTTGCATACTGGAATTTAATGGAATTGTTAAGGAGTGTTCATCTATCTTTTGATTTTCAAATACTGGGATTACTGGCCCTATAGTTACTGGCACAGTCACGGCTTCGATATTCTTTGTCAGTTCTCTTATCTTTTCAGTCAACTCTCTTGTGGTTCTGGCTAATTCAGCTGTGTTACCATTATCATGTTTCACAGTCTGTGGTGTTTCTAGTCTATTAAATGGACTATTCATTTCAGACATTTGTTCTGGACTTTGATTTATTACAGTTCTCATTGGCGGTGCATTTGGTGTCACCACCGCAGAATTCTGTTGATATGGAGGGGGTCTTTTATTTAAAATGTCTTCCAGCAACTCATCCTCTGTGTCGCTAACCCCATACCCATACCTCTCTGTTACTGCATGCTTCCTTTTCTCCGTACACATTTTCCCTGCAAGTTCTGAAACTGTTCTGACAGGAAACAGGCCATCCGTCATGTTAGCATACTGCCATCGTCTCATCCTGTCTTCATAATTCAAACCCCATACTTGTCCATGAACTAAACTATAACTCTTTGCACCTCTGTGTCTTTCCCTTTCATACATCTCATCTTCCCATTCACCTAAGGCTTCGAACTGTGTCGGTCTAGGTCTCGGTTCAAGTTTCATCATCTTTTCTCTCAAATTTCGAAGTACAGCTGTGCTAAACGAACCATTTTCTGGAAATGCCAATACTCCATCGCCTTGAGTATATTTCGCCCAATTTTCCAACCAAATGCAAGTGTGATAGCCATATTTCAACATCATATGAGATGCTGGCGTTTTCGGCGGAGGAAGTACTTCTCCTTCTCTAGTCACAACCTTCTTGTCTTTCTTGAAAAAGTTTTTAAGCTTCGCAAACCATGACGGTTTCTCTCTACCATACTCATAATAAGCCATATTTTACTGTTCTTTTTCCCCAAAACAAATACACGCAAATCTTCACCACTCTGTTTTTTTCTACTGCTCGGCTATTCGGACCTATCCCAGCGCGTCTCATACCAATGCACCATTCCGAAAACTTTACGTCACTCTCACACTAACCAATACCAGCACGTCTCAGACTAGCACACCAATCAGAAAGCTCTTCGTTTTTCCACAACTGGCCAATACCAGCACGGTTTTTGTTGACGTCAGCTCTAATCCTGTTTCTGCTGACCCCTCCTTTACAAAAATTATCGGCACTTTTCTTAACTTTTTCTTTTTGACTAAATCGATTAGTTACAACGCAAAACACATTACCATTGTCTGTTTTCTCTAAACAAAAGAGATAGTTTATTCTCACTTACAAGAATACTGTTTCGTTCGATAAGTGTAGCACTTCTCTCTACCCTACCCTTCTTTCAAGCAAGAGGTAAACCCGTTTCTCTGGGGTTAAAACACATGTGGAGACTACACTGCTCCTGAGAATTAAGGCCAAAGTTTCACAAGAAAACCTGTTGCTATTCCACTCAAATGCAATTCATTCGTGAAATTTCCCTAACATAACACAGTCCTGTGTTATCACCAATTTGAAATCAGACAATGCACAATTCCGTGTGACTTCTCTTGCCACACGTGTCCACTAACTACTTCCCGGAAGCTTCAAAATTCCGACTTACACATAACGTAATACAGACTCAACATAAACTGTTAGACATGAATAAATCAATAATCAATAATCACCAAACTAATCTATAGAAACCATAACTCTGCTACCAAGAAATCTGATCCAGCGCGGCTAATATAACTTGCTCCTTAGGACACCATTCCAGAAAAACACCTACACAAACTTTGTCATTTAAAACTTATGTCGGTGGGGCCCATGACACCGAATACATACATTCATTCAATTTCTGGATTAAACACTAAGGAGCATGAGCTGCTGGACGAACGGGATACCTTGTTAAATTTGACAGAAGAATAATCTATACATTATATACATTATCTTTGGATCCTGTCGGTTCTAAACATCAAGGTACTCCGCTATTCGGTCGATGGACCAACTAGTAGAATTAGTTGATGGTGATTAAGACCAGCTCAATCACAATTAAAACCTTTAACATTTATTAATCATAAATTTATTAAAGAACCACAGACTCATTTTAGAGTTAGAATATAATTTTATCTAAAATTCTTCAAACAAATAAGTGAATTTCTTTATTATGTAAAACATTTAGAAATATCAATAAACATTTTAAGAAAGCTTTTTAGGAAAAGTGAGAAATTATGCATTAGCCTCTGCCATGGGGCGATGACAAGAATGGTTCACCAAAGGAAGATGAACCGCAGATCACAGGATAGGACTCCCAAACTGACTGACTGTGCCGCTAACCTCCTCGGACGCAATCCTCCCGAGTAAATTCCTGCAACGGTCTCGTTCCTTCCCCAGTCAAAGTTCAAAGTCCAAAATGACAGAGTCTCTCACAGCGTCAAGGTGGAAAATGAAAAGCAAGGAGGTTTTTTTCACAACATAAGAGCAGACTCTCCTATACCCTATTTTCTGGCTCTCTACACTTAGAAGTTGAAATCTTTTGGGGCAAGAATCACGCTAATTGGCCCATTGGAGGGGTGGTGATGGTCACCTCATCGCCCTCCTTGTTCGAACCGGTTTGGGGACAATAAAGCATACAATAAGTCTCATGATCGCAGTGTCAAAAGTAGTCCAATTTGTTAATCCATTTTGTAACAATCTTTGATGGTCACACATTAGTTCATCCATTGTCACTCGGCTCTTTCCCATCCGTTCCCAGGAATATATGCTGAACACTTGGCACGCTCCTCGTTGCAGGTCAGATTGGCCTTGACATCTCTCACTCTGAGCACAGGCCGCATACACGTGACTGGAGCATTCATTCTGCGTCTGCGCAGGGGCCATTTTATTCAATGCACGCGATCTCGTCCTTCCCAGCGGCCATTTTAGAAGCATGGCCTAGCAGGCCCGAACGAAACTAGTATAAGAACAAACACAATAGAAATTAAAATATGGAAAATAAGCCTTTCTGTTTACCACCCGCCATTCTAAAAACCTGTGTTAGATATTACCTAGCAGAAGCGACATTTAAAGCCATTTTACTTACCATCTGCATTCTTTGCCACAATACAATTTTACTACGCAATACAAATCATGCAATTTACTCTATTTACTACGCAAATCACAATACTAGTTTTATTTTGCTTCACATTTGTAAGTAAATTAGATTTTGCACAATTCAGCATGTTGCCCACGTGTACTGTTTAATAAAGGTTTGCATTTGTTGGTTAGTTCATGCGTTTTCAAAGGGTTAGTATCTTTAATCATTATGAGGGCATTAACTTCCAAGGGGTACAAAATTATTTCGTTTTCCCTGCTCCATCAGGGCTTAGAGGTTAATCACTCCAAATCCTAATTGATGGCGCTGAACCCCCACCGGTCTTTCAGAGGTAGGATGAGGCTAGAGGGGGTACCACTGGAACAAATAAAGTGCTTTGACTACCTAGGCATTTGGTTGGCCGATAACCTGTCCTGAGGCCCAAAGGTAGCATAAAGCAGGACCATTCTGCATCAGAGGGGTTCTGCTATTGACAGGAAATACAATGCCACCTTCAGCGGCACAGTAACATCTGCTCTGGAAGTTTACAGGTCAACCGCCATCGCAGGGGCCATTTATGGAGCAGAGTTAGGAGTGGTGCAGATGGGTCTTTGCTGACACAAACTGAGAATAAATTCATTAGATCACTGTTTAACTTACCCCCAAGCATTCCCCTCACTCCCTACGTAATGATCTTGCGCTAAATACAGTTGATCATATAGCTCTTTTAAAACCTTTGACTAACTGGGTGCGTTTGTGGACAACACTGCAATTGGAACTGTACAGGGAAGCCCTGGTGGATCCGCTTAACAGACAGGTATGCACCCCATGGCTAAGCAAAATTAAACACTTAAGTGAAGCCATTAAGATGCAAGTATGTGAAACTCACCCCTGACTCTAAAGAAAGGTATTCTTACTAAGCTGAAGCAAGTATTTTGGGAATTTATCTTGCACCAGACCTGGAACGAGCAAACACTGGGGAGCATATCCGAAATATATCTCTCTCACAGGTGCTATTTCAGCTTCGAGCCCAATTTGCACAGGATTTGCCCTCTGCCAGCCAAAAGCCTCTTTATGAAGTCTAGATTTGGTACCCTGCCCCTAAATGCTTCACAAGTAATAGGATATAACAGGACCCTCATCCCCGAACTGCCCGTTTTGCCCGTTGCATAGAGAAGGACGAACACTTGCTTTTCTTCTGTCCAACCTACCCCCTCCCTCATTGAAGGTGGATTGTCCCAGTCTGTAAGCTTATGGGCACACTGCACTATTGGGAAGCGTGTGGGATTTTGAAATATGACACGAAGAAAACCATTGTCTTCGCTGTCTCTAGGTTCCTACTATGGGCCTGGGGTATTCGTTCAAGAAAACTGCCAGGGAGTTATTAACTGAAGTGCCTGCACTTTACCTCACATATCCCAGCTACTAACGAGAAGTCTATTAACAATGCGGTTTTATTATAAGAATTCTTAATATTGATAGTTTCTTTCCTGAACTCTGCAGTGTTTTTATTATGGCAACTGTTTTTAAATAATTTTTTTATGTAGCATTTTCAGGGTTGCATAGAAGCTGAAACAAAGCATTTTGAGCCAGTATTTCTTTGGATGGTATTCCAGTCTCAATTTGAGTGCTTTTCTCAGGACTCTCGCTGAGGTTACTGTTTATCTGGCAACTATTTCAGTACTGAGGTTTAGCAACCAGATGAGTTTGCACCTTACGTATCTCTGATGGAAATGCAAAGCTTATCTTCAATGTACCTTTGACACACAAACTTTAAAAAAATATGGGGCATATTCTCAAGAACGTGCGATAATCATCGCCAAAATAGGTTAATGCAATTTCTCATATCGCCGCCTATCGCGGGAAAATAACTCAGTGTTAACGTCATATTACCAACACAGTGGTAACATGCAATAGTTTCCCGATAACGCGTTAAATGTCCGCGATAAAATCACCGGGACAACGATAAAAACCTAAAGCCGAACATGAAAAAAGTTGCGATGAGCCCAACTGCGATAAAAAATACAGCGATAAGCAGCGCCAGGCCTGCAATTCACACACGTCAGGCGGGGAAAACACCATAAAAGCAGAAAAAAAAAAACACAAACAAAACCAAAACAACTGCGACGCACAATGGAGGTAGCCGGAGCAAGTACAGAGGACAACCAGAACCCCACAAGCCCCACAGATGGACCAGCCTGAGACCTCGGGGTCAGGGAAGGGCAAGGAGAAGAAGAAGAGGAAGACGTGGTTCAGTCCGCAGGGAAACAGGATCCTGATAACGGAGGTGATAGAACACCATCAACTACTGTTCGTCAACTCCACTGTGTCATTGGCAACAAAAAACGGAATATGGCAGTCCATCGTGGACAAGGTGAATGCAGTCGGAGTGCTGAGGAGGACAATGGAAGAGCTCAAGAGGCGCTGGAATTATGTGAAGCGCAAAACCAAGCAGAAACTCAGCAACAACCAGGAGGTAGCAATGCAGACTGGAGGTGGGAGTCCAGCGCCACAGGAGGAGCTGGATGAGATGGAGGAAATGGTGTCCACAGTCATCAGTGTGGAGACGGTGGCAGGAGTCGGGGGACCGGACACTGCTCAACATGACCTGACACAACAGCAACAGGGTGAGTAACCACCAGGGACTGGGGGGACGGGGGAGATGGGCACAATGGCACACATGCACAATTAAGTATAGCACAGTGCACACCCACAATGACTATGGATCATGTCCCGATCCCCTTGCCACATTGCAGCACACCTACAGACAGCAAGTAGGCCCCGTCGACTATGTGCCCAGAAGGGGCCCTTCCCAAACAGCACCAATCTCACAACCAACCCATGCACATGTGCCAAACCCAGCAAAGTGGCGTGTCTGTGAGCCACACTGACAATGCAAGTGACACTGCATGACGAATAGCATGGCTGCAGTCAATATATCATGACAAGTTGCACGCCATGACACTGAGAATGTGGGGAGAGGTGGGAACCAGGCATGTGCGAAGGAGGTAAGTGACCCATGAATGAGTATGTACACAATGCCAAGTGTGGCGGAGATGTGCTGGACAGACTGCAGTATGCAGACCACACACATACCCATGTCTACATGCACTGCTGGTGTTTGGAGTGTAGTGGACAGTGGACGCAACCATGTCACCCCAGCCAGTGGGGAAGATTGCGGAAATGTAGCTTGTGACGTCCCCCTGTAAGCGTGTGCAGAGTGGGCTGGCCTGGCATACGCCAGGCCAGCGTAGGGGTGTGGGTGATTGTCCCGTGGCTCTGGGTGTGGTTCAGTATTGGAAATGTGCAAAGGCATGTGTCTCTGTCACAGTGTGGGTCTCCGTTGGGGAGTGTAGGTGGTCCCTGATGGGACTTGGACACCCACGTATGTGATCTAGTTCGTCTTCCATGAGGTAGTACCCCACCTGCACATGTTCGGCCAGCCCCTTTTGGCAGTCTGACAGCTGGCCTTGGAATGGGATGTGTGCTTAGTTGGGCTGCTGTGAGCCAGCCGGGGTGGTGGGTGCATCAAGCTGTGTTGTCCATGCAGGGGGTGGTGTATCCTCGATGCCCTGCTCCTGGGGGTGTATTGCCTAAGATGTCCTTGGACTGTTGTGGGGCGTCGGTGTCGGAAGTGTGGAGGTCCTCTTCAGCATCACTGTGGAGTTGTCTGGTCTGCTCTGCTGGAGGTGTTTTTTGTCCCTCTGCAATGTGAAGGGGAGATGCTTGTTGACATTGTGTTGGCATGTATGTTGACGCATTGTTCGAGTTTACATACAGACTGCATGACAATGTACATTGTGACTGTTTGGGATTTGATGCGTGATAGTGGACATTTGGACTACACGAGGTGGGTGATGTTGTACACGTACATTTTCATCTCACAGTTTCCTGCTACGTCAGATGTGATTGGCCATTTTCTATGCACAGGCAGACCCAGTTGTGTCCTCTGTTCTGCAGTGTAAGTGTTGCACTGTGTCCCACATTGTCGTCCATGTGGATGTGCTGTGATTGCTATGTGTGTGTGCTGCATTGTGTGTGAGACGTACCTGCAGCTGTGATTTTGCTGCCCCTTATCCCTTGGAGGCGGTGTGCCTTTGGCTTTCGTGCTTTTGAGGTGCTGTGATGTTGGCGACTTGGGTCATTTGTGCTCTTGGAAGGTTTTTGTACTCTTGTGCATTGTTTGTCTGCAGATGTATTGTTGAAGTCAGTGGTTGTTTGTGCACGTGGATGTGTCAGAGTGTGACCTGCTCCTTCCGGATGTGGTCCACAATCAGCCACCTCAGTCTCGTGGCGTGCACAGTGTCATGGTGATTGTACTCTGGCCATGCTGCTCGTCATGTTGTGTCACTTGCGTTGTCAGTGTGGCTCTCGCATACGCATCTTTGCTGTGTTTCGCACTGGTGCATGTGTGTGTTGTGGAACTGGTGTTGTGTGGGGTGGGAACCCTTCAGGCACATGGTGTACGGGGGCCTACTTGATGTTGTATGTGTGCTGCAGTGTGCCACGGGGATCAGGGACATGAACCAGGGTCATTGTGGGTGTGCGGTGTGCTACACGTCATTGTGCATGTGTGCCATTGTGACCCTCCCCCCAGTCCCTGTTTGTTACTCACCCTGTTGATGTTGCGTCAAGTCATGGCGAGCAGTGTCCGGACTCCAGACTTCTTGCACCGTCTCCACAGTAATGACTGTGGCTTCCATTTGCTCCAGCTCCTCCTGTGGCGCAGGACTCCCACCTCCATTCGCCGTTGCTGCCTTCCTGTTGGCAGCGGGTTTCTGCTTGGTTTGGCTTTTGACATCGTGCCAGCGCATCTTGGCCTCCTCGGCACTCCGACTGCATTCACGATGGGATGCCATTTTTCCGTCTGTATTGCCAATGACACGGTGGTGGTGACGGACAGTTGTTGTTGGTGCTCTGTCACCTCCGTGACGACGATCGGGTTTTCCTGCGGACTGTACCCTGTCTTCTTCTTCCTCTTCTCCTTGGCCTTCCCCGAACCCGAGTTTCCTTGCTGGTGGTCTGTGGGGCTTGTGGGGTTCACGTTGACCTGGGCACTCGTTCTGGGTGCATCCATGTTGCTGCGCAGTTTGATTTGTTTATGGTGTGTTTTTCTTGTTCAGCTTTTATGGTGCATTTTCCCACCAGACGCATGGGAATTGCAGGCC
Organism: Calotriton arnoldi; assembly: GCA_963921515.1. Lineage (NCBI taxonomy): Eukaryota > Metazoa > Chordata > Amphibia > Caudata > Salamandridae > Calotriton > Calotriton arnoldi. The sequence continues at coordinate 281,608 of CAWUFW010014886.1, forward strand.
TATTGCAGGTTGTCACTTTTTTTTTTTCGAGGTTGGCCTCATCGCAACTTTATTCACATTGGTGTTTCGCTTTTTTTCGGCGTCGCGTTATTTTTAACACAGTCATTTGACGCTTTATCGTGGGACTATCGCATGGTGACGCCAGGTTGAGAATGCTACGTTAACACGGCGTTGTTTTCCCGCGATGGACTGCGATGTGCAAAGTTGCGTTAAGCTAAACTTGCGGTGGTTATCACACGATCTTGTGAATATGCCCGTATATCATTCAATAAATCATTATGGTTTATATAGCGCGATTACTCAACGGTGAGGGTCTCAAGGTGCTGAAGTGAACTTTGTTTTTAAAGTTGTACTTTTACTTGTTACGATTGTGTACTTTTATGGTTCAGTGAACAGAAATAAAGTTGCTTGATGATGATAATAATCAATGCCCCCAACATTGGCAAATTTGACGTGAAATGTAAAGCTATATTAACAACCGAACCAGCAATAAGGGCCTCTGAGCTATTTTATCATAAATTGTAGGAGGGGCAGAGAAGATTCTGGCTTTCACTTCCAAAATTCTCAAAGGTGCTGAACGAGATTATTCCACATGGAACAGTTCACAAATAATCAATCTCAGTTGGATTGCAAAGTGGGTCTTGGGGCTACAAGGCTATACTTTTAAGGTGGAATATGTTCCTGGAGAAATTTAATACATAGCTGACTGCTTATCCAGAATGCCTGCTGGTGACCATTTGCAAGAGTCGATACTGCCTGATTAATCTATACTAACAATTCACATCACAGCATTTTTAAAGGATGACGGGGCAGAAAGGATGAGAAACAACAAAACTCTAATTTCAGTTCAGAACCCAATTTCACAGGGATGGCCAGGAAAAAAGTGATCAAATACCTGATAAGGTACAAACATACTGCAATGTGAGAAATGAACTTGTGATTTTGTCTTAAGAATGGGAAAACGTATACCCCCTGAGGGAATTAGTGAACTCATTGCTGACATAGCCCATGAAGGCCACCAAGGAAGATCTCTTACTAAAAGATCAGAGCAGACTGCTGCTTCCCTAATATGGATAGAATATTAGAAATTAAAGTGAGAGATCTTGTGCTTGCAGAGTGAGTGATACAAGCAAGGTGATTCATACAATCCTGCTTTCCCCTATGCAAGTTCCTTCTACACCATGGGATAAACTGGGACTAGACATTGTGGGTCCCATCAACTAACCTCAAGTTAGCCACAAATATAAATTTGTACTAGTTGAATATCACTCTCATTGAATCACAACGAGATGTGTACATAATATCAACACCAAGATTCTTATTGAATTTCTTATTAACACCTTCTCTGTTGAAGCCTTTTGAGCACCAATGGCTCAAATAATGGAGTGCAGTTTGTATCCGAAGATGTGAAAGCATTTTTATAGGCTCTGTCTATCAACCCCATTAGAACACCACTCTACTGCCCAAAAGCTAATAAGCTTGTAGAAAGAATAAGCTAGATGATAAAGGAGTTGATTCAATTGGCCTACGCCACTGGTAAACTGGTTTTCAAAACCCTACGTGACATATTGTGGTCATACCACACCTCACCTAACACTGTGACTGGGTTCCTTCCCTTCATATCTCTTAAGGGTGGGTAACCTACATATATACTCAATCCAAATTAGCTACATGAAGAGCAACCTGTGTAGGCCAATAGGTACACTATAGCTAGTGAAATCAAACTCCATCAAAACAAATACAAATCCCAGTACGATAAAAAACAGAGTGTGAGAAATGCTAAGTGGAAGGTGAGGCGGTGGGTAGTAATAAAGAGTCCTACCACACGCCAAAACAGAGATCCAACACATTTTCCCAAACTTCAAGAATTTGAGAGGGATATTCCCAAGAACGTGTTAACTATCGCCAAAATCGCTTAACGCAACTTCTCACATCGCAGTCCATCGTGGGAAAATAACACCGTGTTAACGCAGTATTCTCAACCTGGCAGCACCATGCGATAGCCCCACGATAACGCAACAAATGCCCGCGTTAAAATTAACGTGACGCAGAAAAAATGCGAAACACTAACGCGAAAAAAGTTGCGACATCCCAAAGCGCGAAACAAAACCAGCGATAGGCCTGCGATTCCCACGCGACATGCGGGAAAATGCACAACAAAAGAAGAAAAAAAAGACAAAAAAATGTAACTGCGTAGCACCATGGACGCACCCGGACCGAGTGCACAGGACAACGCGAACCCCACAAGCCCCAAAGACGAACAGCCAGGTACCCCGGGGCCGGGGAAGGGCAAGGAGAAGAGGAAGAGGAAGACGGGGTTCAGTCCACAGGAAAACAGGATCATCGTCACGGAGGTGACAAAACACAACCAACAACTGTACGTCACCTCCACTGTGCCATCGGCAACACAAACGTAAACATGGCAGTACATCGTGAACAACGTGAATGCAGTAGGAGTGTCGAGGAGGACAATGGAAGAGGTCAAGAGGCGCTGGAATGATGTGAAGGGCAGAACCAAGAAGAAACACGATGCCAACATGAAAGCAGCAATGCAGACTGGAGGTGGGGGACCAGCGGCACACCAGGAGCTGGATGACAGTGAGAAAATGGTGGCCACAGTCATCATTCAGGATACGGTGCCAGGAGTTGGGGATCGGGACACTGCTCAACATGACCTGACACAACATCAACAGGGTGAGTACCGATCAAGGACTGGGGGGATGGGGGGATATGGGCACAATGGCACACATGCACAAAAATGTACAGCACACTGCACACCCACAAGGACTCTGGAACATGTCCCTGATCCCCCTGCCACACAGCAGCACACATACAGTAACCAGGGAATGTGTGCTGCATAGAATTTATTTGCACATGCTGTGCCTGTGGTCATTTTGCACTGTCTCATGATTGCCAAGGACTGACACAATGTGACGTCCTCATGTGAAGAAAGTGTCAATGATGTTGTTCCTACGGGCTATTCCTGCTGCAGCTGCAGTGGGGTGTGGTCCACCTGCCTCATCTTCCTCATCATCGTCCGGTGCATTTGGCACTCGTAACCATGGGGCATTGGTGCGTGCACATATGTTGTGCAACACACAACATGCAATGATCATCTTGCACACAATGTCTGGGCTGTACAGGAGCCTTCCACTTGTGATGCCCAGGCACCTGAAACGTGACTTCAACACGCCAAATGTGCGTTACACGATGCCCCTGGTGTGTTTGTGGGCCGCATTGTACTGCCTCTGGGCCTGTGTGTTCGGGACTCGGAGGGTTGTCATCATCCAAGGGCAGAGTGCATATCCTTGATCACCTGTGACAGTGCAGAGAGACATGAGTCAATAGTTGGTTCTGCATGATGTGTTGGCAGGCTCACCAGTTTATTGGCATGTGACATGTGTGTCATAGTGATTCCGGTATGACATGTACTGCTAGTAGCAAATGAGCGCCATCAATGTGTATCACGTAGCCTCACTGCTGCTCCTCCCTACCCCCGAGACTAGTCCCTCGTGTGCGCTGCGCGGTTGCATCACCTGCACACCAACGGCACACCATTGTCATGCCTGTCTGCGCATGTCCACAAGCCTGACAACAGCTTTACGTTTTTAATCTTTTTAGCGGTACACTTTAGTATTTGACGTTTTAGATATCATCTACTGGCGGGCGGAGTAAACTAGTGAGTTGCCTGGGGAGGTTTCAAGTATTTGGAGGGAAGGAATGGGACGAATAAAAGAGCAGTAAAGAAGGTAAACTCAAAGTCTACGAGGTGCCTGAAGAAGTGGGTTATGGGAGTTGTAGGCATAAGAAGAGCACAGACTTATGGGATTGGCTGATTGGAAGGGGCGGTATTTTTGTTTCAAGAGTTAAAAAGGGAAGAGGTGAAAGGGAGCACATTACTGTTTCATGCAGTGAAGGAACTGAATGTGGAGGAGTTTATGCCGACAGAGGCTGAAGGTACGGAGGATTGATGATGATGGTTTGATTTATGGGGACGAGTTAGCACTGCATAACGCTTGCACGAATTCTTGGAGCTTTAAGTAAAGGTGAAATATGTGAGGCTGAAACAGCTGTTATGCTTTTGCAAGCGTGTTTTAAAAGTGCAACTGAGGGAAGTGTTTGGGAAGGCTGATGAACAGATAGGGGGCTAAATGACATGAACAATGAAAGACACGACGTTCTGTTTAATGGCTGAGGACATAAAGGTGAAGATAAATCAGGGAAGGGTTATATAGTCAGGTAGAAGCTTGTTTGGGCACTTTGTTTATAGCGTATAGTTACGCTATTAGAGGGAAAACGTCAACTATGGGGGGACCGTAAAAACTAGGCATGAACTACGAGATGTACTGTTGATTGCATTGAATGAAGTAATCTTTGAATATATAAACTAATGTTGGTGTTGTTTAATTTGTAGTGTACCCCTGACGAAGGACTAAAATTAAGTCCGAAATGCATTGGGAATGATACTGAATACAGAGGATGATAAATGTATTGATCTTGCTTCAGAAAAAGGCCTAGATAGGCATATCTGCTGCATTAGATGTAAAAATATATTGTGTTTCTCACGTGACCTAATGAAATGAGCGTAAAAGAAACAGTGGAACATAATGAATAAAAACGCAATTGAACGTGGATAATTTTGTGGAATCGTTTGTACCGACTCAAGCTGTGCGTCCGGAATAAGGAATGTTACTTCACTCCTAATTGCGATGACACAAGTCTGACAACGACACCGCGATATTGTGCGTTGAAGGTGGGCGGCCACGTGTGTGTAGGCCTATGCTAAGGATAGGGCGGACACAGATGTAGAGTTCATGCCTGGATGAACTCGCGATGCGGTTGAGGGTAGACCTTTGGCTTATGCTGCGGTAATAGCGATACACACACAACAGTTGGCATGAATGATCCCGGACCCCGAGCGGGCTTGCGCTCATTCATTTATCCCTTCGTCCGGGCCCGCACCCCTGGGGCAGTTTACATTGCAAATTTGTCTATTGCGGGACGGGTTGCGCCGACACCACGACAAAGACACACACATCATGTACTACATTGGCAAGCCCAACACTTAACCACACCCAGAGCCACAGAGTCATCATCCACACCCCTACGCTGGACTGCCGTACGCCAGCACACTCCGGCAACAACTACAGGGGGCACGACACAGCTACATGTCCCAGGTCTACCCCACTGCATGAGGTGACATGGTTGCGTCAGCTGTACACAGCACAATGCAATGTGGTAGGGCCCGGGGCCCTCATGCACACACAATGACCACACGGACACACTCAGGTAGTTTGTAGAACTGGCTACGGGCACGTGCGCCCGGCACCTTTTATTGCCAGGGTCACATGTCTAGTGATGCCTGTGCTGGATGGGTGTGGGGTGAATGTAAGCCAGCCCTCAGGGAGTGGCCGGAGCTGGCAACAGCTACAACAGTGATCAGACAATCAGAAGTACAAAGTTCAAATAGCAAGCGTCCACCCCTTGAGCTGCACAGAGTTAGTGGCCACGGATGCACTGCAGCCGGCACAGGCACACCGCCACGGGACGGTGACTAGCAGTGCACTGAGGCAGGGCCACGAGAGCTGAGCGGGTTCTCGTCGATGTCCAAGGTGAATGTCACAGAGGGTTTTGGGGGACAGAGGAAGGTGTTCTTCCAGGGCATGATACAGAGGGCAGTACCAAGCAGACACAGGCAACATGCAGGAGATGAATGCCACAGACTCATTCCTGACACCAAGTCAGTATCAGCTACATGATGATGGAGACAACCCCAGTCCATGGACCCAGATGCCACCAAAGTGCAACCAGAGAGTGTCCATGAAATTCAGGGCACAGAGTTAGTGGCACCAGAGCTGAAAGGGGATGCAGTCTGCGATGAGGCCTGTGCAATGGTATAAACTCTGCAATAATCAAATCAAGACTCAGTTCCAAATGTGTGACCTACTTGACCGCAGTGCAGGCCGGAGGCAGCGGTCTACAGGGGCCCCCAGCCACGTGTCCTTGGCTTGCGATGCACAGAGTTAGTGGCACCAGGGCAGTTGTTGGTAGTGTCCGGTCACCTCCGTAATGAGGATCCTTCTCCCATCCGTACTGAATCGCGTCTTCCTCTTACTGCCCTCCTGGCGTGCAATGATATGTACTCTGCCAATGTAAAATCAAGACTCAGTTCCAAATGTGTGACCTACTGGACCGCGGTGTCGGCCGGAGGCAGCGGTCAGCGCTGGCCAACCGCTGTTCAGGCAGCTCCTCCTGGTACTCTCACACATGACGTTGGAATGCCATGTGGCGATAATTTGTGGTTGACGGAGGTAGAGGCACCAGAGCTGGGCGTGTGTGCAGCCTGCGACGGTGCCGTGTCCTGCCTGGTCCGGAATGGATTGGATTGCTGTGAGGCCTGCTGGACCAAAGTGTAGGCAGTACACTGGTAACCCCGCGGTGCTGGACCGCAGTGTAGGCTGAAGTCAGTAGTCAGAAAGGGCCCACAGACATGGGTGGTTGGAATGCTATGCACAGAGTTGGTGGCACCACTTCGAAGGGAGTACGGTGATATGAAATCTGCCATAAACATATGTACTCTGCCATTGCATAATCAAGACTCAGTTCCAAATGTGTGACCTACTGGACCGCAGTGTCGGCCGGAGGCAGCGGTGGAGTACATCAACGAAAAAGGAGTACTGGGGGCCTGTGTCTCGGAGGCCGTGATGGTCTGAGGAGGCTGCCAAGGTCGCGGGCCTCAGGCTTGGAGTTTGCACCGGCACGTGGTGGGCCCTCTTTGACACACGCCGGTGTCGAAAGGTGAGCAGTGAGGCCTGGGTGCGCTGGGGGATGGCGTCCTGGAGTGCAGCAGGCGCACAGGATTGCCAGCACCGTCGCCCATGGCGTAGGCCTCGTGGCGGGGTGAAAGGCGCTGCTCTGGCAGGCACGTTGTCCATTCCGGAAGAGGACCACGCCCAGAGTAACGGGCTTTTTATTCAACCCCTACGCTGGCCTTGCATACGCCGGGCCAGCCCACTCCGCTCACGCTTACAGGGGGGGACATAACGAGCTGCATTTCCGCATTCTTCCCCAGTGGCTGCGGTTGCATGGTTGCGTCCACTATCCAGCACATCCACGCCACACTTGGCATTATGTACATTCACATTCATGGGTCACTTGCCTCCTTCGCACATGCCTGGTTCCCACCTCTCCCCACATCCCGCTATTGTGTGGCTGAGGTGCCATGCCGTGTGGTCCACTAGTGCCTGCACATTGATGGAATGCGTGTGCTTCCTGTTGCGGTAATTGTGTGCAGTGGTGGCAGGGGGCACGAGGAGTACATGTGTACAGTCGATTGCCCCCAAGACGTGCGGGAAGCCAGCTATGGCATAAAAGCCTTGCTTGATCTCCAACTGTTCCTGCGCAGTGTGTGGGAAGTAAAGTTGCTGGGGTACCAAGCTGATGATGGCATCCAAGACAGGTGTGAGGAACTTTGACAGGGCTGGCTGTGAGACTCCTCCGACTCTGGCAGTTGTTGGTTGGAAGGTCCCAGAGGCCAACAGGTGCAGCACGGCCAGCAGCTTTGTCTGCGGAGGGATGTTGGTTCTCCGCTGTGTTGGTACCGTCAGCCTGTGTGCAATGATGGTCAGGATGCGTAGGATGGTTGTCCTTTTGAGCCTGTAGTGAGCAATGACTTCCTCTGGTGTTAAGACTCCGAGGCTGGTGCGTTTTCGGAAGGTCCGGTGTCTTTGTCTGCGCTGCCTCTTTGGTAGTCCGGGGGGGGATCATGGGGGGGGGTCCTGGCGGGTGTGGCGGTGGGTGTTGTGGCCCTCTTGGGGCTCCGAGCTGCATGATCAGTAGCTCCATGGCATCTGTTGTTCTTCTGGTGTGGCTGTGGGCTGGGCTCCCTTTTATGGTGCAGGTTGTCGTCCGACTTAACACCAGGTAGGAGCAGGTGTTAAATCCCTGCTGCTAATGCGCCTTATCGCATGTTTTATGATCTTATCGCCGATCTGGCTGGTCGTTGGGAATGTTGCGAAGTGGTGTTTCCGCGGGTTTTTGCACGGGAACGCCTACTCTGCATCTCATTAGCGTTAGTTGCCGGTGTCGTCCGTGGCGATATTTTTTGCGACTGCTATCGCATGGAAACTGGTGATATCGGCTGTTGGCACCAGCTTGTGAATGGTGCGATGGATTTATCGCCACTTTGGCTGCGATAAAGTGCCGCTAACTCGGCGATGAGTCCTTGAGAATATCCCCCTGAGTGTGAAATGCAATATTGTAATTCTAGAAGACGGAAGGAGCTGTAGTACGGATAGAGCGGCAAACCTGCATTGTGCTCTCAAAAAGGGATAACATGTTACTCCTCAGCATGTGCACATTCCTTAATGTTTCCATCAAACTTTTATATTTTTCTTAAAACATAACAATTTTATTGCTATGTTACATTTGTGCTATCGTATATTTTCTAATATTGCTGTTTATTCCATCCTTTGTTTTTTACCTCTTCTTCCCCCTTATTTTCTTTATGTGTATATTTCTCTTAGAAGGGAGATATATTGTATTTTCCCTGGTCAGTCTTCTCCCCCTTCCTTTCCTCCCTATTGGAACATTCCACTGAAGCTCAATTAGAATGTTCAAGTTTCTCCTGTCAGATACCCTGCTAGGCGAGACTGAAGACACTGGGCCTGATTCACAGAACTAACTTACGTCAAAAACGTAAACGTAAACGTAAAGTTAGTACTTTTTAGGTATTCACAGAATACACTTACTCATTTGGTATTCACAGAATGAACTTACTCATTTCGGTATTCACAGAAGTTAGTAGTCCTAAAGTTAGGACTACTAACTTCTGTGAATACCGAAATGAGTAAGTTCATTCTGTGAATACCAAAATGAGTAAGTGTATTCTGTGAATACCTAAAAGTACTAACTTTACGTTTACGTTTACGTTTTGACGTAAGTTAGTTCTGTGAATCAGGCCCTATGCACCCTGACATAATAAAGAAAATGTACTTGCTATTGATCTTGTCTTCTTCAAAAACGTTTTGGTGTCTGCATCTCATTGACTTCCATTGTAATAGAGATCTTGTTACAAAATATATCGGTCTCCCAGAACCAATGTGCTATTATCTATGAAGCATGACATTAATGTTGTTACATAGTTATGTCCCAAAAACCAAATTATACAGCATTCAGTGTCCGGGGGTGTGAAATAATGTACTGCCTGAATGGGGTCAAATGGACAGCAACTGAACAATTGTCAGTGGTACGTTAATATTAAACTGCACATTAATCAATGTCAACCAGTGCCGGATTCAAAATTTACACCTTACTCCAAAAGGATGTTCCGAACTGAGTGGATGCATAGGATGACCTACTTGTAAGTGATGTGCACTCTGTTTCTGCACCAGATGATTGGATTGTTGGGGCATATGTACAAGGAAATGTCGGAGCACGGAGCTGCACAAAATTTGGCAGTGCTGCAACATATTCTAAAAGCAGGAATGCGCCGTATTTACAACAATACGGTGCACCCCTGTGTTTTCCCTAGCGCTGGCGCTAAAATCAGCTGCCTAGTGCCAACGCAGGCACCCTTGCACCATAGTGGAAGGGTGCCTGCATTGCAGGGAATAGTTGTTTATGTGCAGGAAGGTGCCCCTTCCTGCAAATAAACAATTAATAATGCCAATTTGTTACTTTTATGTGTGCTGCAGAAATCGTCATTATTTAATGATTGTTTATGTGCAGGAAGGGACACCTTCCTACAAATAAACTATCATTCATGGTGTTTTGCTCTTTCTATGTGTGCTGCAGAATGAACCACACATAGAAAACAACGAGGAGAAATAAAAGTATTTCTCTTAGTTTCTCCATTCTAATGACTGCTATTGCATGGTGTTAGTTTTTGGCGCTGCCTCAGATTTACACCTCCTTGTAAAAGTGGGGCAGCATCATAAAGCAATGGGTGTTGCTGTGGAACACCTACAGCAACACACATTGCACGCCCCTTTCATGCAGATACCTGTTTGAAAGGGTACCATATTTACAAAGCGGCGTTAAGCCACAAAAAATGGCTTATCGCCACTTTGTAAATATGGAGCAGGGCACTGTGCCACAGGAACGTCGTTAAAAGTGGCGTTCCTGTGGTGCAATGCCCTTGTAAAGATGCCCTGTTGTGTCTAGCAGTCTGTCGTTCTGTAGGTACCTGCCACCCATTGCAGCATGGCACTAATATTTTGTTTTACATTGTCAGTTAGCTCTTAATCCTGAAATATGTTTTGTATTAAGAAAGAACTGATGTCATAGAAAGGTTATTTAAGCATCACCATGGAAACATAACTGGTTCAATGTACCCTCTTCTGGCTAAATGTATTTGTGGACAAGAAGTGCCCAAGAAATAACTCGGTGCGTGATGTGACTGTGGGAGTACGTACCACTCAGCAACTTAACATAACATCAGGCCACAAGGGCCAAAATTTGGCATTGATCAAATGTGACTCATCCACCATTTTATGTTTACAAATATTACTTCATTAAGGTACTAAATTGTCATTTTTCATTTTAATGTGAGAAAAAATATTTTACTGTTCCAGAGAGCTCAGCTAGGGACATGCACAGACGAAAGTGAGTGCCAAGTTCAAAATCTTACTGCTTGTATAGTCTGCTTAGAATGAGCTATGTTTGCAGTCACAGAAATGTGCTCCCTCTGTCTGTTCAGCAAGGAGTGCATTGGGAATACAGAAGCATTACTGTGAATACTTAAATAGCAGTCGTCAGTATCCCATCCACACAATGACAAATGTCTACTGCTCCGTATAAGAGTGAGAAATGACCCGTGCATAAGCTATGCAATCTAGCATTATTAAATATATAGTGCATCTCACAACACTTGCACAGTTAAATAACCATGCAAGACATTATGATCTATCTGATATATGAACTTATTGCCTAATTATTCACTACAGCATTCTGAATCCAGCGGTAGCCATTCAAACTCAACCTTCACTAATTGAACGCATGACATTTCTAATATTGTAATCAACTGCGGCCCGTGCAGGTAAGAGTGATGGGGTGGTGGAGCGGTTGGGGGGGATTTCGACAAACGATGACCAGGGAAAATTAAATAAATAATGAATGTGCCCTGGTCATCATCCGTTGAAATCCCCCCTCACCCGGCCCCACCGCTCTTAGTTGTACGGGCCGCAGCGGATTGTAATCTCGTCTTTGTGTGAAGCAATCAAGCAATCAAAAAGGCGTTGTCCGGCATGGCTAATCACCTGTTGGAGTATCCAGGTGCTGAGAACCCGATGCTTAGAGAGAGTTCAGTTGAACAGCCAGGTCTTGAGTCCCTTCCCAAATTTCAACGGAGAGGATTAGGTCCAGAGGTGAAGGGGGAGGCCATTCCTTTTGTTTGGAGTAAGGTAGGAGAAGGAGTGTCCTCCACTGTTGCCTAAATGAATGTGGGGAGTGTGAGCGAGGGAGATGGAGGGCAGGTGTCTGGAGGGTTGGTGGAAGTTCAGGCTTTGGCTGATATTAGAAATGGGGGTCTCTAGTTGGCAATGGCTTGCACCTTTTTCCAAGTAGGGACCCTTCTTCCTAGTCAGGGTAAGGGGGATACACTTCTAAAATAACCCCTGCTCACCCCCTTGGTAGTTTGGCACGAGCAGACAGGCTTATCTCAGAGGCAGTGTATAAAGCATTTGTGTACACATACAGTAATACAGTGAAAACACTACAAATGGACACCACACCAGTTTAGAAAAAAACGTAATCTTTATCTAAACCAAACAAGACCAAAACAACAAAAATCCACAATACAGTAATCAAAATATGACTTTTCAAAGGTAGAAACAGTACTGTCCTTAGCAAACTATAGTTGTGACACTTTCAACACAAAGTACCTTGGATGCGTCACAGTCACAAACAAAAACAGCCGCAGGAAAGGTGATGCGTCGGTTCCTTATGCCCAGGGAAGGTGATGTGTTGGTTCCCTATTGCCACGCAGGGAGTTGATGCGTCGGGCCCTTACTGAAGGGGAGGTGATGCATCGGTTTCTTACTGTGCGGGGAGGTGATGCGTAGGTTTCTTACTGCGGACCCAGCGTTCTTGTAGACTCGGCATCCCGGTGTGATGCATGAGGATCGGGGATGTGGTGCCGGCAGCGGCGCTGCGTTGGTTTTTTCGGTCATGGTCTCACGATGCATTGGTTCTTGCAGCCGCACAGCAGGGCCTGTGTCAGAATCGGTGCGGTGATCTCGGACCTCATAGATCGGTTCACTTGATACGGCATGCAGCGATTTCTTGAACGCGGGCAGGCACTGCGTCTGTTTCGTCGGCGATGCGTCGGAAACAGGTGCGGATGCGTTGCGCTTCTCGTAGTTATGTTACTTTTCCAGCGCCCAACAGCAGGAACAACCTCCAGAGGCCCAACACCTCTTGGCAGGTCAGAACTCCCAGCAAGGAAGTTCAGGGGAGCTGTTGGTGAAGTCTTGTATCCCTGACACTTCAAAACAGGAGGCAAGCTCTACTTCAAGCCCTTGGAGATCTTCCTCAAGTAGGAGACACAGCGCACAGCAAAGTCTTTGCCTCTCCTTGGTAGAAAACAGCTACTTCAGGACAACCCCAAACAGCACACAGCAAAGGAGCAGTACGTCTCCTTCAGTTTCTCCAACTCTTCTCCTTGGCAAAGGTTCCTCTTGAATTCCAGAAGTAATCTAAAAGTCTGGGCCCCACTTTTTATAGCACACATTTCTTTGTTCTCTGGTGGCAGAGAATCTCTTTGCCCAGCCAAAACCAGTTCTGTCCTCTCTGGTGCAGCTTCCTGGCAGGAGGTGGAGACAGCATTGTCCTTGGCAGACCAGGCCCATTCAGATGTGAAAGAAATATCCTCCCCCTATTCTATATGCAGCCCAGGTCTATTCAGCCCAGCCCTGACTCACGCTGGAAAGGCAGGACACACCTCAACCCCCCAAGTGGCTGTCTGAACAGAATGCACATCCCCAGCCCCTGTCACTCCAAAGCCAGACAGTCAATACACAACCTAGCAGAGGCACACAGGATGGCTAAGCAAGAAAATACCTACTTTCTAAAAGTGGCATTTTCAAACACAGAATGTAAAAATCATCCTCACTAAAAGATGAATCTTTATATTCTGAGTTCAGGTATACTAAACTTTACCTTCCTAGCTTGTCCCAATGAGAAAGTTATATTTATATGATTTTATAAATGAACTCCCATTCTATCCTATGGGACAGATAGCCTTTCAGTAGTAAAAAAACAAAATTGGCAGTATTTCACTATCAGGACATGCCACAGACATCAGGACATGTTCTACCTTTCACATACACTGCACACTGCCCACAGGGGTACCTTGGGCCTACCTGAGGGGTGACTCAAATGTAAGAAAAGGGAAGGTTAGGGCCTGGCAAGTGGGTGCACTTACCAAGTCAACATGGCAGTACCAGACTGCACACAGACACTGCAATGGCAGGGCTGAGACCCTTTTGCAAGGCTGCTCAGGTTGACGGTACAATCAGTGCTGCAAGCCCACTAGCAGCATTTGGTTTACAGGCCCAAGGCACACACAGTGCACTGTACTAGGGACTTAACAGTAAACCAAATAAGCCAATTATGGAATCACTAATCCATTACAACAATTTGCAGAGGAATCACTTGCACTTTGGCACTGAACAGCAGTGGCAAAGTGCCAAAAGCATATAGACCAGCAAAAACAAAGTCCAACACACAGTAAAAACACAGGAGGCAAAGGCAAGAATACAGGGGAAACCCACGCCAAGGATGCCAGGTCTAACACGTGTCCCCTCCAGCTGAAATGTGGGGTGAACTACCCACCCTTTTGGGAGTTCTCTTCACTAAGGGGGAAAAATCTGGACAGACCATCAGCATTGTCGTGTTCTGTACCAGGGCGGTGTTCCACCATAAAGTCCTTCCCCTGTAGGGAAATGGACCACCTCAACAACCTTGTGTGCTCACCCCTCATCTGCATCAACCATCTGAGGGGCCTGTGGTCGTTCTGAACCCGGAAGTGATTCCCAAACAAGCAGGGCCTCAGCTTCTTCAGCGCCCAGACCACAGCAAAAGCCTCACCCTCAATCGCTCTCCACCTCTGTTCCCAGGGAAGTAACCTCCTACTAATGAAGGCTATGGGTTGGTTTAGTTCATTTAAAGTTGTGGGACCATAGCCCCCACATCATGCTCTAAAGCATCTGTCTCCACCACAAATTCCTGTGAAAAGTTGGGTGGCTTGAGCACTGGAGCCGTGCACATGGCAGATTTCAGGGCATCAAAAGCTTACTGACAGGCGTCAGTCCAGTTCACCTTCCTTGGCTGCTTCCTGGAAGTCAGCTCTGTCAAGGGGGCAACAATGGTGCCATATCCCTTGACAAACTTCCTGTAATACCCGGTGAGGCCTAAAAAGGCTCTCACCTCTGTCTGGGTCTTGGGGGGTTCCCAAGTCAGAACGGTATCAATCTTTGGCTGTAGGGAGCGGCCACCTGGCCGCTCCCTACCTGGTGTCCCAAGTACACCACTGATGCCTGCCCGATCTGGCACTTGCTGGCCTTGATTGTGAGGCCTGCCCTCTGCAGAGCCTTCATCACTTTCCAGAGGTGACGCAGGTGTTCCTCCCAAGTAGCACTGAACATCGCAATGTCATCAAGGTAGGCGGCACTGAAATCCTCCAGCCCAGCCAACACCTGATTGACCAACCTCTGAAAGGTGTCAGGGGCATTCTTCAATCCAAAGGGCATCACAAGGAACTGGTAGTACCCCTCTGGTGTTGAAAATGCAGACCTCTTCTTTGCCCCATCAGTTAAGGCAGTCTGCCAGTACCCAGACGTTAAGTCAAACGGACTGAGGTACTTGGCAGATCCCTACCGATCTATGAGCTCATCTGCTCTGGGGATGGGGTGCGCATCAGTCCTAGTGACTGAATTGAGCCCTTGGTAGTGCACACGGAACCGGAGTTCTGGCATGGCAGCGGGTGCGGCAACCTTTGGGACCAAAACCACTGGGCTGAACCAAGAGCTGTTGGAGGGCTCAATCACCCCTACAGCCAACATCTTTGAGACTTCCTCCTTGATGCTAGCTTTGACCCTGAGAGTCAACCTGTACATTTTGTGTTTTACAGGAGGACTGTCTCCATTGTCCACATCATGGACACACCACTGAGTGACACCAGGTGTCAGGCAGTAAAGAGCAGCAAACTGTCCCGACAGTTGGTGACAGTCACTCTGCCAGCAGGGGAGAGGTTTACACCGTCCACTGACCCATCGTGCTCCTTAGCAGACAGGAGGTCAGGGAGAGGCTCAGTCTCCTCTTCCATTCCATCATCTGTCACCAGGAGCATGACCACTTCGGACCTCTGCAAGTGGGGCTTGAGGCGGTTCACATGTAGGACCCGCAAAGGGTTCCTGGGAGACTGCAAATCCACCAGATAGTTGGCTTTACTCTTGCGTGCCACCACCTCAAATGAACCAGTCCACTTATCCTGGAGCGCACAAGGCTCCATCGGGGCCATGATCCACACTCTCTGGCCAGGCTGAAACTCGATCGGAGTGGCACTCTTATCGTACCACCATTTAATCTCTTTCTGGCTGGCTTCCAGATTCGCCTGAGTGAGTTGTCTGAAGCGCTTAGTCTGGTTCTTGAAGGCCAGCATGTAGCTTTATACATTCTGGGGAGGATTACTGGGAACTTTCTTGCAGCCTTCTTTGACCAGACTCAGAGGTCCTCATACAGGATGCCCATACAGGACTTCAGAGGGACTGAACCCTAAGGACTTCTGGGGTACCTCCCTGTAAGCAAACAACAGGCATGGTAAGAGGATCTCCCACTTACGCCTCATGGGTTCACCAAGACCCATTATCATGCCCTTCAGGGTCCGGTTGAAACCCTCAACCAGCCGGTTACTTTGGGGGTGCTAAGGAGTGGTGACCTTATAGGTAACACCGCACTCTTGCCACAGGGATTTCATATACCTAGATATGAAATTGGTCCCCCGGTCAGGCACCACCTCTCTGGGGAATCCCACACTGGAGAAGATCCCCACCAATGCCCCACCAATGCCCAACCCACCACGGGGGCCGTCACAGTCCAGAGAGGGATGGCTTCGGGGTACCGGGTGGCATGGTCCACCAAGACCAGGATGAACCTTTTGCCCATGGCTATCTTGGGGTCCAGAGGCCCCACAATGTCGATGCCCACTCTCTCAAAGGGGGTGCTGATGACAGGGAAAGGTTGGAGAGGAGTCTTGCACTTCCCCCACTTTTGCCATTTGCCTGGCAAGTCTGGCAAGTCCTACAGTGAGTGTCAGAATCCTTGCGCATTCGGGGCCAGTGAAAGTGGGTGACAAGACTTTCAAAGGTCTTGTCCTGCCCCAAATGCCCTGCCAAAGGTACATCATGAGCCAGTAGGAAGGCTCTGTAGCACTGGGGTACCAACAGCACATGGGCTGACCCAGGCTCAGCAACCTTAGGCTCACTTTACAGGAGACCATTCTCCCAGTAAATCCAATGTGACTCAGACTGATCACCTGCTGCCTGGCTTGCAGCCTGCTGCTGCAAACCAACAAGAGAGGAGAATTCCTGCTGCTCCTTTCAGAATTCCTCCCTGGACGGGTCCCCTTCCTGCTGCCCTGCCAATGGGTCAGTTCAGGCAGGTCCCTCAGCCTCTTTGGCCACTTGCTCCCCTGTAGGCTCCAGAGCATCCCCCTCAAGGGCTACCTCTTCCTCGACCGTGGGAACTTTGGGGGCCAGTTTCCCATGCCACCTGCCTCCTCTCTTTTTGGCAGGCACCTGGGCCATTCTTCCAGGCTCCAGGTCCTCTTGATTGCCCTTATCGGCTGCCATAGACCAAATGGTTACATACGCCCACTCAGGCAGACCCAACATCTCCAAATGAGACTTACGTTCCTTCTTCTCCCAAGGGGAACTCTCCAGATCATTGCCTAGCAGACAGTCAACAGGCATGGCTGGCCTCACAACTACTTTCAAGGTACCTGAGACTCCCCACTCAAAGGGAACCTGTGCCACTTTGCAGAGGCACTCTGAGTTGTCAGCTACAACTACTGGGTAAAGTACGTTGGTGACCACGTGCTCTTCAGACGCTAGCCGACAACTGAAAGCTGTCACACTGGCTCCAGTGTCTCTCAGAGCCTGCACCCTATGGCCATTGATGGTCACCCACTACCCGTATTTCTTAGTGTTAGCGGGCACGTGGGTCCTTGGGAGCATCTCACTGTCTCCTAGTGAGACCAGTGTCAACTCTGCTGGCTCCCACCCCTCTTGGGAACCCAACTCCTCCCCCAAGGCTACACTAGTCAACCCATGGGGCGGTGCCCCTGTGGGTGCAGTGGTGGTCTTTTTAGGACACTTAGGATCCCTTATGAAGTGACCCACCTGATCACAAGCATAACACTTGCGGGGACCCTTCTCTGCAGGCTTACCTGAAGGGACCCATGGTTTCTTATCACTGGGGGGCTGGGAACCTTTCCCTTGGTTCCCTTGGATATTACTTTGGGGACCTTTCTAGAACTCCTTCTGTTTACCCTTGTCCCCCCACTCCTTTGCTGGGGACCCTGCCCAATTTTGCGGAGTCTCCCACGTGAACTTTGTGGACCCTGGTACTGACCCAGCGGTTCGCCTCCACAGCAAGCTTCCTGGGGTCAGTCAGCTTACTTCAATCAAATGCTGGCGTAGCTCTGGAAAACAACTACCAGACAAGTGTTCCCATGCCACCAAATCATAGAGCCGCTGAAAATCATTTACCTGGCTACCCTTCACCCAACCATCCAGTGCTCTGCAAAAATAGGAAACATACTCCACCCAAGTGCTTGACTCAAGCTTCTTACAGGTCCTAAACTTCTAACTGTACAGTTCTGGGGTTAAGCCTTATCTCTTGATCAAGGCTTCCTTCATAGGAGTATAAGACATCTGCTCCTCGCCTGGTAAGGCTAGCAAAGTTTCCCTCCCTTCTGTTAGGAAGCGACTCCACAACCCCACTCCCCAGTCTCTCTTGGCGATTTTATGGGACCATATTGCTTCTGGGGTTAAGCCTTATCTCTTGATCAAGGCTTCCTTCATAGGAACATAAGACATCTGCTCCTAGCCTGGTAAGGCTAGCAAAGCTTCCCTCCCTTCTGTTAGGAAGTGGCTCCACAACCCCACTCCCCAGTTTCTCTCAGGGATTCTATGGGACTATATTACTACCTCATACCCTCTGAACCACTGACCAATGTCATCACTCTTTACGTAATCTTTAATTAACTCCTTGGGGATGTACACTCTCCCTTCTCTAGACACTGATGACAAGCTGCCACCATTGGGACTGGACGCCACAGTTTTGGCTTTTATGTCCAGCTGCTTCAAACCTCTCTCATGCTCTAAGAGCATCTTCTTTTCTTCCAGGACCAATTTGTGCCTCTCTAACTCCAGTTCCTTATCCTCCTTCCCCAGGCTGAGCTTTGTGAGCTCCAACTCATGCACTATGCTTCTCTCTTTGTCCTCCAGCTCCTCTGGAGACAGCCCTTTTAAGATAACCTGCTGCCCCCCCCGGACGGTAACTTCCTTCCAGGCAGGTCCAATAGCAAATCCTGCTGCCCATCTAAATTCTCCGCCTCCACCATAGGCTCCTCTGTATGCTCACTGGCATTCGTTGATTCCAACCATGCCCTCAGTGCCTTTTGGTATTCCTCGTTTCTGGTAAGGCCTCTTACTGAGATTTCAAACTTTTTGCAGAGGCTCTTAATTGTGGTACAGTGTAGGTTTTAACCCTATCCTCTTCAAATTCAATATCCACAGATGCAATTGGTGCTAGTTTTATCACGGTGAAAATTGGCAGTTCTCAAGTTGCAAAAAGAGAATGTCCCAAAAGAAAAAGTTCCACCAATTGAATGTTGTCGTGTGATGGTCTGCACTATCCTAGCAGTTTACACCATTCACTGTATGTGCGGCACAAATACAAGTCCAGATCCGCTGACCACCAATGTTGGAAATGGGGGTCTCTAGTTGGTAATGGCTTGCAACTTTGTCCAAGTAAGGACCCTTCTTCCTAGTCAGGGTAAGGGGGATACACTTCTAAAATAACCCCTGCTCACCACCTTGATAGCTTGGCACGAGCAGGCAGGCTTATCTAAGAGGCAGTGTTTAAAGCATTTGTGTACACATACAGTAATACAGTGAAAACACTACGGGGCATATTATCAAGGGCCTATCGCCGCTTTAGCAGCACTTTTTTGCCGCAAAAGTGGCGATATTTTTATCTTTCTATTAGCAAGCTGTCGCTAACAGGCGTTAGCAACAGCTTTCTAGCAATAGCGGCCCATTTTATCATCGCCAAGCATGTTAGCGATATTTAACGCTAATGACATGCAATGTAAGCGTTCCCGTGCAAAAAGGCACGCAAACACCACTACTCCATATTACCAAGGGGCTCCTTGAAATTCCAAAGAGCAAGAAAACTGGCTCTAACTGGAGTTAGAGCCAGTTACTTAAGACCAGAAAATAGCTGGTCTAAAAAATTGAGATAACACTTGGGCCCATATCTCTGCAGGTTTTGGCGCTGGCCAGCGCTGCAAGCAATGTTGCAGTGCTGCCCTGCGACAAAACTACAGTGCAGGAATGCGCACAATCGATAAGATAGTGCGCATTCCTGTGCCCCAGTCATGAAAAGTGTTGCTGCGCTGCGACAAGACAGCGTTGCAACACTTCTCACCACGCCCTTCTTGCGACAGCATGGATGCGCTGTATTCACTGGACAGCGCTCCATGACGCAAGTAATAACAGATACATCTGGAATCCTGAAGTATCTGTCTGCGCTAAAGTCACGCATTGCTGCAGTTGTGTCACAACCATGTCGCAACTCCAGCAATGCATGGGGCCAGCCTATCCCTAGGGAAATGCGTCACCCTCAAGCCTGCCATCAGGCAGGCGGAAGGTACTGACGCAGTGTCGTTCATGAGGTGTGCCCAAATGTCGGCGTTGTTGGAGATCCATCGGTGGTGGTTGCGGGCTGCGGTGTCCTCGTTTGCAAGCATTGGTGGAGTGTTGGTGTGGAGGGAGTTGACGAGAGGTTCTTTGGTGGCCTTGATCCAGCTGCGAGGGGGTGCGATGATGGCGGTGGCGTCCGGTGGGCAAGGTGAAGACGTGATGTCACCAATGATGGCCGGTCCAGGAGAGTCTGGTGTTGTGGCTGTAGTTGAAGTTCCCGCTGGCGGAGGTGACATGCTCGACCGTGTGTCCTGCTATATGGCTTGTTGAGGTGACTTGCTGCTTGCGTCTGATGTAGCCAACCCTCCCCAGGACGGGGTGGTGTTCTGGCCACTGGGGTTGTCCAGGTGGAACTTGAGTTCGCCGAGTAGGATGTCATCGGTGGATGGGAGACCCTGGGGTGCAATGAGGTCTACATTGGTATTGGAGAATGGGGGGCCATGTCCCAGGGGGCCTACGCATGAGGGTGCCGCAGAGGATGTTCTTGGGCCTGGTCCAGATCTGGGAGTTGAGGTGGTCCATGCTCACCCTTGGGTCATTAGAGTGTGTGGTCAGTCGGAGTGAGCTTCTGTAGGTGATGGCAATGCCTCTTCCTTGATGGTCAGGGTGCTCCTTGCGGGTGATACTGCAGCCGTCAGTGATGGCGATGGCGATGTCCGGTCCGGAGTAGAGGCTGGTCCTGGCAGGCGAGGTGGCGTCCAGGGTTGATGGCGAGGAGGGTGCTGGCGTCGTAGCGGTGGAGTGTCCAAGAGGAAGGCTCCTTGGTGCTGGGTGCGGTCCAGGGGCAGACGGACGCAAGTGGCGTAGCCTATGGGTTGCCTTTTGCACAGGAGATGACCATTACAACGCAGGCAGTACATCTTCAACAATGCAACTCCGACAACGCAGGTGCCTTTACATCGCCCGATGATTACAACGCATTGTGAGGTCAGTAATGGGGTTATTTAAAGTTTTTCAGGTGTGTATGGGTTTTGTGGTAAAATATGAAATTTGGGGTGTTTTATGGGGCAAAATATGAAATTTGGGGTGTTTTTTGGGGTACAATATGAAAATTGGGGTGCTTCTTGCGGTAAAATGTAAAAAATTGGGGTTTTTGGGGTAAAATGTTAAAAATGGGGTGTTTTGGGGGGTAATACATGAAAATTGGGGTGTTTTTTGTGGTAAAATGTGAAAAATGAGTTTTTTTGGGGGGTAAAATGTGAAAAATGGGATGTTTTTGGGGGTAAAATATGAAAATTGGGGTGTTTTGTGCGGTAAAATGTGAAAATTGGGGTGTGCATTTGTCTCAAATGTGATTTTTGCATGTGGTTTGGGGGCTCAAAAAGGAATTCCAGAGTTCACGGTTGGGTTTGTGGTGCAAAAGTCAGTTTTGGGTTGCACTCACTGAAGTGGGAACTGTGATCTTTATGTCTCCGCTATGCAACACCTACTCTACTGTTACAATGTGCCTAGTATTAGTATGCATTGGAATGGAATGCAATGTTATGGCATGCGTCGCAACTACGTATGTGCCTTTGGCACACGAGTGGTACGCCCGCTGTGCATGGGTGCACAGTGGCCACCATTGAGAAGTGCTTGGGGGGGCTGGACAGCTGTGAGGTGGTAAACGCCAGAAAGAACACTGAATGGTGCATGGATGCGGGGATGTGTGTGTGAGCGGGTGTTGTTAAAAATGTATTGAGGGAAGTCTTACCTCTAAGCCGTGCCCCCGTGTCATCGTAGCTCCTGCTCTCCTGCGTCTGCTTCCAGGAAAGGGAAGTAGGCAGCCAGGCTCCCTCTCCTGAGTCAATCACAATGCTGTGATGTGGCGGTGGGATTGGTAATTGCCAATGGGACAAGTCATGCAACCAGGGGCCGGAGGGGTGGGCATGTTCTACATGCAGGCTGTAATGCAGCCTGCATTGCGAACAGGGAAGTGTGCATGACTGCTTTGGGCGGCCTGAGTGAGCCAACCAAACAATCATTGCGCACTTGAGTGGGCATGCCAATCCGCCCATGCCCTACCCACCCTCCCACCCCCTGAGGATACATAGCATGATTACATCAGTTAGTTATCCCTTGTATTTCACTTTTTAATCTGTTTTTTAGGCTTCTCTGAGCCCGCACTTCCCGCTTCCTGCCGCTGCTGCCCCTGCGGCCCACACCCCTGTCCTCGCCCATTCCCACCTCCCAGCTGATCGTTCCTCCACCGTCCCCTACTTAATGGCGGGCGCTGGGCAGTCGCGCAGTGGACGTGCGCCGCTGGCGTGCCTAAGCCAGGCCCGTCTGCGCCCGTCCGCGACCCGACCGCGACCAGCACCAGAAACCCTGGATCCTGGGCCACCTACTGCTACAGCACAGCCCCCCTCCATGCACTCAACCCCGGAAAAGTCAGAGACTGCCAACAGGCATCGCCAAACACGACCCACGGCCAGTTCTCCTGTCTCCACTGCCGCCAGACCTTAACCACCACCCCGGACTCCAACACAGCCGACGCCAGAACCGGCAACACCCTAAGATGCATCCTCCTCAACGTGCGCTCCGTGCACAAACACGCCATGGAAATCTGGAACCTACTCGACTCTCTCTCACCCGACATCGCCTTCTTCATGGAGACCTGGACCAACGCCTCCTCTGCCCCCAACATCAACACCGACATCCCGGACGGATACAAGATCCAGAGGAAGGACTGCCCCAACCACCCAGGAGGGTGCCTCGCCATAGCCCACAAGAGCACCCTCCGCCTCACCATCTCCAGCAAAACCTTCCCCTCCGCTGAACACCTGCACTTCCAGATCCAGACCAGCCACAACTCCACACTCCGAGGAACCCTCGTCTACAGACCCCCCGGATACCCTTCGCCACGACCATCACCGACTTCGTCGCACCCCACGCCATCGCCTCAATGAACGACATACTCATTGGAGACCTGAACTTCCACCTCGACAACCCCAGCGAACCCCAACTCCACCATCCTTCATGACAACCTCGCCAACATCGGACTTAAACAACTCGTCACCAAAGCGACCCACAGAGCAGGCAACACCCTTGACCCCATCTTTGCGGCAGGAAACAGCGTTCGCTTCAGCCACACAACGCAACTGCCATGGACCGACCACCACTGCGTACACTTCGCCGTTGATGGACCCAAGGCACCCAAACCAGCCCCATGCACACCACAGAGGAACTGGAGCAAGGTTACTGACGAGCAACTCAACTCCACCCTCACCCGAGACAACCACATCTGGGCACACGACGCCAACGTCGCAGCCAGATAACTCCACACTTGGATCTCCAACTGCGCATACGAGCTGGCCCCGCTACGCAACCCCGACAAACAGCGCCCCAGGTAAGTCGCATGGATCACCACCAATCTCCAAAAAGCATGATGCACCTGCAGACGCCTGGAGAAGAACTGGGGAAACACCAAGACACCCAAAATCTACACCACCAATAAGGACGCCATGACGGACTACCACAACCAAATCAGAACCACCAAGAGGGACATCATCCACAACTAAATCCTCGACAACTCCACCAACTCCAAGCAACTCTTCAGTGTCATTCATGAATTCACCAACCCATGCAGCGAAGCCACAGACATCACCCCGTCCCAAGACCTCTGCAATAAGCGTGGAACCTACTTCCTCCTCGAGATCAAAAAACTCTACGCCAGCTTTGGCAAACATCCACCAGATGCCATAGCCAGCCCCCCGCCCCCCATACACACCAGCCAGCCCACCATCTCCACCTGGGCGCTGGTCACAGCCGAAGACACCGCCTCGACCATGAAAGGCATCCACTGGGGGAATGCAAGACGTAGCAGTCTGGATGACCAACAGCTGCCTGAAGCTCAACACCGAGAAGACAGAAGTCCTCCTCCTTGGAGCCACCCCTTCAGCATGGGACAACACCTGGGGGCCGCCACCCTCGGAAGCCCACCTACCCCCTCGGACCATGCCAAAAACCTCTGCATCGTACTCGACTCATCCCTCACCATGAACCGACAGGTCTACGCCATCACCTCCAGCTGCTTCAACACCCTCCGCATCCTCCGTAAGACCTTCAAATGGATCCCCCCAGAGTCAAGGAAGACAGTCACCCATGCAGTCATCACCAGCAGACTGGACTATGGAAACGCACTCTACACCGGCATTTACAAGTCCCAACTCCACCAACTCCAGACATTACAGGAAACCGCCGCCAGACTCGTCCTCGGCTTCCCCCAGCACGAACACATCAGCCAACACCTATGTACACTGCACTGGCTCCCCATGGAGAAAAGAGTCACCTTCAAAATCCTCACTCATGCCTACAAATGCCTACACAACAACGGACCCAAATACATCAATGACAGAATCAACTTCCACGTACCCAAATGAAACATCCGATCTTCCAAACTCGCACTGGCCGAAACCCCGCGCATCCACAGAGCCAGAGCAGGCGAAAGATCCTTCTCCCACATTGCAGCCAAGACCTGGAACGAGCTACCGGCAGACATCAGATATGCAGGTGGGGAGGGGCCCTGAACACCTTCAGGAAGACCCTCTGGACCTGGCTCTTCGGCTAAGAGATCTGCGCCCCCCCCACCCCTCAGCGCCTTGAGACCCTCACAGGTGAGTAGCGCGCTTACAATTCCCCTGATTGATTTATTGATTGAGTTATCATCATGTGATGATTGTTCCTCTTCTGCACTGCTTGAGGTGGTGGGGCAACGCTCTTCCGCCATAGCGGTAGAGCTGCCACTGGGAGTGCGTCATTTACGTGATAGGCATGAGCGACTCACCCCCCGGCCCTCCTGCGCTACGCGTCCCACCTTCTCCTTACCTGGACATTGACACAGTGGCGCAAACCACTGCACTCTCTCCAAATCTGTGACTCAGCCAGCAGGAGCCTCAGCCAGGTGTGATTTCACTGGGCTGGGTACTGCAGTTGCCGCCTAGTCCGCTGGTGGACCTCCCGATGCAGTTGATGCAGCAGGGCTCCCTTGGGTGTGCAGTTGCAGCGCTCAGACCACACAAGTTCGGCGTAGCACAGGGGCCTCACCCTCCACAGCGTACGGCCAACCCAACATCATCCGGCCTGTGATGCAGGGAGTCGGCACCCACCGTTGGTAATCCCCTCCGTGCACCCCGGTGTGGTGGTGGATTGTAGTATGCGATGCGGACCTCACTACATTGGTGCACATGAGTGCCTCTACCATTAACTGCTCCAAGGTGCGCAAGGTGGACTTCTCACACAGCTCAGCAACGTGTCTCCATGCGACCTGCCAGACTTCACCACCAGGTACGGGCGATCGTCGCACATCAATGTCTCCCGCCACAGCTCATCGACTCCACGACTCCTCCGCGTCCCACTGCAGGCTCCAGACGCAGGTCCAGCGAGGCATCCAGGCTCCAGACACAGGTCCAGCGAGGCATCCAGGCACCAGACGCAGGTCCAACGAGGTATCCAGGCTCCAGACGCAGGTCCAGCGAGGCATCCAGGCACAAGACGCAGGTCCTTCGAGGCATCCAGGCTCCAGACGCAGGTCCAGCGAGGCATCCAGGCTCCAGACGCAGGTCCAGCGAGGCATCCAGGCTCCAGACGCAGGTTCAGCGAGGCATCCAGACGCAGGTCCAGCGAGGCATCCAGGCTCCAGATGCAGGTCCAGCGAGGCATCCAGGTTCCAGACGCAGGTCCAGCGAGGCACCATGCTCCAGACGCAGGTCCAGCGAGGCATCCAGGCTCTCATCCTGGTCATCCTGGATGTTGGGTGGCTTGAGGGGGTTGTTGATGTGTGCTGCACTTGGCCCTGGCTGCTCCAATCTGCATTTAACAGGTTTTTTGGGCATCTTTTCTATGGGAGGTGGACTAATAGGCTATTTTTTCAAAGTCCTCACTTGCTGCCTAGCGCGCGTTTTTTTTTATCGCTAATGGGCTTATCGCTGGATTCCGCCCGCTATCGCCTGTTTTCCTATCGCCATCGCGCTGCAGTTAGCGGCTGATCCCTGTAGCTATCGCTTGTTAGCGACGTGTTGGTAATACGTCGCTTACAAGGCAATAACTTTCAGGGATCAACGGCGATAAAAAAAACTGCCACTAACTTGCGTTAGCGATAGTTAACGCCATTCCTTGCTAATATGCCCCTACAAATGGACACCACACCAGTTTAGAAAAATATGTAATCTTTATCTAAACCAAACAAGACCAAAACAACAAAAATCCACAATACGGTAATCAAAATATGACTTTTAAAAAGGTAGAAACAGTTCTGTCCTTAGCAATCTATAGTTGTGACACTTTCAACACAAAGTACCATGGGTGCGTCACAGTCACAACCAAAAACAGCCGCAGGGAAGGTGATGCGTCGGTTCCTTATGCCCAGGAAAGGTGATGCATCGGTTCCTTGCTTCAGGGGAGGTGATGCGTTGGTGATCTCCGACTTTGTAGATCGGTGCACTCGAAACAGGTGCGGATGCGTCACGCTTCTTGTAGTTGCGTTACTTTTCCAGTGCCCCACAGCAGGAACAACCTCCAGAGCCCAACACTGTTTCAGGCACCTCTTGGCAGGTCAGAACTCCCAGCAAGGAAGTTCAGGGGAGCTGGTGGTGAAGTCTTTGTATCCCTGAGACTTCAAAACAAGAGGCAAGCTATACTTTAAGCCCTTGGAGATCTTCCTCAAGCAGGAGACACAGCACACAGCAAAGTCTATATTCTCACCTTGGTAGAAAACAGCTACTGAAGACCACCCCCAAACAGCACACAGCAAAGGGGCAGTACTTCTCCTTCAGTTTCTCCAGCTATTCTCCTTGGCAAAGGTTCCGCTTGAATTCCAGAAATAATCTAAAAGTCTAGGGTCTGGGCCCCACTTTTTATAGCACAAATTCCTTTATTCTCTGGTGGCAGAGAATCTCTTTGCCCAGCCTAAACCAGTTCTGTCCTCTCTGGTGCAGCTTCCTGGCAGGAGGTGGAGAGAGCATTGTCCAAGGCAGACCAGGCCCATTCAGGTGTGAAAGATTCTCCTCCCCCTAGTCTGAATGCAGCCCAGGTCTAGTCAGCCCAGGCTTGACTCACCCTGGAAAGGCAGGCCACACCTCACCCCCCCAAGTGGCTGTCTGAATAGAATGCACATCCCCAGCCCCTGTCACTCCAAAGCCAGACAGTCAATACACAAACCTAGCAGAGGCACACTGGGTGGCTAAGCAAGAAAATACCTACACAGACTGTAAAAATCATCCTCACTAAAAGATGCATCTTTATATTCTGAGTTCAGGCATACTAAACTTTACCTTCCTATCTTGTCCCAATGGGAAGTTATATTTCTAAGATGTTATAAATGAACTCCCAAGCTATCCTATTGGACTGATAGCCTTTCAATAGTGAAACACGAAATTGGCAGTATTTCAAAATCAGGACATGCCACACACATCAGGACATGTCCTACCTTTCACATACACTGCACACTGCCCACAGGGGTACCTTGGGCCTACCTGAAGGGTGACTCACATGTAAGAAAAGGGAAGGTTAGGGCCTGGTAAGTGGGTGCACTTGCCAGGTCGACATGGAAGTACCAGACTGCACACAGACACTGCAATGGCAGGCCTGAGACCGTTTTGCAAGGCTGCTTGGGTGGATGACACAATCAGTGCTGCAAGCCCACTATCAGCATTTGGTCATGGGCACACACAGTGCACTGTACCAGGAACTTAACAGTAAACCAAATAAGCCAATTATGGAAACACTAATCCATGACAACAATTTACAGAGAGAGCACTTGCACTTTGGCACTGAACAGCAGTGGCAAAGTGCCCAAAGCATCTAGACCAGCAAAAACAAAGTCCAACACAGAGTAAAAACACAGGAGGCAAAGGAAAAAATACAGGGGAAACCCACGCCAAGGATGCCAGGTCTAACAGTTGATATATGCTGTCCTTGGTTGTGTAGGACTTTGTAGGTGTGGATCAGCATCTTGAATTGACATCTCTTCTGAATGAGGAGCCAATGGAGTTTCCTGAGGTGAGGGGTGAGGTGGGTTTTCTTTGGGAGATCGATAATGAGACTGGCTGCTGAATTCAGTATGGTTTACAGTCTCTTCATGAGTTGTGAGGTGATTCCTACGTAGAATGCATTGCTGTAGTCCAACCGTCTGGTGACTAGGGCTTGAGTGACAGTTCATCTGGTGTTGACGAGAAGCCATTTGAGGATCTTATGAAGCATGCACAGAGTGAGGAAGCAGGTGGAGGAGACTTCGTTGATCTGGTTTTTCATGATGAGTTTGCTGTCCAGTATGATACCAAGGTTGCGGGCATGATCTGTTGGATTGTGTGAGAGATTCCTAGTTCGGAAGGCCAACAGGTGTTCCAGGATTCCAGTAATGATTAAGTGGGGGTCCTCGGAAGTTAAATGGTTAAGAATAACTACATCATACAGCATGGGCTAACTCCACAATTATTAGTCTTTGTTCTGGCTAGACAAAGTAATCCATCATCTTTAAGTGGTTGGATGACAGTCAGTGTCAAGAGGTTGATGCACAGCCACTGGTGACAACTGATTTAATTATTAGTTGTGGCATACCAATTTTAGGAAATATGATTAGTTTTAAGGCAGAATTGTCCTGTGGTATAGTGAAGCCTCCAGGAATATCTCCTAACAACCACCCTTCTATAAATCTAAAGCATCTTGAAATCAGTAACTGGACGATTTTAATCCCTTTTGCATCCTTGGAGAACTCCATAAAATTAGAAGTTTAAATAGATTAAATCCTACCATTGTCATACTACTAGTAAAAATAGCTTAAGCATAATTTGCTGAAGTTCGTATCCTCAAGTATATTACATCAATTAATATCCGTCAAAACCTGACTATCACATTGATTCCCTTGCGATAAATAGCAATTAATGAATACCAAGATTAGTTTTCCACTGGATAAATTGTCAAAATAAATAGCAAAAGGTAAAGAATTATCTGAATCAAAGACGAGAGGAGAGCATATCTGACCCAGTGAGTTTGGAATACTCATGCCTATGACACCCTCCGCCCTACCATGGGGAAGGACTCTATAGAAACCTGAAAAAATGTTTGGCATTTTAAGTTGATTTCCCCATCAACCACATCTCCTGAAGAAGAATTGCGTTAAATTGTGAAATGAAATATACTACAGAACAATAAAGGTGGCGATGGAAAGTTTCTGAGTTCCTGAAATCGAGTGATCGATTTCCATCTGCCAACTAGACTGCTTCCTTATTGACAGTTATCAGCTAATATTCATTACCTTTATCAATTGCTTTGAAAGCCAGCTCCAGTCCAACCCATGCTCACTCTCTTTGTTTGTAAAGGGATCGCCTCTGTTGATCATTTTCACTTAATTGTATGCAGGTAGGAAAACATTCAAATTGTAATTTAGAAGATAATCTTGGGCAATCCTGGAGACCTATGTTTCTGCAATGGTTGTTGTCCACAGGATGGAGAATCCTAGTCTCACTGATAATGTGCATTCTGCTGATGCATTTAGGACTATTTAATCTAGAGTCTCCACATAGATTAGTTAGTAAAATATCAAGGCCCATTATATGAATATGATCAATATAATTTTCATTCAAATTCCTGACTGCAGTGGAGGTAAGTGTTACTTTTGTAATTTCGTTGCCACAATCGGATGGACAACTAATCATCAATCAATCAATCAGGGAATTCTGAAGCACGCTACTCACCAGTGAGGTTCTCAAGGCGCGGGGGTGCAGCTCCGAGTCAGCAGAAAAGCTAGGTCTTGAGGCTCTTCCTGAAGGTGTGCAGAGTAGGGGAGCGCCTGATGTTGACCGGGAGCTCGTTCCAGGCCTTAGCCGCAACGTTGGAGAAGGCTTTTCTACCCGCTCTGGTTCTGTGGATGCGCAGGGTTTCTGCTAGGGCGAGGTCGGCGGAGTGGAGTATTCTTTTGGGTGCGTGGAAGGAGACTCTTTTGTTGAGGTATTTGGGTCCGGTGTTGTGGAGAGATATGTAGGCGTGTGTTAGTAGCTTGAAGGTTACTCTCTTCTTGACGGGGAGCCAGTGGAGGTCTTGCAGGTGTTGGGTGATGTGCTCATGTCGTGGGATGGTGAGGACGAGTCTGGCCGCGATGTTCTGGATGGTCTGGAGTTTTTCGTAGCAGGAATTTGCCGATTCCAGCATAGAGAGCGTTTCTGTTGTCCAGTCTGCTTGTTATGAGTGCATGGATGACAGTCTTTCTGGCTTCGGGAGGGATCCACTTGAAGGTCTTGCGAAGGATGCAGAGGGTGTTGAAACAGGTGGAGGCAACGGCGTTGATCTGGTGGGTCATGGTGAGGGAGGAGTCGAGTATGATGCCGACGTTCCGGGTGTGGTCCGTGAGGGTGGGGGGGTTGCAGAGGGCGGTGGGCCACCAGGTGTTGTCCCATGCTGAGGGGGTGGGTCCAAGGATGCGGACTTCTGTCTTCTCTGAGTTGAGCTCCGAGTTGAAACATACAGAACCAAAATCATTTGTATTAATAAGTCTGAGAAATGCCACTTTGTAAAAATTTGCAACGTTGTTTTACTATTTTTTAATAGCTCTTCAGGATAAGGGAAGATAGCATAAGTGAGAAAAGACAACAAATCAGATACAGGGAAAGTCTTAATATTAACTGGGTTGCTAGAATGCATGACACTTGTTTGGTTGTTAGTTAATTTCCAAGGGAATATTTTTCATGTACAGTGTTAATTCCTGTATTTTGATCAGATGCTACAATGGTTTGGTGGGTGCTGTTTCAAGGAGATGCTAGATATTGCTCTATACATCAATGTGACTAATATTTGGGCCTGATGGCATGATAATTTTCATTTCTAAAACTTACTCTATATTCGGCATGACTTGAATAATTTGGGATGAAGTTAATGGTTTTAGAACCATGCTCCCGGATTTAGAGAACTAAGGATTTTTTTGGGGCCTGGGTGGAGTTCGCAGAGTTCCGCAAAGTGCCTAAAAAACTCCTCCATGCTCCTTGGAGTTCCGCAAGTGGCGGAGTGAGGTAAGTCATGCTGCTCACACTGATTTTTAACGCTGGGAGTTTGTCCAATGGTACTACATGCAGCGCAAGATGGCGCTGCTTCTTTCTGCTGCTCTAGTTAACCTCTGGTGGCAGAGTCCTCAACATGAGTGGCAGATTTTTCAATGCGACCGTCCGCGTTGAGAATCTCGCTGGGAGTTTGTCTAGTGTACTTAATGTTGGTGAGCCGTGAGAGGGGAACTCTGCACTCTATGTGGAGAGCGGAGTGGAAAAAGCTCCATGAGTACAGCAGATTTTTTGTCCAGGCCTAGTTTTTTAGCTTTTCTTTTTGCGTTTCCTCCATTTATTTGTCTTTTATTATCCATTATGAAGGGATTTAATATTATCAAATTGGCAGTGCTTAACTTGCTAAAAGCTTCATTTGCATTTATATTTGATTTGCATTAGTATTAATACCTTTTCCATTGGATGTAGACAATGGTCTAGACACCATACTGGTGCATACGACTTTATTGATGGAATAAACTTCAGCAGCAGAATTTCCATTGCCAGTAGGATGAACAATGTGGGCACATTGTACTCTGACTGGGATGCAGTTGAAAATCACTGAGGTGACACATGAAAAGGAAAAGTGCACTTGCCATACAGGAAAACCTGTTTTGTATATTAGTGAGTCACCCCAAAAAGGTGCCTCATAAACCCACAGAGCTGGGTATTAAACATATTTGGAAAATGGCAAAGTACAATTTGGAATAGTGTTTCCTCACAGTGACTAAATATAAGCTGTTTTGACTGTGTGGCTTTAATCAGATTCTCCATGAACAGGCCTAGGTATATCCCGGTAAGACAAGTCAGTGAGCAACTGGCCAGGTTATATTTGGTAATTTTAGCAGACACTCTCCCTGTAGACTTTCATCCTATTGCAATTCAGGATGTAGCAATTTGTGCCGTTACTAAGAGTATAGCGAAAGTGAGCCGCTTACAAGATGCCCTTGATAGGCAGTAACATGACAAACGCGCTTTCTATCTTGTGCTTGCATTCTTTATTTATCAATATGGGCTAACTGTGAATACGAGTGAATTCTTTCAAAATAACTGCAGCGATATGTAG
The DNA here is from genome assembly GCA_963921515.1 of Calotriton arnoldi. NCBI lineage: Eukaryota > Metazoa > Chordata > Amphibia > Caudata > Salamandridae > Calotriton > Calotriton arnoldi. The sequence continues at coordinate 313,665 of CAWUFW010014886.1, forward strand.
GCGGTTAACTATGATGGAACAGGATTGAAAGTGGCAGTGAGTCTCTATGCCACACACATAGGGCAAATGGATATAGCACAGAAGCGCTTGTATTTAGCAGAGACATCAAGCTATGTGTGTTGAAAGTAACTTGGCTATATATTAGTAATAGTTACTTAGAGGGTGTTACATCTTCTATTTCCAGAATTATCGAAGCTGAAGTATGCTCCTATGAAAGCTTGTGGATATAAATAACCTGAGAGCACGCTCCAGCAAATTCATCAGGCAGAGCTACTCTCAACAGGAGGTAAGATTAGTTAATAATATGACCTAATCTTCTTTCAAGTTAGGCCATTTAGCATGGCATATATTTAGTCTATCTATTTTTGATCATCTTTCAGAGTGGAACTTGTCCCTCGTGCTTGGAAAAGCCTTAGTGGTCCCAAATTAGTTGGGACCAGATACATAGAAGGAAGCAGCACTTCTATCGTATTAGTTTGGATTAAGGTGCATTATGGATTTTGTTTATTTTTCTTATTACCTTTATGTATCTTCTTTATCTTTTTGCTCTCTGGAGTGGGCTATATGTCCTTTACTCCTTCTTAGTAATATGGCCCTATGGCATCTTTCTTATCTATTTGGGAACACCGTGGAAGTATGTCCTATGATTTCCGCTTTCAATCACTTTACACATAACTCGGTGCACTTCTGTCAGGCCAACGAAGCATGCTGGCACTATGGGTTTGCATGATGGAGAGCCTGGTCCCTATAAAAGGCTTTTTTGACTAAGTTTGTAGCAGCTATCTTAAACACCATCAGATAAAGTAATGAATACACTTTTTGTTATTATATTATAGAGAACCCCCATCCACCTCTGAGATTTCCTCGCAAATTATAAGGTCCTGATGAAGGTGGTAACAATTTTAACCCACCAAACGTGCGTTGACCGACCACAAGGGAAGCCTACATATGTCAACACACCAGTGGATAATCCTTTGATTAAATCTTACCACTTAATCTATGATTGAGTGCTTGTCATTTTAAATAATAGGAGTCCCTTTTTTATAATGCACTATGTTATGTGTATGAATGTGTTGCATATATGAGATGGTTATGGCTGTTTAGTATGACTGTTGGATGGTTGTGAATGGGGTCAATGGTAATGCATTTTATGATATGTATTGTAAAGTAATTGTTATTTTGGTTTTGTTTGTCTGTCAACTTTGACATTTTGTTTTCTGTATGCTAATAGTATATAACTATTGTATAATGTTTGTCTAAATTGTTTTTGATATGAATTTACATAAAAAAGATTTCACATATATAAAAACTATCTTAAAAAATACTGTGCATACTTAAGAAAATAAAAAATATATGAACAGTTGGTCTGAGTGTTCTATGGTGTACCTGCCTCTAGTATGAGCCCTATGGAGGCCATCCAGTAAAGGAATATAGGTCAGACAAGAGTGTTTCTCATTGATAATTGTCATTCCCCCCTTACTCTTGGACCTTAAATTCAACCCAGGGGGTACCTTTTTCTTATACAGGCCTAGGTAAATGCAAAACCCTTGGTTTTTATCTTTGCTTTAGAAAGTACTAGCAATGTGATCGAAAGTTATTTTCCACTCAGTTTAAAAATCTAATTTAATGGTAAAATCAGATTTATGATAGCTTTACTGGAAAAGTACATTTATAAAAATGGACTTTGTGCTGCCTGAGCGAAAATTCGCTTAGAACCAGTTTTGTCACTGATCTCAACTCCGGACGACAATACGCAGTCTGGACAGGCATTAGCAACCCTGTTCTCCAAAGCACAATAGTCTGTCATTCAGGTAAGGGTGTTGTCAACAAATGGCCACTTAACAGGAATTAACTGTTTGAGAGGGGTACTGGAACAGGTCCAGAACAAAGAAAAGCCTTCACGTTATGCCTTTTGACTTGGATATTCTAATTGGGGCTGGCAAGACCTGCTCCTATTCATTCCCAGGGCTCGCATAGATTGTCTGGCTCTATTCCCAACATGGGAAAACAGCTATTTTCTATGACAAATGTAGAAAACATTTTTTTTAAATAGGGAAGAGGCTTAGGGAGAGGCCGAGATCCTTGTTATTGAAGAAAGAGTTAGCAATTTTGGATTCCAAATTTGTAGAATTTTTTACAGTAAAGTAAAGAGAAAGTGCTGGATATAAGGTAGGAAAAATACAAAAAAGTAGACAGGATTTGGTAGGAAACATTCTCCAGTAAGTTGCTGAATAAAATCAGTGTATTAGTTGAGAGGGGTGAGAGTCCACCTCAAGTATTAAAAGCAATATTGTCAGAGTCAACTACAAAAGTCTCAAAATCAACCTGTGCTAAACCATCTGGTAGCTTGGCACAAAGCAGGCAGCCTTAACTTAGAGACAATGTGTAAAGTATTTAGGCAGCACTCAAACAGTTATAAAGTGAAAACACAACCCAAGAAAAAATAAACCCCTAACCAATGTAGAATAATAGAGAACATTTTAATAAATACATTTCACACCAAGATGACAAAAATCTAATCAGTGGATCTGGAGATATGAATTTTTTTAATTTGAATTACAAATAGCACCAAAAACACAAAATGCCAAACACAGTTATCTGGTCACACTAGACAGGGTCAAAGTCAAAATGGCAATACAGCGTGGGTCAGCTACAGGGACTAGGTTTGTCCCGATGCAGAGTTTATTTTCAGACATAGAAACATTTATGGAGAAAAAGTGGCAGTCAATGATTCATCAGCGGGGCAAGCTGGATCTAAAGAAGGGCACATCAACGGCGGGTTGCTGACGACCGGGATCTCAGTGCTGTCATTGATGAAGGCAGGAAAGTTCTGAGTGGGCGAAATTCCAAAGTCAGTCCCCAGGAAGACTTTGACATCAACAAATTGCTGCTTGACATCGGTCTGGATAAAGCCCTCTACAGTACCAGCCTGTGGGTGTGGAAATTTCCTGGCTAGACCCTAACCAATGGGGTGAAAGTTCCCAGGGGTGACCCTACCCTCATTTGCAGAACTTCAAGGGACAGATTTACAAGCCCCCTGCGCCACCAGTACGTCTCTTTTTGTGACGTACTGGTGGCGCATGTCACTGCTCCATATTTACAAGGACAGGAAAAGCCACCCTGCTTGGCTTTTCCTGTCCTTGTAAATATGGCCCCTTTACGCGCAGTACTTTGCGTGAAAGGGGTGTTCCATGGGTGTTGCTGTGGGTGTTCCCACGTAACACCTATGGAACAAGACACATTTCCAGATTTACGAAGAATCGTAAATCTGGAAATGCATCTGAATGCTACGCCACCCTAGGTGAGGCGCAACGAGGAGAAATGTTTTCATTTCTCCTCGTTTTTTCCTCTTTCAATGCGTGCTGCATTCTACAGCAAGCATTAAAAGAGGAAAATGCCTGTAGTGATTGTTTTTGTGCAGGAAGGTGCCCCTTCCTGCACAAAAACAATCTCCCCATGACACAGGCATCCTTGCACCATGGTGCAAGGGTGCCTGCGCCGGCGCATGGCAGCAGTTTGTGCGCCAGCGCAGGGGAGAGCACAGGAATGCGACATATTATTGTAAATATGTTGCATTCCTGTGTTTTGGAAGTGCTGCAGCGTGGCGCAGCCTAAGGGCTTGCGTTGCCACGCTGCGGCACTTCCTTGTAAATCTGCCCCCAAGTATTTTCTACTCTGTAAACTATCCCATAGTGTTCCTCGCTACCCAAATCCAACATGGCAGAACCAATCTCCCCCTAGTCAGAGCTCCCTGTGACCTCCCAAATGTGAGGCTATGACAATGGGCAACCCCTCCTTTGTAGTCAGTCAAAATCAATTCTGGTCCAGCTCCTCCCTCCCACTAGGTTTAGAGCAAAGCTGACTAGCAAGACAAATGGGAGGCAGGTCTAGGTATGAGCTACATCTGCCAGTGACAGGATAGGTATCCTTTGAAGATCAGGAAGAGGCTGTGCACAGCCGTTAGCCCATCCTGCTCAAGGAAGATAAATATCACTCTTCATCCATCCCCTTTGTCCACTGTCTGGGAGCAATCCACAACTCATCACAGTGGAGCCATCATCAGTCAAGTGACACTGGCAGAATTACCCCTTTCGGCTTAGGCAGGAAAATACAACTTTCTAAATGTGTAATTTTCAAAATAGTAATATTATAAAATCTGACTTGACCATTTAGTTGGATTTTCAGTTAATATTAAAGTGAGTTCTTGAACCATTTTTGTAGCCTATGGGAGAGTCAGCCTTGCCACAGCGGAAACAAGACTTTGAAAGTTTTTCACAGCCAAAATATGTAAAACACTAAATATACATACCCTACTTTTTAAATGCCATGCACACTGCCCTATGGACATTTAGGTCATTCCTTAGGGGTAGCTTATAAGTTCTAAAAAGGAAGGCTTAGGCCTAGAAAGAGGGTTATGTTGCCAGGTCAAAATAGCAGTTTAAAACTGCACTTCCAGGTTGCAGGCAGAGGCCTGGAGACAAATTTCTACAGTGGTACTTTGGTGAGTGGCACAATGACTTCTGTATCTAATTTAACAGTCATGGGTAGATAGAGTAACATATACTGAGGGGTTTGCCAGGGAGAGCACAAGCACATTTCCACTGGTTAGCAAGAGAAAAGTGCATAGAGTCCAGAAATGACTTCATCATAAAAATAGCAACAAATCTAGAGGTATACTATGTAAAAGATGGTAATTTCTGGGAAAACAAAATGTGAAGAACAAGGCCATGTTGGAAGAAAAAAAACTCAAGAACTCCTTACTCCTGCTGGGACCTTGGAACTGTAATTGCTCTCCAAGGTTCAGGTGGCTAACCTCCTGTTTGGCTGCTCTAGGGACACAAAATGCAGGATTCCTGACTCTAAAAGAAGCCAGCTGACTGCTGAGTACTGGATCTTGTACCACCCCCTGCTAGCATGCAATGGAGAGAAACCTGGTGCCCCAGAAGCCTTCGCTGAGATATCAGCGTAGTAGAGTGACCAGGAGCAACTTCCCCTACAGTTGCAGAAAAGTGGGCCTTAGTGATGTTTTCAATTTCCAAAGGATCAAGAGAAGGTACTAAAGCTTCACTAACTAAGGGGGTCACCTCCTTGAATTACAAAAAATACAGGTTTGTCCTACTTGGAGAATTTTGGCAAATTGACATCTTATCAGAAGGGACCTCATGGTAATGGTATTCAACTTTGTGGAGCCTTGAATAGCTGCACTTATAGCCTTGCTCCTCTGGTTGATTTTGAAAACCAATAAAAGACTAAGGGGCATATTATCAAGCGGCAGCGATAATTATCGCTGGCCGCTCTTAGCGAGGTTTACCTTATCGCCGGCTATCGCTGGCAATTATCGCCATGCTATCGTTGTATTAACAACGCATAGCGCAATGGCGATAATTTCCCAGCGTTAGCGGTGTTTTCCATGGAACCTCGCTGGTTTTCCAGCGATGTTCCATGGAAAACGGCGATAACCTTGCTGATACGACCCACAGGGTCGTATCAGCAGGATCCACCTCCTATGTGTAACATGGGTAAGTCGAGATTGTAGCAGACGTTAGATTTTGGCGAAACGGCCGTTTTCGCCAAAATCTAAGGTCTGCTACAATCCTGTGGGCTGCCTTGTAAATATCGCGATGTACACATCGGCGATATTTACAACGTAGCCCATCTGGGGTACGCCCAGTAACGCCCACCTTGCATCTCATTAGAGATGCAAGGATGGGCGTTGAGAAAGGGCGATAGTGCAAGGTTTCACGCGATAGCGTGACCTTGCTGATTGGGCGATAGGATTATCGCCGCTTTTCGTCCGAAAACGGACGCTAAAGCGGCGATAATTGCCTATCGCCTCCTTGTTAATATGCCCCTAAGTTCAAAGGTAAAACCTTGGACTCACACAAGGCAGTAAATGTATGTCAGTGGAAAAGCTACATCAGTTACTGCAGAATCCTGCTTTGTCCAGCTTAGAGGTTACTGCTCCAAAACCAAGGGCTTCAGCGATAGATCGATGTATCCGACTTTGAGGGACCCTAACTTGGTTCCGTCTTGGACTTTGCCCAGCTGTAAGAGATATCCATAGCAAAAATGGAGTAAAGGTAAAATCTTGAACTGGAATTTTAATTACTAATGCCCTTAGTATGGATGACATTCTTGGAATGTAATGTACTTTTGTGAAATTCGGTTTCCTAAAAGCGTAAGCTGCTGCAAACCCCATCCACTGAAGTTTAGGGCAATCTTTTGCATCAGTGGTTCCATACTGGTTTGTACAATCTTGTTGACCTCGCCAGGAAATGCAATGTCAGCCTACTTAAATGTGTTTTTGGACCATTGCACTGTGCAAAAAAAGAGTACTGATATACACTTTTGAAAAGGATAGCACATCTGTCTTAGATCAACTCATGTAATTGCTTGATCATTTGCAAACAGATCTAATAAAACTGCTATTGAGTTTTCTTGATTGTTTCTTCTCATATAACATAAATCCTTTTATCCCCTGTAGGTCTATGGTCACACTTGCTAATGATTCTAAATCGAGGCTGCATAGGAGAGGAGATAATGGCAACCTTGTGTTGTCTTTTTGTGTAATTTGAGAAAAAACAGATTATTCCATTTGTCATCACACCAGTCCCTAGAGCTTGGTATAGAAGCTTTAACATATTAACCAAATCTTCATTTTAAAGAAATGCTTTTAGTGTCCTTGTAAGACCTGTCAGCCTTAGGGTAGTCTTCCCCCATGCTTTTTGCTTTCACCATTACTATTTTTCTGAATTTGTTTTTGTTGGCCTTAGTACTCTGTGTACTTTACCACTGCTAACTAGTGCTAAAGTACCTAGGCTCACTCCCTTAAACATGGTAAAATTGGCTTATACCGGACTAGCATGTTTAATTTACCTATAAGCCGTTAGTAAAGTGGTATACAAAATACCCTGGGCTTGCAAATAGATGTTACTAGTGGGCCTGTAGCACTTATTGTGCCACCCACTTAAGTAGCCCCTAAACATGGCTCAGGCCTGTCATTGCAGCCTGTGTGTGTAGTTTTAGAGTGCCTTTTTGACCTGGCAAAATAAACCTTTTTCCAGGCCCAGACCTTCCTTTTTAATATATATGTCACCCCTAGGGTAAGCCCTGAACAGCCCTTAGGGCATGCTTCATTGTAAAAAGTAGAATATGTACTTTTAAGTCTTACATGTCCTGGTAGTGAAAACCCTTTAGTTCATTTTTCACTATTGCAAAGCCCACATCTCCCCTACATTTAATAAGTGCTAACTTCTGATTGGGAGTAGGCAGGAATGTCATGGTTGATGACTGAAAAATTGTAATTTAAAACCTTTTTAATGGTAAAGTCGCATTTTAAGTGACAATTCTGAAAATGCCACATTTAGAAAGTCACAGAAAAAACCACTGGAGGTAACCCATAAACCTAGTTGAGGCCTCAGTGACTTTTATGTAACAAGCAACAATGTCTCAACAGGTAATATTTCTAGGCGATTAGATAGGATGCAAAGCCAATTGCGACAGGACAGAAACAAGGAGACCACAATAGTTATTTTAGAAAATAAAGTGATCTATATTGGGGATTAAAGATACAAATTGTAACTGTTATATCAGCACTAATATATTATATGTAAGTGTAATCCAAGCATTAGTGTGCACAAAAGTGTTCGTGCAGGAAGTGAAAAGCGCAAGTGAACATGTGACAAAGTGCAAGGAACCGCGAAAACGGCACAACAAATTTTGATTAGAAAATGGTTACAAAACATGGATAATGAGGATACAGTTATTAAAAAACATGTTAAGAACCAAGAACGCCCAAAAAATTAGCTGCATTGTCGACGACGTTTTAACCTGTTTGCATTTAAGGCCACAATCAGGACCAAATTTCAAATTACTCTGTTGGTGCTAGGGTGGAATCAGAGCGACTTTCACATAAAAAACAAGGTGGTATGTCATGAAGTGCACACAATGGGTGGTGTGCGCAGTGGAAGTTCTACAAAGTCAGGTAAGCGGTGGCAGTGTGGGCATTCAATCAAAAGCAGACACTTAATAGAGGAATCATAAGCATTAATAAATTGGAAACCGAATTGTCAAATAAGTTCTAGCAATTTCAGCAAGCAATCAGTCACAAACAAAAAGCCAACAAGGGGTAGGTATCCAAGGAATGGTCTACCTATGAAGGCTGTATCATGAAGGTCCAAGGTGAGTCTGGGCCAAATTGAGCCGTTCTGTGTAGGAATGTGCTCAACACAGCGTCTTCTAAAGAACCCAACCCCTTGCATGCCTACGGTGTGTAAACGTGTGCACCGAAATGACAAAAGGAAAGTAGGTACTGCACATTGCAATTTAATAATGCATTCATGAAACTTTCATAGATTGTATTTCATATATGTACTGATAGTATACAGCTAAAATGAGAGTTAGACTTTATGTCATAGAAAATATTTACACGTTAGTACTTTCTAAAGCAGAAATCTATCATATTGACACATATTATTTGTAACCATGCTAAATGATTTAAAGTGCATCACAGTTGTTTGTATTAGAATCCAGACAATTCATATTCTCTGTGATTATATACTTATTAATCATATATGTTTTCCATTATATTAGCTCAATGTAATGTAGGCCTTACTACATATGTGAAGTCTCTTGAATTGCTGAATCTACTGTTCATGAAAGAATTCCTCAGTACAATCAGTAACATGAAACAATGTTTTCTTTCCTGAGTTCTCATGTATTGTACAAGATACTTTACTAAATGTTTCGATACAATCCTGAACAGCCGCCTCGGAAACTGTCCTCTTGAACTTGCGTATGTGCTCTTGCTAATGTTTCACATATTGGATTGCTTAAGTACTGCGTAATTGTTCCACCTATTTCTCTACATTTTGTGTCTTCTTTATGTCGCCTGACACCTATCCTATATGAACTCACCAATGGACTGAGTGGTCTAAACAAATTAGGTGAATCCAGGAGGTGTCACCACCTGAACTTTAAGAATGTAATAATGCTTTATTTAACAGACAGTGTGGTAGAGGAGCGAGCGGCTGTTGGAGCATGGTGGTGACGGATGGGCTACTCACTATATCCTTACTTACAAAATTCTTGGCAAACTCAACTTGCCCAAATGTGGACATACCTGGCTTCCTTCCTGAACTGACGTATATGCTGTGTGCGGATAGTGGTATCTTCCTTCTTGGGAGGACACTTAAACGGGCATGTTTCATGTCCCTTCCTGAACTTTTAAGCTTTGGTATCTTATTTCAAATGCCTTATTAGAATTTGACTAAATTGTTTTATAACCTGATTTATTGATGCACTTGTTTACCATAAATTTTGATAAACTAAACTAAATTACCATATCGACTCAGTTATCATGATTGTTTCTCTTCAATTGAATGTGCATTCCTAATTTGGGACTAATGACCAGAGGAGATCCTTTTAGAGAGATCTCAGAACATCAAATACTAATTCTGTTATTCTGTATAGTTTTAACTGAGCTCTTAGTGTGTATGATTTTGAATCCCCTACGTTTCTTCAGGAGATTTGGGTTTGCCGTGATAATCTTTTATCTTTATAGTATTATCTTGAGAGTAATCTATATAAGTTCTTATTTCTAGTTTGTAGTTAATCATTCAATTCCTTGTCCTCATTGGATGACTGTTGGGACCCTTTAAATCCAACCCCTCTCAGCACTAAACAAGATCCATCAGAGGACCAAAGGAGAGAGGGATGAATCCATCACATAGTATAAAAGTTAAAAGGTATAAAATGTAATGGGCCTAGTAATGCTACAGCAACAGCCCGCAGTGACTGCCAACGTGAATCTCCAGCAATGACAGTCCATGAAGCCCAACAGGATGCCTGGCCTGCTCTTCCTGCTCCTTGCTACCTCCTCCACCGCAAACTGAACTCTTCGGGCTAGTCTTTAGAAGGTAACTTTTTCAGTGGGGCTAACTTGGTCCCTGTATCCAGCTAGCACTTCACTGCTGTCAGCCTGAACCTGAGACTTTCACCCGGTCTCGCACGACCAGATAACCAAGAGTGGCGCTTTGTGCTTTTAGGTGCTATATTTAACTTAAATATTTGAATTTGCATATCTCTGGTTCTATTGGTTAGATTTTTGTTGTTTTGGTATCAAGAAATTTATAAATTTGTACTCTATTTTTCTAAATTGGTGTGGGATTTTTCTCATGTTAGGTTTTCTCTTTATTACTGTTTTTGTGCCGCGTAAATACTTTGCACATTTCTTCTAAATTAAGCCTGACTGCTTTTGTGCCAAGTTAGGAGTGTATTAAGCACAGCTTAATTTAGTGACTTCACCCTGACAATAACTGTGGCTGTTGCTTAAGAAGGGCTCACAACCCCCTCAACCAACGATCCGATTTCTTACAGTTCTGAACCTAAATTACCAATCAACTTAATTAACAACTTTTCATGTCTTCAGAAATTAGTGATCATTAGTTTACTGATATCAATAGGTGAATGTTCACTATTTATTAGTTGTCTTGTATTTTGTATTCCCTCTATCCCTTTAATGAACCCCAAAAGGTGACAGATTATTAAGATTTGTAATTCGGTGGTCAATACTGTAGCAGGCATTTTTAATAATAAGAAAATAATGCTTAATTTAGATGTGTTTCAGAAAGCCTGACTAGGTCTCAAACAGCTTGCATTGACATCATTTCACATTTGCAGTAAGTAAGTGCACCTTTATTTTTGTATGAGCAGCCATTCTCCATGTGCATGTGTTTCTCCGTGTTCTGTTCCATTTCAGAAAATTAGCAAAATAGAAGAAACATTAGTGGCTTTGTTGACTGTATTAATAAGTTGTATTGATGTGGCTTTCGCTTGAAGTTCTTTGCTCAAGTCTTTTCTAGGGACCATTTGTTAGCTGAACTGCATATTGTATTTCTGTATGATATTAATGTCGTCATCTCTTTCTTTTCCTATTCACACCTCTTTATTAAAATGCCGCAAAATTAGTGTTTACTAGATGCACCTTATTTGATGTATCTTGTTTATGTTGTGTACTTATAAAGTGATTGGTTTAAGTAAAAGTATCTTTTTTAATCCAGCCCTATTACATCAATGCTCACTATATCGAGAGCATGGCTTTCTTTGTGTCAAGCCCTATAAACGATGATGTTTTTGAGATATATGCCAGAAGTGTCTTGCTTTCCTAACTGTGCAGACTCTATGTCAGTCTGACATTTGATTTATACTTGGAGACTGTCTCTCTCTTTTAAATTGAGCAGACTCTGTACTACTGATTTTATTTTATATTTAGGGCCTGATTATGATCTTGGTGGATGGGATACTCCATCACAAACATGACGGATATCTCGGCCGACATATTACAAGTTCCATAGGATATAATGGAATTGGAATCTGGCGGACAGGATATCCGTCATGTTTGTGACGGCGTATCCCATGCGCCAAGATCAGAATCAAGCCCTTAGTCACTTTAGTGCACTCTTTGGCAGCAGACTCTATGTCGATCCTTTTTCTTAACTATACTTTGGTTTTGGCTGATACTTGTAGAGTTGACCTTATGTTAATCTTCTTGCATAATTTGATTCATAGTGATTAACTTTATAATTGCTAATTCCCTACGATTTAACTAACAACTTTTTGTCTTCTATATTGATCCTAATTTTGAATAAACTCATATGGTTGTGACTTGAATTCTTGTCTAGCGGAGGTTTCATTTAATGGTATTAGGCTTCGTCTTATGTTGACTCAAATAGCCTGATCCTAAGAAATGGTCCTCTTTATTGTTTTAATTATAGTGTAGAAAGCATTTTTCATCAATAAGAGTACCGAGGGGAGCACAAGGAGCATATGTTATAGAAAAGAAGTATTTCTCTATGAAGTCTTGCCCTACTTTGTATGGCTGAAAAAGTAAGTGGCACTTACCTGTGGGGGTTGCCTTCCCCTACAGAAGATAAACATTAAAGGAAAGCTGCAGTATCCTGAATGGTCCTGCAGGGGACAGGGCTTAATAATGTGTAAACTAGCAACAGGGCCTTGAACAGCCTTGCGCTGTGTAACAAGTTTTAAAAATAAATATTTAATGTACACCAGTTTTCAAATCTTTCTTCAAGATTCACAGAGGGTTTCGGGAGGGCATAATAGCCCATGAATATTCAAAAGGTTAGCCAAATTTCTAGAGAAAAATCTATGAACAAACCCAAAAGAATATAGGGGCCTATTAGGATCTTGGGCGGATCGCCACCGCCGGGCCGACGAGGTGTGGCGAGGGGCAGCGTGGCGGACAGAAAGACCGTCCGCCGCTTTTCCGCCGGTCGGATTGCCGGCCGGGCGGAAAAGGCACACAACATGGTGGCGATGCCTTGCAGGCACCGCCATCCATATTATGATGCCTGCGGTGGAATGCCTTTCCATGGCGGAGACTCCGCCATGGAAAGGCATGCAGTGAATGACATTGGGGGCCCGTTGGTGGACCCCGGGGGGGTGGGTGGCTGCACTGGGGTGTACCTATGGTACCCCCTTCATTGCCATACACAAGGTGGCATGCACAGCATGCCAATTTAACATTGCGGCGGGTGCTGCTTACAGCACCGCCTGCCGCAATGTTAAATGCCAGAATGCGCCCGCCAGTGTGGCGAGCGCATCCTAATTGGCCTAGCGGGACCGCCGCACCTCTGGTGGTCAGTCCCGTTTACCGTTACGATGGCGGGCGGACAAAGTCCGCCCGCCATTGTAATGGGCCCATAGTGTTCCTCTCTTGTATGAAATCTCTGATGTTATTAGTTGATTACTTGCCTTTGTCAAAAATGTTCAATAAAGTGAGGGTATACTGTCTTTACCTTTTAAAACAAATACCACAGGTTGACTCTGCAAAAATAGATTAATACCCAGACATACAATTAAATATGAAAGTGATGTGTTTTATTCTTAGCTTTTTACAACTTTCAGCCTGATTACGATGTCGGTTGGAAAGCCTCTGACCGACAGTCGGATCCCCCTAGACCGTGTCGGAACCCATCCGCCTGACTCGGTCAGAAACAATTCCGACCGATTACGATGCTCGCGGTCGGAAGGGGAATTTCGAATCAGTTCCGACCGGCATTCTGAGAATTCGAGTCGGTCGGAGCCGATTCGTACAGCTCAACAGACAGTGTTTCTGGCCGACCGATTACGATGTCGGATTCCAAAAGCCTTTCTGTCTCGGTCTGTCTGACATGAAAAGGCTGTCGGAAACTGACTTTGGGGGCCTCTTGCAGAGCCCCCCTCAACCTGAGTCTTCCGGTTTGGGGTCGAGGGGGGACACAAGGGACCCCCCTGTAAAACCATGCACAGTGTGGCAGGAACCATGGGATGCCCATGACAGGGTGCAAGGTTTTCCCCATAGGAGCCTGTGTTGTCGGGCAGAACACAGGCTCCCATTGAAGTCACCGAGAGTCCTTCCGAACGGTGTTCGGAAGCATCATAATCGGTCGGACGGAACCGCCGACCGCGAGTTGGTCTGAACCAAATCCGACAAGGAGTCGGGCGGTTTATTTTCTGACCGACATCGTAATGAGGCCCTGTGAGTGGAACTCAATTAAAATAGTGACATGGTCTGACATGATCTAATGATGATGAGGCAGCACAACATTGCACTTGGAGCATGGTGAGGATGTTATTCTTGCTCCAGACGGTCAGCTTTGGGGTTCCAGAAGTCATGCTAGCATTGGAAGTTTCACCCTGGTGGCCATGTGTGCCTGTGGAGCAGGGCATCAGGCTACTTGTTAAACAGATTATTCTTTTCTATTGGCTGCGCTGAGGAAGCACCAATAATTCTGAAAGAGAAGGAGTGGATGGCTTCAAATCAATTCCTGTTCAAGATGATCACATCCCTAGTGTCTAATGTCAGAGGTTCCCAAACCAAGTTGTAAGTCTTCCTCTTTTCCGTGATATCTTGTCCTGCCTAGAGTATATATAAGGTGACTAGGATCAGAGAATGTTGTACAATACCCTCCTGTGCCCCTATTTTCCATCATGTTCATCACCCAATGCTATTGTTTCCTTATTTTTTGCTTTCTTTTTCTGCACCTTTATTGTAGTTGGATATCCCTTTAGCACCAGGACAACCATGCAGCTTTATTCCATTGTGGATATCCATTTAGCAATGGGGCACGCCTATTTGGTTAATCATGAGGTCTAGATAACCCTAAATCCATCAATCAATCAATCAATCCCTTCTGGAAGACCTTATGTTGGGCCCTTTCAAACCCAATCTTAGAATAGTTTTGGTGTCTTGCTTATCAATAATTATATAATTTATCATCATCAATCAGCATCTAACGATGTTGCCAACTGAGTTTTTTCTGCCCTTTGTGTTTTTTCTCCTCACTGGAGCCCCCTTAAGGAGACACTTGGCAACTTTTTTGTGCATATTAGACAAAGGGTGGCACTGTGGTGACTGGGAGGAATTGCACTTTTTCGGGTACTCAAAAGGAAGCAAAAGAACTGAACTGAATCCAGTTCTTTATGCTGAAAGAAATCAATAACTATCAGAATCGAGGGTGCCAGCTGAATTACTAATACTTCAACTCACAAATAATGTGTACCAATTGCATCCGATTGTGGGACACCATCTGCAAAGCACATGTGCCCAAAACAGCAAGCTGAGGGGAGGATTTCTGGTATAATGGCGAGGTTTCTAGATCTTTGAAACAGATGTGAGTTCTAATTCAACTCAGTCCTTTTAGCAAACTTGTGTGATCTTGGTAAATTCTTATCTCTGTGTCTCACCTTTTCTTCATCTGCAAAAATAGGGGGTCTTTATGCAAAAGTTAATCTCTCGAATAAAATGCAATACAATAAGTATTTTCATTTTATTGTTCTCGTTATGGAGGCAAGTGGGTGCTCGACATCCTGTCACGGTCTTCCCTATAGCGAATAATCAGCTTATAAGGCGAGGGTTGTTAAGTCATTTTTTAAACGCATCAGGACATTTTAACATTTAGCTTTATAGTATTTGCTATTTTATCAAATGTTGGTCACTGAGTTGGAATATAGGTTTGCAATTTTGAGGAAAGTTAGCTGTTCTGACTTTCCAGTGCAAAAAATGAGCTCCAATATCTTGCATGTTGCAGATAAGGCCTGCTGATTTAAGAAAACTAATAATCGGAGCCCCAGACTTCAGAAAATTGACAGCAGCTCATTTGGCTAGGCATATTTCAGCAGTTGCAGCCATTCCGCTTGGAAAAAAACAAAACACATTTTTATAAGTATTTCCTAGAAAAGAAGGGGAGGGTTATGTAATGCTGGCTCTGTGGCAAGTTTTTTGTCTAGAAAGTAAATGCTAAAGGTCCGTGCAGTGGCGGTTGGTGACATTTGAAAGTGGTGAGGCGTAAAAGTTTGTATTGAGTGCCACTTGGCAAGCGAGTGAGCTCGACTGTCATAAAATAAGTTCGGGGGTGTGGGGGGGTGGGAGGATTCGCCCTGTGGGAACGTTTTTAAAAAAAGAGGACAAATAGTGCATTTTCAAGCAAATTTGAGAAACCAAGAAGGTTTATAAAGCAATTGTGAAAATGAAACTTAAAATATTGAAACACATAAAGATACTCCATATATTACTGAACTAAAATTGTTCAACGGTTAGTGTAGTTTATAAATTCAAATTGTACAATGCGACAAGCAAGGTTTGAAATTATCTTACCTGGACACAGGGTTGTCACTCTCTGCACTGCATCTGGTTGGTACTTAAAGCTGAAAAACTTCCTACCATAATGATCATGCAATAACAAGCGAACACGTGGGTATTGCAAAATTAAAATGTACATTATGGTCTGAGCAAAACGTTAACAAGTTGTAACTACATATGTATTAAACTGAATGGCAGAAGCCTTCCTTCTCTTTATAACAGCCTGTAGTTATGATAACACCAATAAAGAGATTCATTTCATATAATGGATTTCCTTTCTCAATGTTTACACAGTGCAGACTACAGCCCGAATCCATATGCCCTTCCATCTGTTTCCAGGCCCCATATTTATGTGCTGACAAATGGTTTGTATTTATTGCTTGAATTTGGACCTAAGTGCCTGCTTTCAGTAGTTTTATTCAGGCTTAATTCATTTGTTAAGACTTAAACACAGACCTTTAAACTACTTTGGTGAAGGAATTAGCACAGGCACCTTTCCTTTGATGTCACATCACACAGACAATCTACATACATTGCCACAATATCAACAACAACATTGCTGATTGTTTTAATACGTGCACAGGCAGCGCTCCATGAGCTGCTCTTAGTATTGCCTTCATTGCTTGCTTTGCCTGCTGTGCTTATGGCTTTTCATTCAGGGGCAGGCCTGAGCTGAGAGTCACATAATTGAACAAGACTACACACCGGTAGCACACCACATGCTAGTTGTTAAATACAATTTGACTGCAGTTAAACACACCAATCTGAATCCCGATACTTAATCATCTCACACTGCTGCCTTTCGGCCGGAACAATAACAGAAAGAACACAAGCACTGCAGGGCAGTTTAGTGGTAGTGTGCAAGGTTAAACAGAAAGATAGATATCCTTAGTGAGACGGTAGTGTGCACAACATTGCTGATTTTTTAAATATGTGCCATGCGGCGGTTGAGCTACATGCACTGCTCTTATGATTGCATTGCTTGCCTTCCCTGTGACTATGGCTTTTCATTTAGGGGCAGGCCTGAGCTGCGGGTCACATAATTCAACAACACTACACACAGGCAGCACATCACAAGTGAGTTGCTATGAGACACCGATAAGAATCCCGATACATAATAATTTTAAACGCCTGCCTTTGGGCCAGGACCAACACACGCAAAGAACACTTGGGCCACGGGAGTGCAGTGGGAATAGTATGCGAAGAAAACAGAAACATTGTTACCTGTGCTATTTAATTTTTTACAATGATGGACCTTTACAAAGGCGAGAGTCTCTCTGAGGCCCGCTCCGAGCTTAAGTTAACCTGTGATTAATCGTGACAGGCCTGAGCGGAGGGTCACATAATGCAAGACTACACACAGCACATAGTGACATACTAGTTGTGAAATGCTATTTCACTTCATTCATTTTTACAGATCCATCCGACTCCGGATTCTTACATGCTTTTTTGGACAAACACAGACAGAACACTCAGTGAAGTGAGTGCAGTACAGGAAAACAGAAACATCTTATTCTTGGTATTTGAAATACCGTCATTGATTTTTTACTATGATGCAGCTTAACATTGCAACGGCGAGTAGCTGAGGCCCGCTCTGAGCTTGAGTTTACCGTCGGATTATTTTGTGAGACGGCAGTGTGCAGCAAGTCCCGACCGGCTTTCCCGCCATTTTTGTAACTTGTCGTGGACTGTGTGACGCAGTAAGTAATTGTTATTCATAAAACAGCAGAGGAGAGCTTTCGTTGCCCTTTTTAAAAAATGAACAATTAAACTTCAGTGATGTCATGTCACACAATAAACATACTACATCCCCACAATTACGACTGCACTGCCCACAAAATGCAATTATGCCATGCACAGTCTGTCTAATCAAAATTACCAATGTGAGTTAGTTGCAGGCAGCAAAGCCTGAAGATATTATCAAGGATAGCATGTCAGACCGAGATCCGAGACTAAGAACTCTAACTAGCAACGGCGCTAGCTTTTGGAAAATCGGGCTTCTTCATCTCTACAATAGTAACGTAATACTTATACTAAATGTAAAAAAACATTTTCATCTTTAGTTAAAAAAATTCAATTCACAAGCAGCCTCAGAGAAGTATATCTTATAAATTACCTCCCATATTTTTTACACCATGGTGGGTGTCTCGCGCCATCTCAGAGAGATGCCTTCTTGCCAGGAAGACACTTGCCTGGAACCACTACGACTTCTACACCACTCCCTCTCCTGCAATGCCTTTAGTGACACTGCACGCAGAGAGGCAGTGATGGAGCAAGGATTCGAGAAAATGAAACTTGCTCAGAGAAATCCTCCATTAACTTTAATTAATCATTAAAACTGTAGATGAGACGAAACTAATATACACCAGACACCGACACATGGGAAGAGAAGCTTATGTATGCTTAAATTAATGAAGAATAAAATGCAACGCGACTAAAACCCGCTTTAATTTGCGAGAGCGCTTTGTGCATGTGCAAATCTGAATTACGTAGAGATAATGTGACCAACTCGCTTTGAGAGGGAAAACCTCACGCATGCGAAAGAAAGACTAACATGTGGTCCTGAGGTACCGCATGCCCGGCATCTGCTTACTTGAATTTAAAAGAAAGCTGCTGTTGTTAATGCTTTGGCCTAAGAGAGATAATAACAACATGGGATAGAGTAGAAGTGGGTGGTGAACAGTGAGAATCATATGTCTAAGAAAATAACATCAATTTGTGATTCCTTTATTAATAGTGTGCATTCGGGCCTGCTAAAAGCTTGACAGAAAAAGAAAATGGCGATGGATGACCAAAAGTTGCGCATGCTCAGTGAGTCCATGATGTGACCCGGTGACCGAAAGAGCTGAATGACTGCCAAGAATCAAGGACAGAAGACATGAGAAATAGAAGACATGTATCACTCGTCTATGTAGTCTGTATTGAATAAATTATTGCAATGGCAACAATATATGCATGGGAAGAGGACAATATGAATTAGCTAAAGGGGAAGGTCTAGCTAACAATAAATGCATTAATAGAAATGAATATGTCAGTATGGTGTGATGAAAACTCCCCTACCCCCGTCCAAATCATATTATGTATTTTAGTGAAATTTGCAACTCTTGAGGGTGGGACATGCAGAAATAAAGACTATATCTAGAGTAAGTTGAGTTAAGTTAGCATCATCGACGCTGAGAGAGAGACGAGTATGCTGCATCGAGAGAGAGCATCAAGATCATCATAGAGAGAGAGAGAGGCGAGAGCAGACTGGGAAGATTCAGATCCGAAATGGCAGCCTGATTAGATTCGAAGATTTGCGGAAGAATATCGAGGAGGGAGAGAGTGTAAGATAGGGAATCGCCCTGGTGCGTCAGGTTTGTAGAAATGTCTAGTAAGTATTAGCCCTGTCCTGATCCTGTCCTTTAGTCTTTGTCTCCTCATCCTAAGTCAGGGGACCTCCACCATTCCTTTGGCCAGAGGGGTGGTTTTCCCAGTCATCTCTATTAGGTAAATGTTATTTTGTCTTAACATTTTTGCACAGTTCTTTGCAAAAGTACGTTAATATATGTCTTTTGTCTCTACATCTATCCACTCTTATGCATTGATTTGTTGAATGAGGTTGTGTAATTGAATGTATTTGCTAAATTAAATTTCTCTCTCTCCCATTGAAGAATGATGGAATTTGCACTGTGAATCTGTAATGATGAGCGTTCAACTTTATGACTGAAAATTTAGATAAAGCTTATAGATCCTACTCAGAGTCTGTGGTCATTTCACTAAGAGCTGTGAATTAGTTAAGAAGCTGTTAATATCACCATCAACTAACTCAACTAATGGTCCATCGACCAGAGGAAAGAGTGTTGATTCGTGAAGATTAGTTAGGCATTGAAATGTCAATTTAACCTGATTTGTGGTTACAGGGAAATAACTAATCAGAACTTAGGTGAATTATAAAACTTGACCCCCCCCCCAGCGGATCATCCAGGGAGTGTGGATGAACATTTTGGATGAATGTATATGGGCCCATTGAAATATTCAGTTTTGTGAAATATTCAACCCTGGGGGCTTCCACTGGATCAGTTTTTCTGGTAGCAGAGTTATGGTTATTATTGATTAGTTTGGTGATTGATTATTGATTTTACCTACATGTTTAACACTAAGACTTAGTGTCGCATTTTATGTTGTCTGGAAGTACAGGTACAGAGATACCTGGGAATCCCGAGAATGGAATTTAGAAGAGTGTGGTAAGGAAATCACACTGCAGAAGGTTACTCGTCTCTCGTCATAATACCTAAAAGCTACGGAGGGCTGTAGGTGTTATATTAGGGACTATATCGTACAAGAGTAGAGTGTGAGTGATAGCGAAGGGTCCACCTGTGAAACTTTGGCCTTACCCAAAGGAGGAGTATCCCTAGAGGAGTAAGAGGTCCTCCCAGTGGTGTTCTCCAAAATATGTTGAAGAAGGAACATGGAGAGCAGAAGTACGCAGGTAGGATTTATTACACCTCATCCACCAACAGCCAGCATCAACTGACTGATAAAGAATCTAACAAGGGAATTCTAACACAAACGTTCTTAAAGGGAATACAAGATACAATTCCATGTTCTCGTTCTAGGAGTATGCAAGAAAGAGACTACTACTAATATCACACATCTTCCTCCTTAACAATATAAATTGCATGAAAATAACATTAAAACAAAGCTGAAAATGCTAAAATGAAAACAGGAGCAAGAAAAGCAAGTGAAGTAAATTATACATAATCTTTCATATACACAGGAAGACTGCGTAATCTTTGACTCCTCTCTCTAACGAAACTGGGAGCTCTAGAAGGACCAGTGGAAGAGAACAATGTATTAGACCATTTGGAATAAGCGTTGGTGTCATTACCATGTGTTTCTATTAATGGGACATCAGCATTGACTACCACTATGCGGCTCTTATTCCACACTCTCCCATCACTGGTTTTGACAGCATTCTTGAAAATCTTAACCACAGGTCTAACATTGGTATATTTAGACCAAGGTCGACAACCAACAGGAGCTTTAATTTTTACAAGATCACCTACTTTCACATCTTGAAATTGAGCACATTTCTTGTCATCAAAGTATAATTTCCTGTTAATCTGCTTATCCAGTTCTCTCTCCCTCCAATCCCCTATCCGGTTGTCAACCAGACCTTTATTTAACCTCATCCAACCAGGACACAATTTAGAATTGGGAATTCTGCCTTTAAAAAGTTCAAAAGGAGATCTCCCAGTAGTCGAATGGGGGGAAATGCGGTAAGCAGTGATCCTGTCCTGAAGTGCATTTTTCCAACTCAAACCATTAACCCTGGCAAGTTGTATGCTTTCTTTGAGAGTCTTGTTGACCCTTTCTACAGCTCCATTAGTTTCTGGGTGATAAATAGCACATCTTTTATGAACAATACCACAGTTATCTAAAAAACGTTTAAATTCATTCGAACAGAACTGTGGACCATTGTCAGAGAGAATACTGTTGGGAAAGCTCTCCCTCTTAAAAACTTCCTATAAAAATTTAATAACAACTTCAGTGGAAATTTCTCTAACAGCACCCACTTCAATCCACCTGGAGTAAAGGTCCAAAACAACAATTAAATAAGGAGTATCACACACTCCATGTAGAGGACCAACAATGTCAATAGAAACTTCATCCCAGGGATGATTGGGCAACTTCCTGCAAACCATAGGTGTTTGGTCTTTAAGATTTTATCACTGGCACAACATTCAACACACGAACCATCCTTTCAATATCTAGATCCATGCCAGGCCACCAGAATTGCAACCTTAGCAGCTCTTTTGTCTTGACTATGCCAAGGTGGCCATCGTGAGCAAAATTGAGTAATTTACTCCTGATACCCACAGGAGGAACCAATTTTGTACCTCGAGCAAGCATACCCTCAACAACAGAAAGTTCTTCACAAACAAGAGCCCAAGGCTTCTCTAAACGTTTGTTGTTCATCAACAACTCCATCACTTTCTTTATCTCATCATCCTTTTCAATTTCAGACTTCCATTCAACTTCACTAATAGCACCCTCAGTAATTTCACATACATTGATTACCTCGTCATCTTGATTCACTTCCTCCTCCACACATTCTTTAACATTAACCAACCTGGAAAGACAATCTGCGGATTTGTTAAGGACACCAGGAATATATTCGACTTCAAAATTAAACTCCTGAAGAGAAATTATCCACTTCTTGATTCTTGACGAGATGGAATCTAGACCTTTTTTAGAAAACACTTCTTTTAGGGGCTTATGGTCAGATAACACGCCCACTTTCGTGCCCCAAATCAGATTCTTAAATTTCCTTAACGCCCAAAATATGGCCAACGACTCTTTTTCTATAACAGAATAGTTAAGTTCTGACCCCCTAAGGCATCTGGAGGCACAAGCAATTAGGCAATCCTTTCCATCTTTCTTTTGAAGTAAAACTGCGCCTAATCCTTTTTCACTAGCATCTGTCATGATGTAAGTAGGATCACCAGGAACAAACGCTTGGAGAGACGGAGCTCTTCTCAGAACATCCTTGATCGAAGCAAACTCTTCCATGCACTCTCTTGACCATTGAAAAACCACATTTTTCACAGTGAGGCTTCTCAAATTATTGGTTTTGCCAGCATAGTCTGGAATGAATTTACTATAAATCTCAACCATGCCTAAAAAGAGAGAAGCTCTTCCTTGTTGACTGGTTCGGAAATCTTAATAATAGAATCAACCAATTCTTTCTTAGGGAAAACACCTTGCCCAGTTACTCGGTGACCAAGATAATTCACCTCTTCCACACCAAACTTGCACTTATCCTTTCTAAGCGACAGACCAGATTCTCTGAGTCGTTCCAACACAGCACAGACACGTATATTGTGTTCGTGCATAGAACTACCAAAGATCAGTAGATCATCTTGGTAACATCTGACACCTACAAGTCCACCAATGATCCTGGACATGATACGCTGAAATACCGAAGCGGCAGAAACAAGTCCAAAAGGCATCCTACAAAACTTATACGTTCCCATGGGAGTGACAAAAGCCGTCAACTCTTGCGAGGATTCCTCTAACTCAACCTGATGGTAGGCCGACGCTAAGTCAAGAGTAGTGAAGTATTTAGCGCCAACCAACGTACTTATCAACTCATCAATATTTGACAAAGGGAATTTGTCTACAATAACTTCCTTGTTCAAGGAGCGCAAGTCAATGCAAAGACGTAATTCTCCACTGGCTTTCTTAGCTATGACTATGGGAGCCAACCATTCTGTGGCTTCCACTGGTACAATGACTCCCATATCCACTAGTCTCTCAATTTCTTTATGAACACCAGCTTGTTCATTTAATGGAATTCTCCTGACTTTCGCAACTACAGGAACCGCACCTTCTCTTAACTTAATACGATGTTTGTACCCTATGAGACAACCAAGACTGTCTCTAAAAACATCAGAGAAACGCTCAACAAACATAGAAGATGAATCATCCACTTCCTGAACCTGAACTTGTGGTGAAGCATTGGGATTGAGACGTACCCCAAGTAAACGTTGGTGAGGCCAACCTAAAAGAGAATCTCCTCGTTTAGCCACATATACCTTTCCCACAATCAATCGTCCAGACAGTTCAATAGAAGCTAAAAAATATCCTGACATCTCAATTGGAATACCCCCATACCCTAAAGGGGAAAGGTCACTTTTGACAAGCTTAACTTTGTTATAAAAGTGTTGACGGAAAACATCCTCTCCTATCATAGTCAAATGAGAACACGAATCAAATTTGAAGTTAAGTAATGTGCCTTTGATTTCCACCATATGAGAGGGATGTTCTGCTCTTTGCCCATCAACTTGAAAAGTAACAACTTTCACTTGTGGTTGATTTTTCGTGATAGGAAATCACCTCTATTAGCTTTGATTTTGCAACATTTGGCAAAATGGCCTCTCCGACCACAGGTGTTGCACGTAACACGTAACGCAGGACAGAAAGAAGCATTTGCAAGATGTCCTAAACGCCCACACCTAAAAAAACAGGTCTACCTCCATGCGGAGAGAAACCAGTACTAAGAGACAAAGGAGTACTTTTGTCATTGTCCCTCGTGTCTTTCTTCTGCACCTGGCATATCACTTCCTCTACTTTAGTTTCCGTTGCAGTAGGTTTACTCTTCTCACCATTAAGTTCATCAACACATTTCATCATGTGTTCTACTTGTTTCGCAATTGTTATAACCTCTTCTAAGGGAGGTTCATCTTTTAACCATAGTTCTTTCCTAATATTATCATGAGCACATTTCAAAACAAATTGATCTCTAATTCTCTCTTCTACTGCAGGACCAAACTTACAAGATGATGCCAGTTTCCTTAAAGCTGATACAAATTCTTCAACTGATTCTTCTTTTCTCTGTTCCCGAAGACCAAAGTGGTACCTTTCCATTATGGTACTTAATCTTGGGAGATAATGTCGATCTAGTTGAAGAATACATATTTCATACTCATTCAGATTCCTTTGTTCGGCTGCACTAATTTCAGGTAGATGTTCTAATACTTCTTGCCCTTCACCCCCAAGACAGTGTAACAATAATGAATGTTTACGTTCCGCACTTAAATTGGTACCACAAACTCTGGCATAATTTATAAATATCTTTTTCCATTTCTGCCACTTCACATTCGGTTCACCTGGACTAGTTAAAAAGAAAGGGGTTGCGTCACATTCTGCATAATGCTGTAAATACACGTTGCAAGCACATATAAAAGAAAACCTTTTCTAAAGTAACTTTTCAGACTGAACTAAATTCTCTCCCTTAATAACAAAATACCATATCCTAGTTCAAAAGCATTACATTCTGCACATGAAGAAATAAAAATAAAACATGACTGTCTGTCAGAATTAAATAGATCTGTCCTTGAGTAGAGGTGTGCCAGTCACCTAAAACGCTGGCAAGACGATTGGAAAAATCACTGTGAAAACGAAAAATCACTGTGAAAACGACAGGAGAATACCTCTTAAATCCGCCTTAAATCACGCGGAAATCATAGCGTTGCCATATAGCGAGTAATAGGAGAAAACAAGCCTCTCCTTAAGTGCTGCGAAGAAATGCACTTCAAAAGAATCACCAACATTGCATATAATCCTGAATTCCAATGTTAATACATTGGTGGAAGCCCAACCTTTCAAAATGGATGCCAGTGTGACGTGTGAGCAGCTGATAGGTCAAGACTGCACCTCAATATGGATACCCTGCGTGAGGACGCACGGTGCGTATCCAATCACCAGCAAGCTGAAAGGAGAACCGCCTACGTCACTGCCCTCCACGTAGCTGCAACACAGAAAGATTCTCCCCGATGCGGCCTTGCCTCTCCTTCAAAATGTAGTGTTGGAACGCAGATGCGTTTCACAACACGCGCCACCCTCCGTCCTCCTCACCGCACATTCAATTGTTCCATACGACCGCAGACGAATACACAGATCGCCCGCCGGAGAAGTGTGAACTCCTCTTGAAAATCACACACAGCCGCAGGAGAAGAGCGAACCTCTCTTTAAACTCATAAACAGCCGCTGGAGGAGGAATCTTTTCCCGGAGTGAATGACGTATCTGGTGTTGAGGTGACAATCTGCCCGCTCGTCGCCAAAGAAATGTGGAGTTCTCCAAAATATGTTGAAGAAGGAACATGGAGAGCAGAAGTACGCAGGTAGGATTTATTACACCTCATCCACCAACAGCCAGCATCAACTGACTGATAAAGAATCTAACAAGGGAATTCTAACACAAACGTTCTTAAAGGGAATACAAGATACAATTCCATGTTCTCGTTCTAGGAGTATGCAAGTAAGAGACTACTACTAATATCACACATCTTCCTCCTTAACAATAAAAATTGCATGAAAATAACATGAAAACAAAGCTGAAAATGCTAAAATGAAAATAGGAGCAAGAAAAGCAAGTGAAGTAAATTATACATAATCTTTCATATACACAGGAAGCCTGCGTAATCTTTGACTCCTCTCTCTAATGAAACTGGGAGCTCTAGAAGGACCAGTGGAAGAGAACAATGTATTAGACCATTTGGAATAAGCGTTGGTGTCATTACCATGTGTTTCTATTAATGGGACATCAGAATTGACTACCACTATGCGGCTCTTATTCCACACTCTCCCATCACTGGTTTTGACAGCATTCTTGAAAATCTTAACCACAGGTCTAACATTGGTATATTTAGACCAAGGTCGACAACCAACAGGAGCTTTAATTTTTACAAGATCACCTACTTTCACATCTTGAAATTGAGCACATTTCTTGTCATCAAAGTATAATTTCCTGTTAATCTGCTTATCCAGTTCTCTCTCCCTCCAATCCCCTATCCGGTTGTCAACCAGACCTTTATTTAACCTCATCCAACCAGGACACAATTTAGAATTGGGAATTCTGCCTTTAAAAAGTTCAAAAGGAGATCTCCCAGTAGTCAAATGGGGGGAAATGCGGTAAGCAGTGATCCTGTCCTGAAGTGCATTTTTCCAACTCAAACCATTAACCCTGGCAAGTTGTATGCTTTCTTTGAGGGTCTTGTTGACCCTTTCTACAGCTCCATTAGTTTCTGGGTGATAAATAGCACATCTTTTATGAACAATACCACAGTTATCTAAAAAACTTTTAAATTCATTCGAACAGAACTGCGGACCATTGTCAGAGAGAATACTGTTGGGAAAGCTCTCCCTCTTAAAAACTTCCTATAAAAATGTAATAACAACTTCAGTGGAAATTTCTCTAACAGCACCCACTTCAATCCACCTGGAGTAAAGGTCCAAAACAACAATTAAATAAGAAGTGTCACACACTCCATGTAGAGGACCAACAATGTCAATAGAAACTTCATCCCAGGGATGATTGGGCAACTTCCTGCAAACCATAGGTGTTTGGTCTTTAAGATTTTATCACTGGCACAACATTCAACACACTCACGAACCATCCTTTCAATATCTAGATCCATGCCAGGCCACCAGAATTGCAACCTTAGCAGCTCTTTTGTCTTGACTATGCCAAGGTGGCCATCGTGAGCAAAATTGAGTAATTTACTCCTGATACCCACAGGAGGAACCAATTTTGTACCTCGAGCAAGCATACCCTCAACAACAGAAAGTTCTTCACAAACAAGAGCCCAAGGCTTCTCTAAACGTTTGTTGTTCATCAACAACTCCATCACTTTCTTTATCTCATCATCCTTTTCAATTTCAGACTTCCATTCAACTTCACTAATAGCACCCTCAGTAATTTCACATACATTGATTACCTCGTCATCTTGATTCACTTCCTCCTCCACACATTCTTTAACATTAACCAACCTGGAAAGACAATCTGCGGATTTGTTAAGGACACCAGGAATATATTCGACTTCAAAATTAAACTCCTGAAGAGAAATTATCCACTTCTTGATTCTTGACGAGATGGAATCTAGACCTTTTTAGAAAACACTTCTTTTAGGGGCTTATGGTCAGATAACACGCCCACTTTCGTGCCCCAAATCAGATTCTTAAATTTCCTTAACGCCCAAAATATGGCCAAGGACTCTTTTTCTATAACAGAATAGTTAAGTTCTGACCCCTAAGGCATCTGGAGGCACAAGCAATTAGGCAATCTTTTCCATCTTTCTTTTGAAGTAAAACTGCGCCTAATCCTTTTTCACTAGCATCTGTCATGATGTAAGTAGGATCACCAGGAACAAATGCTTGGAGAGACGGAGCTCTTCTCAGAACATCCTTGATGGAAGCAAACTCTTCCATGCACTCTCTTGACCATTGAAAAACCACATTTTTCACAGTGAGTCTTCTCAAATTATTGGTTTTGCCAGCATAGTCTGGAATGAATTTACTATAAAACTCAACCATGCCTAAAAAAGAGAGAAGCTCTTCCTTGTTGACTGGTTCGGAAATCTTAATAATAGAATCAACCAATTCTTTCTTAGGGAAAACACCTTGCCCAGTTACTCGGTGACCAAGATAATTCACCTCTTCCACACCAAACTTGCACTTATCCTGTCTAAGCGACAGACCAGATTCTCTGAGTCGTTCCAACACAGCACAGACACGTATATTGTGTTCGTGCATAGAACTACCAAAGATCAGTAGATCATCTTGGTAACATCTGACACCTACAAGTCCACCAATGATCCTGGACATGATACGCTGAAATACCGAAGCGGCAGAAACAAGTCCAAAAGGCATCCTACGAAACTTATACGTTCCCATGGGAGTCACAAAAGCCGTCAACTCTTGCGAGGATTCCTCTAACTCAACCTGATGGTAGGCCGACGCTAAGTCAAGAGTAGTGAAGTATTTAGCGCCAACCAACGTACTTATCAACTCATCAATATTCGGCAAAGGGAATTTGTCTACAATAACTTCCTTGTTCAAGGAGCGCAAGTCAATGCAAAGACGTAATTCTCCACTGGCTTTCTTAGCTATGACTATGGGAGCCAACCATTCTGTGGCTTCCACTGGTACAATGACTCCCATATCCACTAGTCTCTCAATTTCTTTTTGAACACCAGCGTGTTCATTTAATGGAATTCTCCTGACTTTCGCAACTACAGGAACCGCACCTTCTCTTAACTTAATACGATGTTTGTACCCTATGAGACAACCAAGACTGTCTCTAAAAACATCAGAGAAACGCTCAACAAACATAGAAGATGAATCATCCACTTCCTGAACCTGAACTTGTGGTGAAGCATTGGGATTGAGACGTACCCCAAGTAAACGTTGGTGAGGCCAACCTAAAAGAGAATCTCCTCGTTTAGCCACATATACCTTTCCCGCAATCAATCGTCCAGACAGTTCAATAGAAGCTAAAAAATATCCTGACATCTCAATTGGAATACCCCCATACCCTAAAGGGGAAAGGTCACTTTTGACAAGCTTAACTTTGTTATAAAAGTGTTGACGGAAAACATCCTCTCCTATCATAGTCAAATGAGAACACAAATCAAATTTGAAGTTAAGTAATGTGCCTTTGATTCCCACCATATGAGAGGGATGTTCTGCTCTTTGCCCATCAACTTGAAAAGTAACAACTTTCACTTGTGGTTGATTTTTCGTGATAGGAAAATCACCTCTATTAGCTTTGATTTTGCAACATTTGGCAAAATGGCCTCTCCGACCACAGGTGTTGCACGTAACACGTAACGCAGGACAGAAAGAAGCATTTGCAAGATGTCCTAAACGCCCACACCTAAAAAAAACAGGTCTACCTCCATGCGGAGAGAAACCAGTACTAAGAGACAAAGGAGTACTTTTGTCATTGTCCCTCGTGTCTTTCTTCTGCACCTGGCATATCACTTCCTCTACTTTAGTTTCCGTTGCAGTAGGTTTACTCTTCTCACCATTAAGTTCATCAACACATTTCATCATGTGTTCTACTTGTTTCGCAATTGTTATAACCTCTTCTAAGGGAGGTTCATCTTTTAACCATAGTTCTTTCCTAATATTATCATGAGCACATTTCAAAACAAATTGATCTCTAATTCTCTCTTCTACTGCAGGACCAAACTTACAAGATGATGCCAGTTTCCTTAAAGCTGATACAAATTCTTCAACTGATTCTTCTTTTCTCTGTTCCCGAAGACCAAAGTGGTACCTTTCCATTATGGTACTTAATCTTGGGAGATAATGTCGATCTAGTTGAAGAATACATATTTCATACTCATTCAGATTCCTTTGTTCGGCTGCACTAATTTCAGGTAGATGTTCTAATACTTCTTGCCCTTCACCCCCAAGACAGTGTAACAATAATGAATGTTTACGTTCCGCACTTAAATTGGTACCACAAACTCTGGCATAATTTATAAATATCTTTTTCCATTTCTGCCACTTCACATTCGGTTCACCTGGACTAGTTAAAAAGAAAGGGGTTGCGTCACATTCTGCATAATGCTGTAAATACACGTTGCAAGCACATATAAAAGAAAACCTTTTTCTAAAGTAACTTTTCAGACTGAACTAAATTCTCTCCCTTAATAACAAAATACCATATCCTAGTTCAAAAGCATTAAATTCTGCACATGAAGAAATAAAAATAAAACATGACTGTCTGTCAGAATTAAATAGATCTGTCCTTGAGTAGAGGTGTGCCAGTCACCTAAAACGCTGGCAAGACGATTGGAAAAATCACTGTGAAAACGAAAAATCACTGTGAAAACGACAGGAGAATACCTCTTAAATCCGCCTTAAATCACGCGGAAATCATAGCGTTGCCATATAGCGAGTAATAGGAGAAAACAAGCCTCTCCTTCAAGTGCTGCGAAGAAATGCGCTTCAAAAGAATCACCAACATTGCATATAATCCTGAATTCCAATGTTAATACATTGGTGGAAGCCCAACCTTTCAAAATGGATGCCAGTGTGACGTGTGAGCAGCTGATAGGTCAAGACTGCACCTCAATATGGATACCCTGCGTGAGGACGCACGGTGCGTATCCAATCACCAGCAAGCTGAAAGGAGAACCGCCTACGTCACTGCCCTCCACGTAGCTGCAACACAGAAAGATTCTCCCCGATGCGGCCTTGCCTCTCCTTCAAAATGTAGTGTTGGAACGCAGATGCGTTTCACAACACGCGCCACCCTCCGTCCTCCTCATTGCACATTCAATTGTTCCATACGATCGCAGACGAATACACAGATCGCCCGCCGGAGAAGTGTGAACTCCTCTTGAAAATCACACACAGCCGCAGGAGAAGAGCGAACCTCTCTTTAAACTCATAAACAGCCGCTGGAGGAGGAATCTTTTCCCGGAGTGAATGACGTATCTGGTGTTGAGGTGACAATCTGCCTGCTCGTCGCCAAAGAAATGTGGAGTTCTCCAAAATATGTTGAAGAAGGAACATGGAGAGCAGAAGTACGCAGGTAGGATTTATTACACCTCATCCACCAACAGCCAGCATCAACTGACTGATAAAGCATCTAACAAGGGAATTCTAACACAAACGTTCTTAAAGGGAATACAAGATACAATTCCATGTTCTCGTTCTAGGAGTATGCAAGTAAGAGACTACTACTAATATCACACTCCCTGAGCTTAAGTGAAGGGTAAACAGTGGTTTTTATTCGCAGTGTTAGGAAGTACTTTCTCTTTGAAGCAAGTGAATAAACTATCTTTGGATTAGTGGGGAAGACAGATTAGCACTGTTTTTATGTTGTAACTAACAGAAATTTATAAAGAAAAAATTAGAAAATGCATTGTCGTATTACCTTGTGAAGGGAGGGTCAGTAGCAGGAGTCATACAGATGTCACAAAGAGCCACGCTGGTATTGGTTGAGACGGAAACACTAATGGGTTCTGGCCCTAATCAGCAAGGCTAGGCCAAGTTTGATGCTTGAAAGACAACACAGCTGCCAATGCTGATGTTTACTAGATCATTCTTTGTTCTCAATCACACGTGACTCTCATAGTGACTGTAAAAAATTAAATTTTTATTTTATTTTCTCAATATTTCTTTTAAATTCACTTTTTTCTTTTGTTCATATTTTTTGAAGAAGGATTCAACATAAATTCATAAGAACCACATGACAATAACATTACACATTTATATTAATGACATACTGATCACATAAATGACATCACAATACATCACGTTTCTTATGTGCCTTATAAAAGTCGAAAGGTGAACTCGCTCTAGTTCCAAAACATAAATTATATTGACCAAAAAAGAAGAGAAAAAGAGAAGAAAAGAGAAAGCCCAGGCTGGGAAGAGGGCAGATCTATACGGTTTATACTGTTGTCACAAAACTCTTCAAAAACAGCATTACCCCACTAAGGGCCCTTGTCAAACATTGTAGAACTCAGGTAACCAAGATAACTCAACAAGCATAAATCCTGAAAGGAAAGAGGTTAACCTGGTATGTTATTTTAGTAATCATTTGTTTGGACAAGAAATGGTCTACGCGTTTCGAACCCCATATTAACTTTTTGTGGCGTTCTCCTCAGGACCAGGAACGAGCTGCAAAATAAATGAAAAGAAAAGAAAAGTGCTCGTGTTACCATCTGTTCATGCATTCAAAAACACTCCATTTGTTTTCTTATGTTAGTTATCATATTTTTACCTTGCGTGTAAAAGATTGCACCACAAGGTGTCTGTCACTTTCTCTTGGGTCCGATGATTACCAAACCGACTTTTTGAACTTCAAAGGAAAAATAGAAGAAAAAAGAGAAGAATGAAAACAGGGAAGGACTAAGTCTTTTTTTTAGTTGTGTCATTTATGAAGAAACACGGGCTGCCGTGCTGTTTACAATCGAGGGTTTACTTACTTGGCCTTTTGTGTGACAATCGAGGCTCATGAAAAAACACGTTCTCAGCTCTGCATAAATCACTGGTGGAGCGGAGTTATTGCTATCCGTGCCTGCTCAGAAGGTAAAGGAGTCGATTCTTATGTGCACCATGTGTCGTCCTACAATTTAGGTGGCATGTCTTAGTCACAATTTTTCGGCCGTGAGTTTCCTTTCCGATTAACCCATACTGAAAAAAATGGAATGAGACTTTGAACGTCATGAACCGGGAATTGCTTTGACCATAAGTTTATAACTGCCGTGTTCTAATTACCTGAAAATTTAAGATTATGATTGCTTATACAAAACTTCATGCAAGTACGCTGTGTGTCGTCCTGCAGCTGAGATGAAATGTCTTAATCACAATTTCCGAACGTGAGTTTCCTTTCAGGTTAAACCGTGCTGGAAAAGATGGAATTAAGCTTTAAGACATCCTGACCCGGGATTTGCTTAAAACAAGAGCTTGTGACTACCGTGTTCTAATTACCTGAAATTTTGTTTTAGGGTTGTTGTTTCTTAAACAGAACTTCATTCGCGTGCACCTCCATGTGTATTTTCTTTTGCATATATACTGTTGATGGAAAGAAAACTAAAATGTTAGCGTTTTTACCAGCATGATTCCTTGTCTTTTGTAAGAATTATTAAACTGAGTTCAACTGTTAGAGATATAGTCAATACTTTGTGTCCTTTGACAAAATCGCGGCTACGGCTTCTTACAGGTCTTTTTTGTTAGCAAAATTCATGCTGAATTACGCTGCAAGTGAGATAACTGCCACCTCGTTATTCCCTTACTATCAAGCAAAACACGCAGTGCCCCGCATTAGTTCCTCCTACCTGAAAACTTTTGACTGTGATTCCGTCTGTCTCTTCCGCCCCAAAGGTTTCTATAGTGTGTTGGGACCGAGTTCAGCTGACGCTTAAATATGACAGCAGAAACCCGTGCGCTTGACATTGCCCACGTGGTGTGCCATTTGAATGTTACAACTTTATTAATACGTTCTTGTTGACATTATTTCATGTTCGACCAAGTTAAGAAAGTTGAGAGAGGTTGCAAATGTTTTGGAGGCAATTGCAAAAAATATGCCTCGCGTCACTCCAATCTCATCCTTATGTAAACACCACGTGGGCAATGTCAAGCGCACGGGTTTCTGCCGTCAAATTTAAGCGTCAGCTGAACTCGGTCCCAGCACACTATCGAACCTTTGGGGCGGAAGAGACAGACGGAGTCACAGTCAAAAGTTTTCAGGTTGGAGGAACTAATGCGGGGCACTGCGTCTTTTGCTTGATAGTTGTAGTATCCGGCTGGATACATTCTAGTGTTTAGCCTGTGATGTAAGACACTCTACACCCACCCACCACAGGCGTCACCAGTCAGGTGACCCTGTTAATAAAAGGGGCCGGGCGCACATGCCCTGGGCCAGTTACAGTACCCCACTCAGTGTGTCTGCGCAGTCATTAAGCTAGTATGTGGGCCTAGCGCCCAGGATACCACAATGGCGACGAGTGGGTCTTATCCCACGCATGAGGAAACAGACGCTTCCCGGTCCCTTGTGGGGGAAGTGTAGTTTGAACAGAGGGCACCTTCCGCACCTGCTGCTAAGCGACCCTAGCACCAGAGCTGTGGCACGCCTAGACACGCGCCATCCACTTTGCCCTGCATCCGACTGCATGCTGACCCGGCTGCAGCCCGGCGCACTGACCGGTCCAGCGGCGAGAGATCTGTGGAAGGTGGCGGAATGCTGTTGCCAGCACCGGGCTCGGGGTGACCGCATGCGATCGGCACCACAGGAGGTGAGACCTACACTGACATTCGATACCCCCTGCGGTCGTTCGTCATCCCAGGAAGCGAAAGACCAAGTCTGCTGGCAAGCGGGACAACGCCTGTGTGAGGGATCACACCATATGCCCCCAAAAGTGCCCTAAGGAAGGGAAAGCGCAATCTTGCTCGGCGGAGGTCCTGAGCAATGCTGCCAACGTGGGGAGCCTGAGGACGAGGTAAAAGCTCAGCAGCGCAGCGCAAAGGTCCATGCCCTCCTACCTGCTTGGGCGCTGCCGCTAGGAAGCTCCGTTGCTCGCCGCCAGCTACTCCAGCGGAAAGGGGCCATGAGTGAAGCACCACCGTCGGGGGGAAGCACAGCATCGGCCCACAATTGCGAGAAAGCCTGCCACAGTTGGTAAGGAGTGCCACCTGCTGGTTTCATACCCTGAGACTGTCGTCCCTGGCACTGAACGCCTCTGAAGGTGGAAGTGAAGGATCCCCGTAACCCGCGAAAGGTATCCCGCTACGATACCCTGCTGTCTGCTTGGAAGTGCAGGTCCGAAGTCTGTACCTGCATTTTGCGTGCCCCTGCACCTCCGTATTCAGCCCCGCAGCACTGGGTGATCCTCACTCCCGCGGCCCGCAGGAGCAAACAGCCGCGTTGGAGAAGTACACAGCGCCACCTAGCTGCTGATTCACCGCACCGGCCAACCGCAGCAACACAGGACAGGAAAAGGAAACAAATATAAAATAAGGTGCCAGGACAATTGCGGCCAACCTTACTGTAGCAGTTTCCCCCTGCCTCTCCAGCACCTCCCTGCACCATGCCTGCGTGAGCCACAGGGCCCGACAGACTGAGGGTAAGCGGTTGTGGCCCCCATAAGGACTCCAATGCCAGAAGAAAGCCGAGCGGTCCGCAGCACGAGCAAAGTGCCGGGCCTCCGAGAAACTGTCTGCAGTGCCACCTAGTGGCCATTGGGAATACTGCACCCAAACATAGTAAGCATGTTCCTACAGATTCGAAATGTAGGGCAGCCACATTCCCAAACACTGAGTGACTCCCAGCCTCAAATCTGCGTGTCAGTGGGTGAAGACTGAAACACACCCCCTGTGATAAGACTCTCATTTGGAAGAGAGAGAGCCGGTAAGTGGGACCCCACTGAAGGAAATCCACACTGCCACCAATGGCAGAATCAGAGGAAAGGCCCCTGCGAGCCATCCAGAGTCTCTGTCCCGAGTTAGCAGGCACCAGGACAGCACCCTAATGATGCCTATACAAGGGAAGAGAAACTAGCCAAGGAACACCACAAGACGCTCACAGCTGCCCCAACACATCCAGTGCTCTGCACAGAGCACCCAGGACACTGCCAAGAAGCCCAGAGCTGCCGTGGCCAAGAGAACCATCAAGGGGCCAAGCAAGGTCCAGTGAAGGTGATAGGACCGAAAAGCAGCCAAGCCCCATGAAGGGGCACAAGGAGAACGTGCGCTGCCCACACACAACCCCCAATAGCTACTGACGCCACAACAAGCAGAGAAGCGTGTGCTACCCGCCCCCAGTGGTGAACAGCCACCATTCGCAAGAACAAGGAACAAGCTCACCAAGTGCCAGTAGAGGGCGTCCACGAAGAGGACGAAGCGCGCGAAGTCCGAGGTGCGCGACACATGCACCCAGAAGCGTCCACGAGAGAGAGACCTTTCCACAGAGAAGTGCACTGCTGAAAGACAGAAGGAAGATCTTCTACATCTCCACCATGCCAGTGAAGCCCCGCGGTGGGCAGAAGATAGCGCAGTGTCCTCCCTCACACTGCCCCGAGACGGAGTCCCCAGTGATCCACAACAGGCAAGAAGAGAGTCGCACACCCCACGTGGCAATCCGAAACCGCAACAGGTACTAGGACAACGAGTAGCACGTGGCCGGTCACCACATTCCTACAGCAAGTACAGAGCAAGTCACTGGAAGTGACCAACCCTGCTAAGCATGCTGGAACAGCGGCAGGATCAAGCGCCACGACGGCGCAGCCTTGAGGCGCACACACGACGCCCTCGAGCGAAGAAAGCAAAGGAAACACAGGAGTCAAGTGGCTGGACGCCACCCAGGAGGAAGAAGGTGCATGTGACTGCACCAGGAGGAAGAATGGAAGAGAAGAGTGACAACCCCGTTACGCAAAGTGACCAGTCCGGACCAGCGCACCGGAAGAAAGGAAGAAGCAGCCGCTACAATGGCGCAGCCTCAAGGCGCAAGCACGACGCCCTCGAGCGAAGAGAGAAGAGGGACACCAAGAAATCCTTGAGGAGGGGATGGTGCCAATAGATGTCCCCAAGAAGCACATGCAAGTCCTACGGACAGGACAGGCCTACAACAGGCCCGCAAAAGGAAGGTGAGAGACTGTCACAAGAACGACGCGACCAGGGAGATGTCCATGTGGCGCAAACATGAGACAGGTGGCAGGACACCACATCCAAGGGAAAACCTGGTCAGAAGAAGGAGAAGAGCGTGGCACAACGCCACTCAGCAAATGAGGAAAGAACAGTGGCACAGCGCCACAGGGCAGACAACCACCACAGGCGCGCAAGATGGAACAGAGAAGAGCGACAGGACCAAGGACTCGCACCAGCACTGAGGAAGGTGTTCATCCACACAAGCCAGCCACCGGGGTGCAGAGACGTCACTGGAGACAGCTCCGCGGGAGGACCTACCGTAAGCCGCTAGCAAGCGCGATCTGCGTCCTGGCCCCACGCTTCGCAGTTCGACCATCCTCTCACCTGTCACCGGCTGCTTGGTATCGACAACACCACACCTCGCAGTGCACCTGCCTGAAGTCAACGGAGCGGTGCCACAAAGTCCATCAAGCCCTTCTCACTCCCTAAGGTCACCCCGACAGAAGATCACCGCCTGTCTGCCCACTGAAGAAAACTAACATCCTGTTACCACCTTCCAGGTGCATCATCATCAAGGAGCATCGCACCACCCGAGTGAATCCACACACGCCCTGAACAACCGGAGCGCAAGGAGGCGAATCACCCAGGAACAGTCTGTGCACCCCAGTCAACCTACATCCTGCCGAAGTCGAGCACACCCGGCCATTGGAAGATCCACCCTTGGGGACTACACAAGACTTGGCCGTGGCCCTGTTGGGAGTTCCGCAGTGACCCCTACACGCGGCCTACGCAAAGGCCCGTACAGCCCACGCGGTCACGTGGCAGTCCAGGGGACAAGGGCCTCATCGGAATTCCCGCGCAAAGGGAGTCCAAGTAGGAGAGATGTGTTGGCCGCGGCTCCACGTCAGGCGCAGGAACCACGAAGGTCACGGCTGAAGACTGGTCACCCACAAGATCGCCAGAGGAAGGCGCACAACCCGACTCCAGACGGCGAGGATGCCCCGACGAAGACGCCACCATCGGAGGCTACATGAGCGACTTGGCTGTGAGTTCGTTGGCAGTTCCTCTGCGACGCCTTTGCGCGGCTCATGCGAAGCCCCGCACGGTCCCATGACAGCCAGCAGAAAAGCCCTCCAAGAGGCTCCAGTGGCAGAGGAGTCCAGGCGAGATAGGCAAGTCGGACGTCGCTCAGCAGTCAGGAGTAAGGAGGGTCACCGAGCACGCCACCTCCAAAGGAAGGCCTCACTCACAGAGATCATCTCCAAATCCAGAGTGGATTCCACCACAGCTCCAGATGCACCAACACTGAACTTTTATACACACCGCGAGACCAGGCCGGTCTAAAGAACATCGCCAAGGCGACTGAAAGCATCTCGACCATGCAGTCCGAGGCTCCTGCGCTGCCTGGCTGACGGCCTGTATAGACTCATTTGGTGCTATGTGTTATTTATCTTTTTCATTACAGGTTGGACTTTCGTTTTTTTTTTTTCATTAAAGTTTGGGAGGGATGTAGTATCCGGCTGGATACATTCTAGTGTTTAGCCTGTGATGTAAGACACTCTACACCCACCCACCACAGGCGTCACCAGTCAGGTGACCCTGTTAATAAAAGGGGCCGGGCGCACGTGCCCTGGGCCAGTTACAGTACCCCACTCAGTGTGTCTGCGCAGTCATTAAGCTAGTATGTCGGCCTAGCGCCCAGGATACCACAATAGTAAAGGAATAACGAGGTGGCAGTTATCTCACTTGCAGCCTAATTCAGCATGAATTTTGCTAACAAAAAAGACCTGTAAGAAGCCGTAGCCGCGATTTTGTCAAAGGACACAAAGTATTGACGAAATCTCTAACAGTTGAACTCAGTTTAATAATTCTTACAAAAGACAAGGAATCAAGCCGGTAAAAACGCTAACGTTTTAGTTTTCTTTCCATTAACAGTATATATGCAAAAGAAAATATGCATGGAGGTGCACGCGCATGAAGTTCTGTTTAAGAAACAACAACCCTAAAAAAAAAATTCTGGTCATTAGAACACAGTAGTCACAAGCTCTTGTTTTAAGCAAATCCCGGGTCAGGATGTCTTAAAGCTTCATTCCATCTTTTCCAGCATGGGTTAACCTGATAGGAAACTCACGTTCGGAAATTGTGATTAAGACATTTCATCTCAGCTGCAGGACGACACACAGCATACTTGCATGAAGTTTTGTATAAGCAATCATAATCTTAAATTTTCAGGTAATTAGAACACAGCAGTTATAAGCTTATGGTCAAAGCAATTCCCGGTTCATGACGTTCAAAGTCTCATTCAATTTTTTTCAGTATGGGTTAATCGGAAAGGAAACTCATGCCCGAAAAATTGTGACTAAGACATGTCACCTAAGTTGTAGGACGACACATGGTGCACATAAGAATCGACTCCTTTGCCTTCTGAGCAGGCACGGATAGTAATAACTCCGCTCCACCAGTGATTTATGCAGAGCTGAGAATGTGTTTTTTCATGAGCCTCGATTGTCACACAAAAGGCCAAGTAAGTAAACCCTCGATTGTAAACAGCACGGCAGACCGTGTTTCTTCATAAGTAACACAACTAAAAAAAGACACAGTCCTTCCCTGTTTTCATTCTTCTCTTTTTTCTTCTATTTTTCCTTTGAAGTTCAAAAAGTCAGTTTGGTAATCATCGGTCCCAAGAGAAAGTGACAGACACCTTGTGGTGCAATCTTTTACACGCAAGGTAAAAATAGGATAACTAACATAGGAAAACAAATGGAGTGTTTTTGATTGCATGAACAGATGGTAACACAAGCACTTTTCTTTTCCTTTCATTTATTTTTCAGCTTGTTCCTGGTCCTGAGGAGAACCCCACAAAAATGTAATATGGGGTTCGAAACGCGTAGACCATTTCTTGTCCAAACAAATGTTTACTAAAATAACTTACCAGGTTAACCTCTTTCCTTGCAGGATTTATGCTTGTTGAGTTATCTTGGTTACCTGAGTTCTACAATGTTTGGCAAGGGCCCTTAGTGGGGTAATGCTGTTTTTGAAGAGTTTTGTGACAACAGTATAAACCGTATAGATCTGCCCTCTCCCCAGCCTGGGCTTTCTCTTTTCTTCTCTTTTTCTCTTCTTTTTGGTCAATATAATTTATGTTTTGGAACTAGAGCGAGTTCACCTTTCGACTTTTATAAGGCACATAAGAAACGTGATGTATTGTGATGTCATTTATGTGATCAGTATGTCATTAATATAAATGTGTAATGTTATTGTCATGTGGTTCTTATGAATTTATGTTGAATCCTTCTTCAAAAAATATGAACAAAAGAAAAAAGTGAATTTAAAAGAAATATTGAGAAAATAAAATAAAAATTAAATTTTTTACAGTCACTATGAGTGTCACGAGTGATTGAGAACAAAGAATGATCTAGTAAACATCAGTATTGGCAACTGTGTTGTTTTTCAAGGTCTTGGTTGAGACAGCGGGCGTGTAACAAGTGCAGATTGTAATGGGAGGGTCAGTAGTAGGAGTCATACTGACGTCACAAAGAGCCGCGCTGGCATTGGTCAGACAAGTGGGTGTGTTGAAAGCTCTAATTGGTTGGTAGACAAGAACCGCGCTGGTATTGGTTGCGGAAGAGAATACGTAGTGAGCCCTGATTGAACTGTTGGTGTGAGACGCACTGGTATAGGACGAGTGTTGGCAAATAGGATACGTGAAAAGGAGAATACGGAAGAGTCTTTAGTTTTAGCCTGCTGAAAATAATTAGTCACAGAGATCGGAAGAATGAAGCTGATTAATAAAATCAAAAATGTCTTTAAAAAAGATAAACGTGTAGTAACCAGAGAAGGAATTCTTATGCCACCCCTAACACGCCTGCTTCCTTTATGATGTTTAAACGAGGATATCATACTTGTGTCTGGTTGGAAAATTGGGAAGAGTAAACGAAAGGTGATGGTGTTCTAGCTTTTACTGAACATGGTACGTTTAATGTAAGGATTCTTCAGAATTTGAGAAATCGGATGAAGTCATTAGAACCAAGTCCTAGGTTACCGCAGTATGAAGCTTTGGAGGAATGGGAAGTTGAGGCATTTGAACGAGAGAAATACAGAGGAGGTAGAAGAATAAATAGAGGGTTTTTACCCAGATATCCGTTTGAAACTCAAGGGGATCAGATGAAAAGATGGAGAAAAGATGTAGTAACGGAAGGTTTGTATCCAGTGTTGATGGCTGAGGATCAAGTCGGGAGTAAGTGTAAAGAAAAAGTGAAACACATAGGTATGACAGGAACAGGATGTGAAGAATCTGATGATTAGTTATTAGAAGACCTTTTAGTCAAAAGACCTCCACCTTATCAAGAAAATGCTAGAAATACAACTCCAAGTGCACCAACGATGGGAACTCCATTAGTTCCACAAGTTTTATATGATCCAACAGTCACCCGAGTATTACAGGAAAAAGAAAGGAATGCGTTGAATAAGACAAAAGAAGAGATAATTCAGAAAATAAATCAGTTAGGTTTGAATGCTGAAGCCTTGACAGTACCAGTAACAATTGGTCCTGTTATTCCATTGTATGGTGATAAACGAGATACCCCGAGATTACAAACAGTGACAGTTCCACAGAATAATGCTAGGAAAGAGGCAGTAATGTTAGAATATCAAACTAGTGAGAGTGATTCGAATATCTCATTACTAGATCTCCCTAATCTCGAAACGGTGACTGAGACCCCAAAGAGAATTACACCAGTAAATACAAGGAGAAAAGAACCGAATGTCACTCCAGTAGCAGGGAACTCTAAAGGATTTTCACCAGAAGACCTAGAGGAATGGGCAAAAGGATTAGACAAGAAAAAACCCCAAACACCAAATATAGATGTAGGCAAGTCGAAAGTGGATTTAGAAGAAATGATTATTGGTACTATAAACTCAGACAGATTAGGTTCATATGGAGATGATGAGTTGTTGTTTTTGTGTAAAAGTATAACCTGGAGAGCAAAGAATCTTCATGAGAAGATAGTATAAGTGGCTTCAGAATTTGGAATAGACGTAGAAAAGTCGAAAATATTACAAAAACTATATAGGGCAGAATTTACTGAGAAGGATTTAGAAAGTTTGAATGCGTCAGGAAGGAGATTGCAGATAAAAGAATTAATGTATATTTTGAAGAAATGGGGAGATGCAGACCGATGGAGAGGTAGATGGACAAGAAAAAGGGATGAGGCAGCTACAAAGGAAACATCTGCATTTTCAATAAGAGAGACAGAACAGGTTGAAAGAGTATGTCCAATGAGAGAAGTTCCTGGTGGTGGATATGTTCATGTTCCTTGGTCTAGACAGGATATTTTGTCTTTTACGAATGATTTCCCCAGATTAAGGGAGAAACCAATTGAATGGTACAAGCAGGTAGAAAGATTTGTGAAAGTTTCAAAAGTATTATTAAAGGATTTGGATGGCCTGTTTGACATAGTGGTACTAACTGATTTGTGGACAGAATGTAAAATTATTATTGATTGGCCAACTGAAGAGTATCCCAGAGACGCAAGGACAGGTGCGCCTTCAGATGAAGTGATGAAAATGTATCAACAGGTGATTACTTTCTTGAAAGGGAAAATTCCTCCAAAAGAAACGGATTGGGTTAAAATAGATAGAACAACTCAAGAACCAAAAGAGTCAGTGCACGCGTATTACGAAAGGCTGTTGCAAGTATTTAAGCAGTATAGTGGATTTGAAAATATTGGTGACAAGGATATGGGACATTTTGTGTATAGGTTTGTGTATGGATTGAGATCAGAAATTAGTCAGATGATTCAGCAGCATATGCTTTGCTGGCAGAGCAAGCCCATTGATGATATCTTGAAGTATGCGAAGTATTGTAGTAATGATATCGATGCAAAACACAAGAAACTGAAAGAAAAGATGATGTGGGCACAAGTGGAGCTAGCAGAACACCAAGAGGCACATTCTGGTTCTCAAAATGACAATCAGATAAACGATCAGAATCAGAATAGTCAAGGATCAAATGGAAATAAAGGAAAAGGACGAATGAGTAGAGAAGAAGCGAAAAGAAGTATCCTTGTCATGCATGCGGAAAGCATGGACATTGGAAGAATGAGTGTAGAAATGTTCAACAGAGTAATGGGGTAAATCAAAATTTAAATCCACAGATGCAGAATGAGGTGGTTGTGAACCAACAGCAACAGGTAGTTACTCAGCAATTACAGGTGCCACAAGCCCCTATGCCCAACCATGTGAATGCTCAGGTGCAGAGATACAGTGTGAACACCGGATTTCGTGGAGAGAGTGGTAAGAATACACAAACGGTTCAACAATATTGGATGCAAAGTAATGTGAGCGATTCGGATGCTTCTCAATGACGGTGCCTGAGGGGGGAGGAAGAATGCGTGCTTGGCGCATCCTTGGCGGTAGATCAGTCAGGTCCATTTGTTGATGGAAAAATGGAGGGTAATGACATCACTTTTCTAGTGGATACTGGTGCTGCCCGTTCTACTGTGAGAGCAGCAGAAATTCCAAACCTACCCCTCTCGGGAGAAACTATCCAAGTTGTAGGAGAATAAAATAAGCAAATAAAAACCCCACTCACTAAACCAATAGAAGTGAATATTGGGAATTTCAAAGACATGCATCGGTTTGTGGTATGTGATTCAAGTCCAGTGAATTTGTTAGGGAGGGATTTGTTGTGCAAAATGAACTGTACCATCTATTGTACACCTGATGGTATTGCTTTCCAAACACCTGATGAAGATATTCCTTTCAAAATGATACTAGCAACACAAGGAACAGAAGTGGATGAGATGTTTACACTTCTTACTGAAAATGGTTTACCTGATGAGCTGAAAAACACAGAGAAATCAGATGTGTGGGATTTTACAGGAAAGGAAATTGGTCTGATGGCAAATGTAGACCCAATTAAAATAATGGTGAAAGAAGGTGCAATCTATCCGAACACACCCCAATACAGAATGAGCCCTGAAGTAAAAGCCGGAGTTGCTCCAGTAATTGATCAAATGATTGAACAAGGTATTTTGAGAGAGATAATGGGCAGTCCTTGTAATTACGCCAATCATGGGGCTTAAAAAGCCTAGTGGCAAGTATAGGATAGTGCAAGATTTAAGGAAAATTAATAAGATAGTAGTACCCTGTTGTCTAGTGTAGGAGAGTAGGATCTGCCTCTTATGGTTACCCCCACTTTTTTGCTGGTGCATCACTGTTTTTCAACATTAGTCTGGCTGGGGCCTTGCTGTTCAGGACCCCAGCCTAGCTGCTTCCTCTCTAAATTGATTCCCTGTACTTTAGGTACATCCCAGATTGGATTCTGGAGTGCCCTTATAAGTCCCTAGTATATGGTATACTATGTACCCAGGGCCTAGGTACCACAGAGGCCTACCAGGGGCTGAAGAATGTATTGTGCCACCCCTGGAAGGCCATCCAAAATGACACCACAGGACTGCTACTGCAGCCTGAGTGAGGTGGTGCATGCACCCCTTACAGAGATATAGGTTCACTATATCTCACCATACACTGCACATAGAAACCTATCAGTCACCCCTATGGCAGGCCTTATCAATCCTGAAGGCAGGGTGCTTGGTTATATGTGAGAGGGTGCCCATGCATGAGCAGAGCCCCTCTGCAGCCCTCGGAATCTCCTATCCGGGGTTGGTGCAGCCTGACCATATACTCTTAAGTGCATTATATCTAAACGGTAAATGCTAACTTTGGGATGGCTGCACGGAAACATGTTGTGTTTGGTGTCAAACACCTTGGAATCATACCCCCACACCAGTTCCTGGTGTGGGAGTATGATCCCACCCTTCTAGAGGGAAAGACATGACAGCAGCGGTATACCCGGTACCAACTAAACAGAGCCTGGCATCACAAAATGGATGCTGCAGCCACAGACACGAGTCTGGCCTCCTGCTGCTGACCGAAACTCCGGCAGGGGAGGCCTGGACAATAGGTTTCCTGTCTCAGGGAGGTGTTACCACCTCCCAGACAGGCCTTAGTGGATTGGGGCTGGGTGGTGCACTCTCTGAGTGCTTTGAAGTCCTGCACTGGGGCACATTTGGTGTCCTCGTGCATACCCCAGTTCAAACCGGTTGCAGGGGCTGCCAGCCACTCTCTGGCATGAAACTGGACAAAGGAAATGGGTGTAGCCACCCCTCTTTCCAAACCCTCCCATAGGTGGGTCCCCAGAGTTAGTCCAACCCCTTTTCTTAGTATAAGTAAGGGAGCCCTGGCAACAGGACTTTAGATATCCCTGGACGAAACTCTGAAGCTGAATCCTGGACCTTCAACGCTCTACATCAAGATGAGAGGACTGAAGAATCTCCCTTGGGGTCAAGGAGTGACTCCCCTGCTTGCCAGGCACCAACGAAGCATCTGTCCGGTCTGCATCACTGAAGCTCCCGCCGGACGCCGAAGTCTTTGCATCACCAGAGGTAGATTTCCAGACTTCCCCGAAGCTGCTCTGAGTCCCCAGCAAAGCTGAGGCCCGTAGCTGTCGTGGGTAACGTGGAACCGTGACCCCTAGACACCAAGCACATTTGCAAGTGCATCAACTTCCTGACATCTCTCGAAGCTGCCGCTCCTGCCTGCCTTGCCGCCTCCTGCCTGGAGATTCCTTCGCTCGCTGCCCGCTGCTCCTGGGACTTTCCCACTGCTCCTGGGACTTTCCCGCTGCCCGCTGCTCCTGGGACTTTCCCACTGCTCCTGGGACTTTCCCGCTGCCCGCTGCTCCTGGGACTTCCCGCCACTGCCTCCCTGCGGCCCCGCCCCCCGTGATTCCATTCGCCGCCCCGCTCCCGCCACCCAGCTGCTCCTCCCTCCCGGCTCCTTACTTAAGGGGACCGTAGGGGACCACAGAGTGTGACCGCTCAGCCCTCCACAGGGCTTGGTCGCCCCAC
The DNA here is from genome assembly GCA_963921515.1 of Calotriton arnoldi. Lineage (NCBI taxonomy): Eukaryota > Metazoa > Chordata > Amphibia > Caudata > Salamandridae > Calotriton > Calotriton arnoldi. The sequence continues at coordinate 358,647 of CAWUFW010014886.1, forward strand.
TCACTGCTGCCGCTCCTGCCTGCCTTGCCGCCTCCTGCCTGGAGATTCCTTCGCTCGCTGCCCGCTGCTCCTGGGACTTTCCCACTGCTCCTGGGACTTTCCCGCTGCCCGCTGCTCCTGGGACTTTCCCACTGCTCCTGGGACTTTCCCCGCTGCCCGCTGCTCCTGGGACTTCCCGCCACTGCCTCCCTGCGGCCCCGCCCCCGTGACTGCCCATTCGCTGCCCCTGCCTCCCGCCTCCCAGCTGCTCCTCCCTCCCACCTCCCCATAAATGGCGGCCGCTGCGCGACCGCGCAGCGGCCGTGCGCAGCGGGCGCGCCGCTGGCGCGCCGAAGGCGCGCCAAAGGTAAGCCCGTCTGCGCCCGTCCGCGACTGGACTGCGCCCAGCGCCAGAACCCCTGGAACCCACCGATGCAACACCACTCGACGGACCTACGACGCCGCCACACTCACCGCACTCAATGCCGGCCGGAACCCTGCCTGCTACCGAGCCTCACCGAGACGCACCCACGGACCCTTCACCTGCCAAACCTGCCGATTCACCTGCCCCCGGACGTGCACCACCTCCGCCAAGTCGAGCACCAGCAGGAACCACCTGAAATGCATCCTGTTGAACACCCGCTCCGTCCACAGGCACGCCGTGGAACTCTGGGACCTGCTCGACGCAACAGCACCGGACATCGCCTTCCTCACCGAAACCTGGATGAACGCCTCCTCAGCGCCCGACATCGCCATAGCCATCCCGGACGGATACAAGATCACCCGGAGGGACCGCGTCAACCAGACGGGAGGAGGCATCGCCATCGTACACAAGAACACCATCCGCATCTCGACTAACTCCGACGAGACCTTCACCGCCGCCGAACACCTACACTTCCAGATACACACTGACCCCAAGACCACCCTCCGAGGCACCCTCATCTACAGACCCCGGGACCATGCACACTATTCAGCGAAGACATCGCAGACTTCATCAGCCCGCACCCCATGCCCTCCGCCGACTACATCCTCCTAGGGGACCTCAACTTCCACCTGGAGAACAACAACGACAGAAACACCATCGCCCTGCTGGACAACCTCGCCAACCTCGGACTCAAGCAACTGGTGAACACACCCACCCACTACGCCGGCCACACGCTTGACCCAGTCTTCTCGTCCAGCAAACACATCTCCTTCAGCCACGCCACCGGACTCCACTGGACCGACCACAGCTGCATCCACTTCAGCTTCAGAAAGACTGCGACCCACCACCACCCGCAACAGGCTCCCCGCCGGAGCTGGAGCAAGATCACCGCCGAGCAGCTCACCGCCTCCCTCGGCCAGAACACACCCACCAACACAACGGACCCAAACGAAGCAGCCAGCAACCTCGCCAAGTGGCTGACCGCCTGCGCCGACGACCTCGCACCACTAAAAACCCTCCCAGCAGACCCGGAAGCAAGAAAACCCCTTGGTTCACCAACGAACTCAAGGAATCCAAGAAGAACTGCCGCACTCTCGAGAAAACCTGGCGACTCGACCAGACCACAGACAACAGGACCGCCCTCAAGCACGCCACCCGCAAACACCACCAGCTGATCCGTGCCACCAAGAAGTCGGCACTCAAAGAACGACTGGACAACAACGCCCATGACAGCAAGGAACTTTTCAGCATCGTCAAAGAGTTCTCCAACCCCAGCGCCGGAAACAACGACATCACCCCCTCGCAAGACCTCTGCAACTCACTCTCCGCGTTCTTCCACCGCAAGATCACCGACATACATAACAGCTTCGACGCACAAACCACGCACCCTACCGCCAAACCAACGCCCGCCACCACCACCCTCTGCAACTGGACCCCGATCAGCACCGAAGACACCACCCGCACGATGAACTCCATCCACTCCGGATCACCAACCGACCCCTGCCCACACCACGTCTTCAACAAAGCCGACGCCACCATCGCACCCCATCTCCGGGACATCATCAACTCCTCCTTCCACACCGCCACCTTCCAGGAGAGCTGGAAGCACGCCGAGCTTACCGCCCTCCTGAAGAAACCAACGGCGGACCCCACCGACCTCAAGAACTACCGTCCCATCTCGCTCCTTCCGTTTCCGGCCAAAGTCATCGAGAAGACCGTCAACAGACAGCTTGCCGCCTTCCTCGAGACGAATGGATCCCTCGACCCCTCGCAGTCCGGGTTTCGGGCCAACCACAGCACCGAGACCGCCCTTATCGCAGCCACCGACGACATCAGAACCCTAACCGACAACGGGGAAACAGCTGCCCTCATCCTCTTGGACCTCTCCGCGGCGTTCGACACCGTCTGCCACCGCACCCTAGTGAAGCGCCTCAGCAACATCGGAATCCGAGAGAAAGCACTGGAATGGATCATCTCGTTCCTCGCCGGAAGAACCCAGAGAGTCCGCCTCCCCCGTTCAGATCCGAAGCCACCGAAGTCATCTGCGGCGTTCCACAAGGATCTTCACTCAGTCCAACCCTCTTCAACGTCTACATGAGCCCCTCGCAGCCATCGCACGCCAACACAACCTCAACATCATCTCCTACGCCGACGACACCCAGCTGATCCTCTCCCTCACCAACGACCCCACCACCGCCAGAGCCAACCTACACGACGGGATGAGAGACGTCGCCGACTGGATGAGGAACAGCCGCCTTAAACTGAACTCGGACAAGACGGAAGTCCTCATCCTGGGCTCATCTCCCTCCGCCTGGGACGACTCCTGGTGGCCCCCGGCCCTGGGCACCGCGCCCAAGCCAACGGACCACGCACGCAACCTGGGCTTCATCCTGGACTCCTCCCTGTCGATGACCAGACAAGTCAACGCCGTCTCATCTTCATGCTTCAACACCCTGCGCATGCTCCGCAAGATCTTCAGATGGATCCCCACTGAAACCAGGAAGACCGTCACCCAGGCACTCGTCACCAGCCGACTGGACTATGGGAACACCCTCTACGCCGGAACCACAGCCAAACTTAAAAAAGACTCCAGCGCATCCAGAACGCCTCCGCACGACTCATCCTGGACATCCCCCGACACAGCCACATCACCGGACACCTGAAAGACCTGCACTGGCTCCCCGTCAGCAAGAGAATCACGTTCAGACTCCTCACCCACGCACACAAGGCCCTCCACGACCTGGGCCCAAAGTACCTCAACGACCGCATGACCTTCTACACGCCCACACGCCAGCTACGATCAACCAGCCACGCCCTCGCCACCGTACCACGCATCCGCAGAACCACCGCCGGAGGAAGATCCTTCTCCTACCTGGCAGCCAAGACCTGGAACTCCCTCCCCACTCACCTTCGGCGAACCCAGGACCATCTCTCCTTCAGGAAGCAGCTCAAGACCTGGCTGTTCGAGCAGTAACCTACCCCCTCCCCCAGCGCCTTGAGACCCTCCCGGGTGAGTAGCGCGCTCTATAAATGCCGTGATTGATTGATTGATTGACTTGGGAGGTCAGGCAAATGCCAAGACATCTGGAGGTGAGAGACATTTCTTATGATGCATTGTGCTACTTCCTGGTATTTTAAGTATAACTAAGGGTGCATGTGAGGTAACAGAGCTTTATATGGCATTGGTATTTATTCGCATCATTGGTTATTTGCCTTATACAGAGTTCCAGTAGCGTGAGACTTAAAAAGACTGCCCATGTCCAGTATTTGTAAAGCACGAACAATTACCCGAAGGTGTCATGGCGCTGGGGGCCGTCGGGAAGATTAAGCAAGCTATTGCCCAGAGTCACTTGGTGCTGGGCTGATCTGCCACCGGCGCCAGGGGTCAAACCGTGAGCCCCCGGGATCCGGAGTCAGTCGCCCTGGCCGCTGCGCCACACCTCTTCCACCGGGAGGGAGAGAACAGCAATAGCCACCCTTTGTGTAGAGGAGAAATTGGAATGAAAGTTAACTTGTGGAGACATATATGAAATATATTTTTCACAAGGATCAAAGACCAGAGAAGATTGGACTAAGATTGAGTAAAATAAAAAATACCAAATGTGTGCAGTGCTGCTGTCCTAGCTACAACAATGAAAGCATGGTAAGTATGATCCAGCGGCATACTAGCAACAGATACTCCACTACCATATACTCACCTGGGCCCATATAACTCTCTTACACTTAAAAGAGCAAGTAAACCGCTGGAAAACTATTTAGTTTTATAATTCCATACCTCAAGATCTAGTTATTACTCCCTTTAACTAAACCTTTTCTCTTTTAATAATAATTCTTTCCTCTGGTCAATGGACCAGTTTAGGTAAAGCTAGTTGATGGTGATAATTAACATCATTTGTTAATCATTCTTAATTATCGAAGAAAATAATCACAGACTCGGGAAGTTTTTAAATCTTTATCTGAAATAAGTAAGTGTGAACCATCTCAACGTTTCAGTACAAACACCCTCATTCACAAGAGTGTCAAGTCAATCAAAGACCTTCATTGGATATAACAATTCAGATCCACACAACAACTATATCTAGAAAGAAGAGGATAGAGAGAGAAGAGCATTCATCAAGACCATAACATTATGAATTACCAAGTATGGTGTGAAGACCAACCCCCAGGCCAAAGGGCTGGTAAGGGTCCCCGGGATAGATCAGGAGACAAAGACTTCAGGACAGGAAATCAGGACAGAGATACTTCACCTCACTAGATACCGACGACTGCGTCGCACCCCTCTCTGACACTCTCTTCCTCCTCGTGGTTCTTCTGCGATCTTCTTGCTAACCCAATTAAATTAGGTAGATGGTTCTGCATTCCATTTTCTCCATTAGCATCTTTCAGCATCAGCACCACCCCAGCATAGCGCACTCGCCTTCCGGAATCTCCTAGCGATACGCTCCTCCAGCAACACCCTTCTCCAGCAACGCGCGCTTCTAACTAACTAAACTACCTCAATTATACCCTTTCATTACCAAATACCACCCATTAATGTTTCAATTTCGCAAAAGACTAACTTCTGATTGGACAGGTAAGGGGGGATGACCATCACACCATGCCTATACTTCATTTATTTCTTTAATCCATTGTTTCCAACTCCGCCCCTCAAACTTTTATTCCGCCCTTCCTTTCCCATACATCTTTAAACTTTATCAATATAAAATGTAACATTTTCTTGAATACAGTTCCTTCATATGAACCCTTCACCCTCATGTTCCCAGGGCACATCTTCGCCGACCATGGAAGCGTGTCAAGTCCTTAGTCATCTTTGCAGACTTCCTCATCAGGGCGCATGCGTTGCACCACGTCAGACTGCTCGACTCAGACAAGTTTACCAGGCCCAAATACGCACTAATAATAAAGTAAAAATGGAAAATGTTATTTTCAAGAATAAATGATTTCACTGTATACCACCGACCTCTACTCTAACCCGTACCCTTTATTATTTTTCTTAATGCATTTGCGTTAGTATAAACTTATTTTCTAATTTCTGCAAGCAGGTGCCATGCATGTGAGCTTTCAAGCCGCCATTTTAGAGTTCTTTGCGCAAGCGCCAGAATTTCTCTCCAAGCATTAAAACTTCATACTTACGTAGATGCAGTAGACGCATGTGCAGTAAAGATCCCGTGTTAAAATGCATCCTAGTCCTACGTTCATGTTATTGCAGTTAATAAACGCATTCGCAAGCTTCCTTTTGTCCCGCGTATGATGTAAATATGCATTATTATTAAGGCTCCCTGTTTTCCGTTTTTACGGATTTTTACCGATAAATACAGACAGAAAACAATGTGTTTTATGTCTGCATTTATTTTTAAAAGTGGATAAATACAGAAAATGTGCTTCTTTTAAGTGACTGTTCGTGCTGTTTTTTATGAATTATAGCCCAACAGCTGAGCAGATGGACAGCATGGGAAATTAAAAAACAGATGACATTTCTTTAAATAACTACATGTGTCAACATACATTTGTGGTATAATGCTAGTATTTACCAGTGGATGTACTGTTATGTAATATTTGGCAACTCAAATAGCTAAAACATGACAAACATCAAAGTATGAGTGCACATCTATCATTTAAATAAATATGAAAATGTACAGTTTTACAACTACGTTTATACACACAACACAAAATAAATATGGATAAATACAGATAAAATGGCCAAAAAATAAATATGGAAAAATACAGACGGAAATGTTAAAAAAATAAATGCCATAAAACCGGGAGCTCTAATTATTATTCACAAATTACGTTGTTAGTAATTCGTTAATGAGTTTAAATGAGAGGATTGTTTCCGAGCAAGTCTCACATACGAGTCCTTGCTCCATCAATCCCCTCTCTGATGGCATATTAAACCATCACAAATTACCAATCCATCCCAGATACCAACTTTAACACTTCTCAGTTTTTCTCTAATTCTGCTCTTGATTTCTCATCAGTCAATTCATTTCCTTCTAAATCTCTTATTTTCTTATATAATCTGCCTTTCATTTCCTCCATCTGCATTTCATCATATTTTCTCTTTCATTTCTGTCCCTTTCCTTCTCTTTCATAATGTACTTTTTCTTTTCTTTCTTTTCTACAACATTTATATGTAATTATCATTAACATCGCTACGGTTATTACTATGACTAATGGTATCATTATCTGGCCTAGAAAACCTTTCCCAAAAGCGACAAACCATTTCCCTATTGATGTTAAACTTTTCGTTAGTCTTCCCCACACACTATCAACCTTCAGTTGGGTCAAATCTTTATGTACTTTCGTAATGTTTTTGATATATCCTTTAATTTCTCTGCTCTTGTCCGGAATATAAGTGCAGCAATGTTGAATTTTCAACATGCCACAAACTCCACCTTCTTTTGCTAACAATATATCAAGAGCAAGACGGTTCTGTAAAACCATAGACCTAATTGCAACCATTTCTGTGTTAATCATTAGAAATCCTCCTGCGGTATCTGTAGAAAGACGATCAACTATGGTTGATATTTTACAAATTTTCTGTGAATTTAGAATGACTCCAATTGAGGGTATCAGTGCACTAAAAATATCTCCTACAATTTCAGAAAAACTAGCTCTTCTTATACTTGTTAGTCCATTAGAATTTCCATTGGTTCCACTGATTTTATCCACATGGTAAATTTTTGGAAAAACTTTTCCAAAATAACAGCTTCCGTACCATCTTGCAGGTAACCTATAATAGGCATTGCTCCCACAAACATAATACACTCCTGGAAATACAGGATCAGTTCCCCCTTTTAATCCTCATCCTCCTAAAATCAGGAAGTTATGTTCACATTCACTGGAACCAATGTAATTATTGTTATAATCTGTCTTTAATCTATGGAGGCAGAATTTTTCCCTTTTCACAAAGTCCAGGGACATCGCAGCATGAGCCTTGCCACTTGCGTAGATTCCCTCCTTCCCAACCCATGGAGGTACATGGGTTTTCTGTGTAATAGCCTTCCTCAATAAATCTTGTCTCCTTTCTTCTACCAAACTCAAAAAGTCCTTTTCTTCTTTTCTTAATGTACATGTTAGATTATCTTTACGTGCCTGAACTAAATCTATTGAATTCATTGTTAAGAAAAATTCACCCATAATCTGTGCATTTTTACTACTAGCCACTGGATTCATATTTCTTCTAATAGGTAAATCAGGAAATACTACATCTAAATTAGAATAAAAATACTGAAGTATCCCTGTAGCGTAAAACAAACTTGATAAAACACTACATGACACACCATAAGTTAAAGGCATATGGTGATACGTAATCCCTTCTGATACTGATGAAGGTAACTTCATACACACGTAGCAGTTGTTAATCTCCATGGTGCTAACATACTGAAATAACAATTTAATAAACACGTTAGAGGTCGTATTATAATCTGACTCATTATGATAGTTTGTTTCATCTTCTATCCCTATTTCTAATTTACTTTCTCCTATTCTATCTACCTTAACATTAGTATCTCTATTATTTTTGTCACTTATTTTCATTATTAAAGGTACTCCTACTGTTAGGAATAAGCATCCTAATACTACTAATAAAATACTACAAAAATAAAATCTAAAACACTTTCTTTTTAATCCACATTTTTGTTTTCCTGTTACTTCAGTTTCTGCCATTTTTCTCTAGAGAAAATTTATTTTCCCTTATCTATTTCTTCGTAAGTTTTGACTTTCTTATTGTTCTTAAGAAGGCCTCAGTTTGCTTTCATCAATCTGTGCAATATGGACCTCTTCTGTTTCATCAGATAAATCTAGAGATTCAAATTCCTCGAGTATCACGTATGTCCGCTCTGGAGCCTTGTATTTTCTTTTTAAGTTTCTCAATCTTGGACTTCTTCGAGTTATTTTTGCTAAGGTCTGTCTAGGTCTTCTTTGACTTGTGATTTCATTCACTTTCATCTGGTTTCTTTTCAGATTTTCTCAAATAATATTTTAATTTCTTTACTCCAGTTGGCTAATTGTCCCCTTTTCTGACTCTTTTGATTTGTACTGCGTTTTCTCCTTCTTTATCTCTTTGTAAAGTTCTTTTTATTTCATTTATTCTAGGCACAATCTGTTCTGTTTCTTTGTTTTCTTTGCTTGTACCTTCTCTTGCTTCTTCCTGCTCAGATTCTACTATATTTTGTTCTACTTCTTTCTGAGCTTATTCTTCTAATTCTATCTGATCCTGTTCAGGTCTTAGTTCAAACCTTTCTTCTTCTGCCTTAACCTGTTCTTCTAACTCTATCTGGTCCTGTTCAGGTCCTATTTCAAAATTTTCTTCTTCCACCTGAACGTGTTCTTCTAATTTCCCCTCCTCAGGTTCGTGTGTGTCTTTTTCAGTCTTCACCTGAGTGTGTTCTTCTTCCCCTGTCTCGTCCTCACTACTTTCCTGTCTTTTCAGTTCTGTTCTTCTTCTGGTTTTTATATCATCATTAATTATTTCAATCACTGGGATCCATTCTTCCTGACTTATCTCGGGCTGTTCGTCATATGGTTGTCTTTCAGAATCTATCACTCGAAGATTCTTCAACTTCGCAGTTTACAACTCCTGACGCTTCAGCTTGCTCAGTCAGTAATGGCTCTTGTTGATCTGATGGGTACGGAACTCTTCTGGTATGGCTGGCATGAATCCAATTGGGCAAACCTTCACACTTCACTGCTGTGGTAGTGACTAGTATGACTTGTCGCGGTTTATCCCACCTTGGTGCTAAGCATGACTTTCTTGCGTGTTTCTTTACCAGCACCCAATCTCCAGGATACAACTCATGCGCTTGGTCTGGCTGCCTTTCAAGTGCGTCTTCTCCAACCTGGTGAGAGATAGAACGCATCATTTCAGCCAATCCTTTGCAATAGTCCAATACCAGATCATCAGTTATACTCATTAGTTTATTTCCAGGAATAAATGCCTGTCTCATAGCCCTTCCCATGAGAATTTCATGTGGATTAATTCCTGTTTTTCTGTCTGGAATGCTTCTGAGACCCATCAATACAAGAGGTAAGGCATCTGGCCATTTCAGTTTTGTAGATGCACACACTTTTCCTAATCTTGACTTTATTGTGCCATTCATTTGCTCAACAATTCCAGAAGCCTCTGGACAGTAAGCACAGTGCAGTTTTTGTTCAATGTTAAACGCAGCACAGATTAATCGAATTATCTCATTATTAAAATGAGGGCCTCTATCTGATTCCAAAGTGAGTGGAAAACCAAATCTCGGCACTAACTCCCTCAACAACAATTTTGCAATTGTAAGACTGTCATTTCTTTGAGTTGGATAGGCTTCCACCCACCTTGAGAAAAGGCATACTATGACAAGTACATATTTCAGTCCATTGCATGGGGGCAAATCAATAAAATCTAACTGTAATCTGGTGAAGGGTCCTTCTGCCTTTCCTATTTTTCCCCAGCTTACCACTGTCTTTCTACCTGGGTTCTGCTGTTGACAGGTTAAGCATCTTTGGCAAAGGCTCTCTGCGACTACCCTGAACTTCGGATTGTACCAACTCTGTCTGAATAGCCTGATCATTGAATCTCTCCCTATGTGTGTTGCTCCATGATACACTCTCACCATTTTTGAAAGCAAACAATCTGGCATGACTGGTCTTCCATCTAAATACACCCATACCTCATCATGTGGTCTCTTTGTTCAGGCTGCCTTTATCCAGATTTCTTTTTCCTTTTCCTCAACTTCTTCCTGCAATTGTCTAATCTCATCCCATGTTTCTGGTACTGAGAAGTACATAAGTTGGCATCTGGTTTCACCCGTTTCGATTTTTCTGTTTGTGGCCACTGCATTTTTAGCACAGTATTTTGCCACTTGTTCAGCATAATTATTGCCAGCAGTCACATAGTCATTTCCTGACTGATATGCAGCACATTTTACAACTGCTAATTCTTTTGGCAATTACAATGCTTCCAATAAATCTTTCACATTTTTGCTGTTTCTGAAAGGAGATCCTGAGGAAGTCAGAAATCCCCTCTGCATCCAAAGCTGGCCAAAGTCATGCACAATTCCGAAACCATATTGGCTGTCCGTAAATATGGTTACTCTCCAGTTTTTCCCGTTTTTACATGCCATTGTTAAGGCCACCAATTCAGCTACTTGTGCAGACTTGACCCCAGGTAAACAGGATGCATCAATTACCCCAGAAATTTTGCAAACAGCATATGCAGCGCTTAGTCCCCCTTCTGGTGTCCTAAGGCAGGAGCCGTCTACAAATAACTCATGATCTGCCTCTGTCAAAGGTGACTCTCTTATGTCTGGGCGGGGCTTCGTGCATAACTCAGTTACGTCCAAACAATCATGATCACTTTCGTTTTTCACTTCTTCATCGCAGGGGTCTGGTAATAGGGTGGCTGGGTTCAAGATCGTACACGTTGTTACAGTCACATTCTCAGCTCCCAAAATCACTCTTTCATACTTTGTCAAACGACTAGGGGTGAGGTGCTGTGTTCTTGTTCTGGTCAAAAGAATGTCAACCGAGTGTGGAACAAAGACTTTTACTGGATGTCCCATAACTATTGACTCACTTTGCTCCAGACTCATACAAGTAGCAGCTACTGCTTTTAAGCAGCCAGGCAATGCTGAAGCCACTGGGTCCAATGTGGCTGAAAAATATGCCACTGGACGTCGACTCAATCCATGTCTCTGTGTCAAGACTGAAAGTGCACAATTTTCTCTTTCACAACAGAACAAAGCAACATTTTTCGTATAATCAGGCATGCCCAGAGCAGGAGCTTCACACAAATAATTTCTTAGTCTCACAAATGCCTCTAGGCAATCATCATTCCAATCAATCGTATCTTTTGCCCATTTCCGGATCATCTGTATTAATGGCTTCGCTAACATAGAGAAACCATTAATCCATTGCCTACAGTATCCAACCACTCCTAAAAACATTCTCATTTCTCTTTGTGTTTGTGGCAATTGCATTTCTTTGATTATTTTTATTCTTTCCGGTGTCACTTTTCTAACTCCTCTTTCTATTTTATGCCCTAAATATCTTACTTCTTGTTGACAGAACTGTAATTTTTCTGGAGACACCTTGTGTCCTCCTTCAGCCAAATAGTTCAGTAGTGCAATTGTATCTGTGACACAATCTTCTCGTGTTTTTAATACCACCAATAGGCCATCAAAGTACTGAACCAAAACAGAATTTCCAGCCATGATCAATGACTCCAACCACTTTTTCAAGATCTGATTGAAAATTGAAGGACTCTCTGTGTACCCTTGAGGAACACGACACCATGCGTAAATACGATCTTCAAATTTAAACGTGAAAAGATACTGGCTGTCTGGATGCAAAGGAATAGAAAAGAACGCTTGGCATAAATCAATTACTGTAAACCATCCTGCATTCCAGGGTATTTGATAAAGGATTACTGCTGGATTTGGCACAATTGGACAACAGGGAACTACAATTTTATTTATTTTCCGTAGGTCTTGCACTATTCTGTACTTTCCACTAGGCTTTTTCAGTCCCATTATTGGCAAATTACAGGGACTACCCATCACCTCTTTTAGAATACCTTGTTTAACCATTCGTTCAATTTCTGGAATAATTCCTGCTTTTACTTCTGGACTCATTTTGTATTGTCGGGTATTTGGATACACTGCACCTTCTTTCACTGTCACTTTAACTGGGTCTATATTTGTCATTAGCCCAATGTTTTTTCCTGTAAAATCCCATACTTCTGGGTTGACTGTCGTCCTTAATTCTTCTGGTAATTCACTCTCTATTATTAATGAAAACATTTCATCTACTTCCGTTCCCTGTTTGGCCAGCATCATTTTGTAAATTATGTCTTCATCAGGGGTTTGGAAAGCAACACCGTCCGGTGTACAATAGATCGTGCAATTCATCTTGCACAAAAGATCTCTTCCCAATAGATTTACTGGACTGGAATCGCAAACTACAAATCGATGCATTTCCTTAAAATTCCCAATATGCACCTCCATTGGTTTTGTGATTGGGGTTTTAATCTGTTGGTTAGATACGCCTACAACTTGAATTGTCTCTCCCGAGAGGGGTAGGTTTGGAATGTCTGCTGTTCTCACAGTAGACCTGGTAGCACCAGTATCCAATAGGAAAGTAATGTCTTTACCTTCTACTCTGGATCAAGAATTAGTGGTGGCCCCTGCACTACTGAAGTTGTGAATATTTAAGAAAGCTCTTCTGCTTATAAGTTGGAAGGTGCTCCTGGGGTACCGTTCTCCGGACCAGAATGTGGCGTAGAATTAGAGTAGCACTCCCCCCAAGGGGAATGTCCCCCTGGGCACCAAAAAACCTCAGTTGAGGCTTTGAATCTTTTTAAAATCCCTTTTTAAAAAAAAAATAACAATAGTTCAAAAAGAAGTTGATTCATCTGATATATTTGTAGCCATTATTACATGAATTCACTTCATTCACGAAGCATACAAGTTCCAAGATGCATTTGAATTGTAACTTAATCAATAAAGTTTTTCACAATTGTGGTTTGGAAACAATTCACGCCGCTCGTATGAACACTCCCGACTTCTATTCCCTGAAGAAGGGCAGTTTGCCCGAAATGTATTGGGAAGATCAAAGGGAAAACCACAATTGTGAAAAACTTTATTGATTAAGTTACAATTCAAATGCATCTTGGAACTTGTATGCTTCGTGAATGAAGTGAATTCATGTAATAATGGATACAAATATATCAGATGAATCAACTTATTTTTGAACTATTGTTATTTTTTTTTTAAAAAGGGATTTTAAAAGGATTCAAAGCCTCAACTGAGGTTTTTTGGTGCCCAGGGGGACATTCCCCTTGGGGGGAGTGCTACTCTAATTTACCTTCTACTCTCCCATCAACAAATGGACCTGACTGATCTACCGGCAAGGATGCGCCAAGCACGCACTCCTCTTCCTCCCCCCTCAGGCACCGTCATTGTGCAGCATCCAAATGTTCTTCATCATTCTGCAAAAAATATTGTGGAATTGTCTTATTATTCTTACCACTTTCTCCTGGAAATCCGGTGTTCGCACTGAAACTCTGATGGTTCACAAAATTTGGCATAGGAGCTGGTGGCACCTGATATTGTGAAGTAACTACCTGCTGCTGCTGCTTCATAAGTACTTCATTCTGCATCTGTGGAATTACATTTTGATTTGGCCCATTATTATTCTTATTATTCTGAATACTCTTGCACTCGTTCTTCCAATGTCCAAGCTTTCCGCACGCATGACAAGGAAACTTCTTTTTGCCTCTTCTCTGTCCATTCGTCCCTTATATTTATTACCATTCGTTCCTTGATTATTCTGACTCTGCTCTTTCACTTGATTATTATTTTGGTCATTTATTTTCTCTTCCTGCTGTTCTGCTATTTTAACTTGTGCCCACATCATTTTCTCCTTTAGCTTCCTACGCCTGGCTTCAATGTCATCTCCACAATATTTCGCGTACTTTAGAATTTCATCCACTGTCTTGCTTTGCCAGCACAACATGCGCTGCTGTATCATCTGACTGATTTCTGGTTTCAAACCATACACAAATCGATACACAAAATGTCCCATATCTTTGTCACCTATATTCTCAAAACCACTATACTGCTTAAACACCTGTAATAGCCTCTCATAGTATGCATGTTCAGATTCATTTGGTTCCTGTGTTGTTCTATCTATTTTTACCCTATCTGTTTCTTTTGGAGGAATTTTCCCTTTCAAATACGTAATCACTTGGTGATACTTTTTCATCACCTCTCCTGAAGGTGCTCCTGTTTTTGCATCTCTAGGATACTCCTCCTTTGGCCAATCAATTGTGATCTTACACTCTGTCCATAAATCAGTAGGTACCACTATATCAAACAGACCGTCCAAATCCTTCAATAAAACCTTTGAAACTTTCACAAACCTTTCTACCTGTTTATACCACTCAACTGGTTATTCTCTCAATTTTGGAAAATCATTTGTGAATGACAAAATATCTTGCCTACTCCATGGAACATGAACATATCCTCCTCCTGGAGACTCTCTCATTGGACACAATTTTTCCACCTTGCTTGTTTCTCTTACTGGAAATGCAGATGCTGCTTCTCTCGCTTGTACTTCCTTTTTCTTTCTTATCCATCTAATTCTCCATTTATCAATGTCTCCCCATTTTCGCAAAATGTTCGTTAATTCTTTTATCTGTAGCCTTTTTCCAGAAGCATTTACAATTTCTAAATCTTTATCAGTAACATCCACTCAATAGGGTTTCTGTAACAATTGTGATTTCCCTATGTGTATTCCAATCTCTGAAGCAACCTCAGTCAGTCTTTCATGAAATATTCTTGCTCTCCTAGTTATACTCTTACACAGAAACAATACCTCTTCATCATTGTAAACGTTTAATTTCTCTGTACCTACACATCCTGTCATCATTTCTTCCAACTCCACTTTCAATCTGCTAATATCTAAAATCTTTGGTATTTGGTTCTGATTATCTCTTTCCTGAGCCCACCTTTCTATTTCTTCTGAGGTGACTACAGCTGTGTCTCTGGTTCCAACAGGAATCAAAGGTCTTCTTTCTCTCAAATTCATAGGTGTAACTCTCTTTGGGGTTTCTGTATGAGGTTCTACATTAGGGAGATCCATTAATGAAATAACTGACTCGCTTTCGCTAACTTGATCATCTGTGATTATTATCTCTTTTCTGGGACTGTTTAATGGAACTGTCACAACTTGTGGTTTCTGGCTAATCTTATTATCTCCATATAATGGGATTACTGGGCCAATGGTTACTGGTGATCCAGCGGGTTACTAGCAACAAGCATTCATACAGAGAATACTCACCTGGGCCCATACATTCATACTACGCTAGCAATTTCCGCTGGTGGGTCAGTTGTACTCTTTATCAAAATCCCTGCTACCAATTACTTTTCTGATTGAAGAGTAATGACTTACCAATGGACCCTTTGAAAACTGGGAAGTTTAAAATGAGTGACATTCAATATAATTCATAATCCTGAAATAATCACTGAGTCAGGAAGTTTTAAAATGTTTATCTAAAGTTTTAGCAGAGTAAAGTACAGAACCACATGATACTTAATCGTATATCAAGGATGAAGCATATTAATAATCAATTATCGATCAATGACGGTTCCCAGAAAGAAGAAGATAGAGACAGCAGCACAACTAAAGGTTGCGTTTATATTTACCTAAAGGTGCAAGAACCAAACCCCTTGGCCAAGGAGTTGGAAAGATAGGTTCCAGGAAGGATGAAGAGCAAAGACCTCCGGACCAGGTTCAGGACAGGACAGGTGACCTCTCTATCAACGACGCCTGCGTCGTTCCCCTTTCTGATACTTCGCTTCTCCTCGATTTCTCCTGTGTCCTCCTTCTGATGGAATCCACCGCCCCCACCTCAGGACCTCTCTGGACAGTGGTTCAGCCTGCAATCGATCAGCTCGTCGAGCACCAAAGCCTGATCTCGAACTCCCGTGCCTGTGCTGGTGCTTCTCTGCATTGCCTAATGCTGGAGCTTGTGCTAACTAATTAACTAATTCTATATCTATTATACCCTTCTATGCCCATGTACCTCCCATTAATGTTGCAAAATTATGGGCACACTACTTCTGATTGGACGGGGACAGGGGGTTGATCCTGACACCATGTCAATTTAGTTCAATTTCTTTAAGCCTATTGTTTTAAAATACCGCCCCTCACAATTAATACATTTGCTTTATTTCCCACCCGTCTCACGACAAAGTTTATTACAATCTTTATATAAATTGTTTCTTTCGGTAGGGACATCGTGGGTACAATAGTGTTGGCCACCAGGTCATGGCCTTGGACGACGTCCAGGTTGACTTCATCGTTTCCTCTGGGCAGCCTTGCAGGGCGCATGCGCAGAACGAATGTCTCTCATGCTGCAGTTCAACCAACCCAGGCCCATTTATGAACTAACAAAAAGTCAAAGAAGAAAATATTAAAATCACAAATAAATGGTTTCACTGTATACCCACTCTTTCTACTCTATTCCCATTTAGTTATAAATCTATCCCGCATTAATAGCATTAGAATACCACAGTTTAATTGCAACATATAAGCAAGCTGTAGCACGTGAAAACATGAAGCAGCCATTTTAATACACACTGCGCAGAAGCAAGGATTTCCCTCCAAGCAAAGAAAGATGTCACACCATGTGATATGGTTGACACATGCGCAATAAGGTTCCCACGCTTTAGTGGCCATTTTGGATTTAGACAAGCGTTATTTGTTAGTTTAAACGCATAGGCAAGCTTCCTTCTACTCATATTCGTGTGTGCATTTGTTAGTACAGACATTACAAAGTTTAATAAATTAATACTGTGAGAAGATTGCTTACGAGCAAGTCTCATTGTGAGTTCTTGCTCCATCAATCCCCTCTCTGATGGGGTTTCTGAGCCATCAAAATACTACCCACAACCAGATGCCAACTTTTAGCATAAAATTGTCTCAGTTTCATTTTTACACTTTCTATTTTTCACATCTCCTTTCAGTTTCTTGTATAATTCACTTTTCAGATCTTCTAGTTCAATTTCATCAAACTTTCATTTCTTTCCTTTTCCTGTCACATTATACGATTCATTCTTTCTACAACATTTGCACCATATTATTATTGACAATACTATTATTGCTATCCCTGCTAAGGGTACTAATATTTGACCTATAAGTCCTTTCCCTACATTAGCAAACCAGGTACCAATTGACGTAATGCTATTTGTCAATCTTTCCCATACACTATCAACTTCCAGTGGTTTTAGTTCATTCTCAAGTTTTGTTATATTCTGTATATATGTTCCAATTTCTGCACTTTTGTCAGGAATGTACGTGCAACAGTGTTTCGTCTTCAATAATTTACAGACTCCGCCCTCTTTTGCCAATATTATATCAAGAGCAAGTCGATTTTGCATAACCATAGATCTAATCGCAACCATCTCCGCATTAATCATTAGAAATCCTCCAGCAGTGTCCGTTGATAAACGATCAACCACTGTAGATAAATTACATATTTTCCATGAGTTCAGAATTATTCCCACTGAAGGTATCAATGCACCAAATATATCACCTACAATTTCAGAAAAACTAGCTCTTTTAATACGTGTTTATTCACTATTATTTTCATTGCTCCCAGTGTTTCTTTTTACGTGGTATATTTTTGGAAATACTATTCCAAAGTAACAACTCCCATACCACCATGCAGGAAGCCTAAAGTAAGCCTTATTCCCACACACATAGTAGATTCCAGGAAAAACTGAATCTGTTCCTCCTTTTAGTCCCCAACCTCCAAGAATTAAGAAATTGTGTTCACATTCACTGGTACCGATGAAAACATTGTTATAATCAGTCTTTAATCTATGTAGACAAATTTTCCCTGTCTTTACAAAATCCAGAGCCATAGCAGCTTGAGCCTTGCCAGGTGTGTAACTACCTTCTTTCTCAGCCCAAGGTGGCAGATGAGCCTTATGCCCAGATGCTTTCTTTTGGAAATCTTGTCTTCTATTTTCTACTAAATTCAAAAATACCTTTTCTTCTTCATGTAATGAACATGTTAGATTGCTTCTATGTGCATGTGTTATATCTATTGATTTCATTGTTAAGAAAAATTCTCCCATAAACTGTGCATCTTGACTACTAAGCACGGGGTTCATATTCTTTCGAATCGGAACCTCAGAAAATATCACATCTATATTTGAATAATAATACTGAAGTGTCCCTGTTTTATAAAATAAACTAGTCAATACACTACATGATATGCCATAAGTTAATGGCAAATGATGATATGTTAGTCCTTCTGCTACTGATTTGGGTAACTTCATACAGACGTAACAATTACTAACTTCCATGGTATCTACATATTGAAACAATAATTTTGTGAAAACATTCAAACTAGTGTTGTTATCTGTTACTTCATGATGAAATTCTGGTTCATCTTCTGCCTTTAGTTCTACTCTATTACCTTTCAAGTTATCTATCCTTCCCTTCGTTTCGTTGTTAATCTTTTTATCCATTATCAGAAGGTAAGGAATTGCTACGATCACAACTAACCATACTACAAGCACCACTACCAGACTACATATGCATATAGCACAGCATCTTTTACAACATTTCTGTTTTGGTCTCCCAGAAACTCTATCGTCAGGCATTTTTGACAAGGAAGATTTCTCTTCTTATCTTTATTTCAAGTATTTTTATGTTATCAAGGTGGTTTTATTTCTTTCTCATAAGTCAGTTCTGCACTTGTTCCTTCGTCACCACTCTCACTTGATTCTGAACTTTCGTAATCTTCAAGGATTATATAAGTCCAATCAGGACCTTTGAATTTGTTGTTCACAAGTTTGTCTTTTGCTTTTTCGTTTTTCAGTTCCACTTGTTTGTCCAGTTAGGCCGGTCACTTCGTTTACTTGCTCTGGATCTCTGTTTCTGGTTTCTATATGGTATTTCACTCTTTTAAGGACACTAGGCCAATGATCACCTTTTCTGGTTTTCTTTGTTTGCACTGTTTCTTCACTTCTTATCTCTTCTTCAGAAGTTCTTTTATTTTCAGGTTGTGGCATAATTTTTTTTTCTTCGTTCTCACTTTCTTTTTCTATTTGTTCTTTTTCAGGTCTTATTGGTTTTTCTTCAGTTGCTCCAATGTGAGTTTCTAGTAGCTGATCTTGTTCAGTATTTACGTCTTCATGCTTGAGATTTTCGTGATCTTCTTCTTGACTGTATTTTCCTAAATCTAACTGGTCCTGATCAGGGCTTATTGCACTTTGTACTTCTGCAGCCTGACCGCGTTCTTCTAAGCCTGTCTGTCCCTGCTCAAATTTTCTTGCTTCGTTGTTGATTTGAGCCCAGTTTCCTTTCCCTATCTGGTCCTGCTCAGGTTCTTTTATTGTTTCATTTTCCCCTTCCTGAGCTGCTTCTTCTTCGCCTATCTGATCTTCTTTAATTTCTTCTAATTTTGCTTGGCTTCTTGTTCTGTTGTAAACTTCTGGTATTTCAACCACTGGTATCCAGTCCTGACTTGTGCTCGGTTGTTCTTCAGCTTCTCTCGAATCTCTCACCTGGGATTCTTCAGCTGGGCAACCTTCAGCTTCCTCAGTTATTGATGCTGTCTGAGGATTTTCTTCTTCAGGGTCTGGTACTCTTTTGGTGTGGCTTACATGAATCCAATTAGGCAATCCTGCACATTTCACTGCTGTGTTCGTAACTAGTATGACCTGACAAGGTTCGCCCCACCTGGGTGATAGACACGTTTCTCTCGTGTGATGCTTCACAACCACCCAGTCTCCAGGATTCAGATCATGCTCTTGCTCGGGCTGCCTGGAAACTGCGTCTTCCCTAACCTGGTGAGAGACAGAACGCACTAGGTCAGCCAATCCTTTGCAATAATCCAGAACCATATCATCAGTTATATTCAGCAGTTTACTTGTAGGTACATGTGCTTGTCTCATTGCTCTTCCCATGATTATTTCGTGCAGACTCAATCCAGTATTTCTATCAGGAATGCTTCTGAGTCCCATTAAAACAAGTGGTAATGCATCTGGCCAATCTAGCAATGTTGTTGCACACATTTTTGCCAGTCTGGATTTTATTGTGCCATTCATTTGTTCAACCACTCCAGAAGCCTCTGGGGGATATGCACAGTGCAATTTTTGCTCAATTTGGAATGCTTCACAGATTATTCTGATTACATCGTTGTTGAAGTGACTTCCTCTATCTGATTCCAAAGTTACTGGGAAACCGAACCTAGGAATGAGCTCTCGTAGCAACAACTTTGCGACTGTAATACTGTCATTCCTTCTGGTAGGGTAAGCCTCCACCCACTTTGAAAACAGACATACTATGACAAGTACATATTTCAGTCCTCTACATGGTGGTAACTGAATAAAGTCAAGCTGTAATCTCACAAATGGACCCTCTGCCTTTCCAATTTTCCCAAAACCAATTATTGTTTTTCTTCCTGGATTATGCATTTGGCAAGTTAGACATCTCTGGCAAAGACTCTCTGCTACCGCCCTAAACCTTGGATTATACCATATTTGTCTGAAAAGTCTAATCATAGCATCTCTCCCTACATGTGTGTCTCCATGATACATTCTGGCCATTTGTGAAATCAGACAGTCGGGCATGACTGGTCTGCCATCAGCATAAATCCATACATCGTCGTCTGCCCTTTGGGAACATCCTATTTTAATCCATGCATTTCTTTCACTCTCATCAGCATCATCTTGCAGTTGTTTCACATCATTCCATGTTTCAGGTGGTGCATATTGCATAAGTTGGCAGCTGATTCCCATTCTTTCAACCCTTTTATTTACTGACAATCTATTTTTGGCACAATGTTGAGCCACCAGATCTGCGTATCTGTTGCCGACTACCACCCAGTCATCTCCTGACTGGTGTGAGGCACAACTCACCACAGCCAATTCTTTTGGTGATTGTATTGCTTCCAGCAGTTCTTTTACAAACTGTCCATTTTTAATAGGGATCCTGAAGAAGTCATGAAATCCCTCTGCATCCATAGTTGGCCAAAATCATGCACAACCCTGTAACCATATTGACTATGTAAATATAGTTACTTTCTGATTCCTCCCAATTTTGCAGGCTTTAATTAAAGCAATTAATTCAGCTACTTGTGCAGATTTGACTCCTGGTAAATAGGATGCTTCGACTATTCCAGTTAATTCACATACCGCATATGTTGCACTTAGTTTACCATCTTCGTGCCTTTGGCATGACCCATCCGCAAACAGCTCCCTGTCTGGGTCTCTGAGAGGCAGTTCCTGTATATCAGGACGTGGTTTTGTGCACAATTCTGTGACTTGTAAACAATCATGTTCCTCTTCATCATCTTTGGCCTCCTCATGATATGGATCTGTTAGTAAAGTAGCAGGGTTTACTATTGTGCACCTGACAATAGTCACATTTTCAGCACCTAAGATTATTCTCTCATATTTAGTCAGCCGACTAGGAGTAAGATGCTGAGTTCTGGTTCTTGTCAACAGAATCACAACTGAGTGTGGGACAAACACCTTTACGGGATGTCCCATTACGATTGATTCACTTTGTTCAATGCTCAAACATGTAGCAGCTACTGCTTTTAAGCAGCCTGGCAACGCTGCTGCCACTGGGTCCAACGTAGCAGAAAAATATGCTATAGGACGTCTGTCTAAACCATGTCTCTGAGTTAGGACTGAAAGTGCACAATTTTCTCTTTCATGACAGAATAATGCAAATCCTCTTGTATAGTCAGGCATACCTAGGGCAGGTGCTTCACATAAAGCACTTCTCAATTTTACAAAAGCTCCTACACTTTCATCATCCCATTCAACTGGGCCCTTTGCCTTCTTTTTCGTCATTTGAATCAATGGTTTTGCTAGCAGAGAAAACCCTACTATCCAGTGTCGACAATATCCCACTATTCCAAGGAACATTCTCACTTCTCTTTGTGTTACAGGCATTTGCATTCTTTTGATTAATTTTACTCTTTCAGAGGTTATCCTTCTTTTTCCCCTCTCAATTTGGTGTCCTAAATACTTAACTGCTGTTGTACAAAACTGTAGTTTTTCAGGTGAGACTTTATGCCCTTCTTCAGCCAAGTGATTTAATAGTGCAATGGAGTCGACAACACAGTCTTCTCTAGTGTTAGATGCCACTAGCAGATCATCTATATACTGCACTAAGACTGAACTTCCTGGCATCACTAGCTTCTCTAAGCACTTTTTCAATATCTGATTAAAGATGGAAGGACTTTCCGTGTACCCCTGAGGAACATGATTCCATACATAGACTTTGTTCTCAAATTTGAATGAAAATAGATACTTGCTATCTGGATGCAATGGTATGGAAAAGAATGCTTGGCATAAGTCTATCACAGTAAACCATCCTGCACTCCAAGGAATCTGGTATAGGATTACTGCAGGATTTGTCACTATAGGACAACAAGGTTCCACAATCTTATTTATTTTGCGTAAATCTTGACCAATCCTATACTTTCCACTAGGTTTCTTTAAACCCATGATTGGTGAATTACAAGGGCTACTCATTACTTCTTTTAGTATGCCTTGTTGTACCATTCTGTTAATTTCCTCAATAACTCCTGCCTTTACTTCTGCACTCATTTTGTACTGTCTGGTATTTGGGAAAATTGCACCTTCTTTTAAAATGATTTTCACTGGTTCAATTTTGGCCATAAGTCCTACTTCTTTTCCTGAGAAATCCCATACTATGGAATTTACTGTAGTTCTTAATTCTTCAGGCAACTCGTCTTTTGTTATCAAAGAGAACATCTCATCTACTTCTGTACCTTGCTTTGCAATCATAATTTTATATACATGGTCTTCATCCGGGGTCTGAACTGCAACACCATCCGGTGTGCAGAAAATTGTGCAATTCATTTTACACGACAAATCTCGGCCCAATAAGTTTACTGGACTGGAATCACATACTACAAACTGATGCATTTCTCTAAAATTTCCAATTTTTACTTCCATTGGTTCGGTAAGAGGTGTTCTAATTTTACGATTGGCTACACCCACAACTTGGATAGCTTCTCCAGAGAGAGGAAGGTCTGGGATATCTGCTGTTCTCACAGTAGACTAACCCTGGGCAAAGCACTACGCTACGCTCGCGTAGTTTGCGAAGTTTGCGCTACTTCGCACAACGCGAATTGCACGTAGCACAGTGCAAACACGCGTAGCGTAGCGTAGCGTAGTGCAGCGGTCATTTTTTGCTTGCTCGCGGTCCTCAACGTCAAGTTGGCGACCGCGAGCAAGCAAAATGACATCCCGGCGAGACTTTTCCTCGTTCGCGATCAGCAACATCAAGTTGCCGATCGCGAGCGTGGAAAATAAACCTCCCGGCGAGATTCTCAACGCGGGAGGTCAGGTTTCTCATTGCGAGTGGTCGCGTATGCTCGCGACCGCTCGCGATGAGAAACTACTAGTCCGCGTTGAGAAAGCTGCCGCTCGAGTAAAAATCTACTTGAGCGGCAGTAAAAGACAGCTCGCACTGTGCAAGATGCCGTTTTCAATGATTGCACAGTGCGGACAAGCATCCGGCACTGTGCAATCATTGCGAACAGTGCACTACGCAGTCCGCGTAGTGCTACGCGTAGCTCGCGTAGTGCGAACTGCACTTTGCGTAGCTTCGCGTAGCGCTACTTCGCGAACTACGCCCAGGCTTACAGTAGACCTGGTAGCACCAGTGTCCAAAAGGAAAGTAATATCATTACCTCTTACTTTCCCTTCAACATATGGACCTGACTGATCTACCGGCAAGGATGCGCCAAGTACGCACTCCTTCTCCCCCTCTCCTAGGCACCGTCATTGATTAATTTGACAAAAGTCATCCTGTAAAAGAAATTGTGAGGTTACATAATCATTCTTACCACTTCCTCCTTAATATCCGACGTCTGCACCGTGCTTTGCTCTGCTTACATTACCCTGTATAGGTGCAGGTGGCAACTGACTCTGAGGATTTACACCCTGCTGCGAGTCATTCTGCGTCTGTGGATTTAAATTATGATTTGGGCCATTATTATTTTGAATCTTTTTACATTCGTTCTTCCAATGCCCCAACTTTCCGCATCCATGACAAGGAAATTTCTTTTTAGCCTCTTCTCTGCTCATTCGTCCTCTCACTTTACCACCATTTCCTGTCTCACCATTCGTTCCAGAATCTTTTCCCTGATTATCAGTTGGATTATCCAAATTAATTCCCTGTCGCTCAGCCATTTTCACCTGAGCCCACATCACTTTCTCTTGCAGTTTCTTGTGCCTATCCTCAATATCGTCTCCACAATATTTTGCATATTTCAAAATTTCGTCAATGGGTTTCCCTTGCCAACACAACAAGTGCTGTTTAATCATCTGACAAATCTCTGGCTTTAAACCATAAACAAATCGGTTGACAAACTGACTCATGTTTTTATCTCCAATATCCTCAAATCCACTATACTGTTTGAATACCTGTAATAGACGTTCATAGCAGTCGCGGTCCGTGTAGGAGTGCCGGCCGGGCGGAGACGTGGGGCGGGGGAGGGGCAGGGTGGGGGGTAGCAAAGTACGGATTACGGACCTATACAGGTAAATAAACATTTAAATCAATAAAACGAATTTCGTTGCGCGCACTGCATCGCATTTGACGATGCAGTGCGCGCAACGAAATTCGTTTCATTGATTTAAATGTTTACTTACCTGTATAGGTCCGTAATCCGTACTTTGCTACCCCCCACCCTGCCCCTCCCCACGTCACCGCCCGGCCGGCACTCCTACAAGGACCGCGACTGGTTCATAGTAGGCATGTACCGATTCATTGGCTTCTTGAGTAGTTCTGTCTATTTTCACCCAATCTGTTTCTTTCGGTGGTATTTTCCCTTTCAGGTAAGTTATTACCTGCTGATACTTTTTCATTACATCATTTGATGGAGCACCTGTCTTTGGATCTCTAGGATACTCTTCACTCGGCCAATCAACTGTAATTTTACAATCTGTCCACAAATCAGCAGGTACCACTATGTCGAACAACCCATCCAAGTCCTTCAACAATACCTTTGACACTTTTACAAACCTCTCAACCTGCTTGTACCATTCAATTGGCTTTTCTCTCAACTTTGGAAAATCATTTGTAAATGACAAAATATCCTGTCTACTCCATGGGACATGAACATAACCTCCTCCAGGTACTTCTCGCATCGGGTACATCTGATCTGCTTTCCCTGTTTCCTTCAATAAATATTCAGAAGTTGTTCTACTGTATTGTGCCTCTTCCTTTTTCTTTGTCCATCTAACTTTCCATTTATCTAAATCTCCCCATTTCTGCAAAACTGACATTAATTCTTTCACTTGTAGTTTTCTTCCAGAGGCATTCATGTTTTCTAAGTCTTTGTCAGAAAAGTCAGCTCTATAGGGTTTTTGTAATACTTTTGACTTTCCTATTTCAATTCCCATCTGTAAAGCCAAATCTGATAATTTCTCATGGAATATCTTTACATTTCTTGTGATACTTCTGCATACGAACAATAGTTCTTCTTCATCATAAGTATTTAAACGATCTACCCCTACATTTCCTGCTATCATTTCTTCTAATTCGACTTTTAATTTGTAGATGTCCATGATCTTTGGGGATGAACTCTGTTTGTCTGATCCTTGTGCCCACCTTTCTAAATCTTCTGGCGTTACTACTGTGGCACTTTTGGTTCCCGATGAGGTTACTATATTTACATCTTTGGAGCAACCAGGTGTTATTCTTCTAGGAGTACTATTTATAGATCCTCGAATAGGTAAATCCATTAAGGATATCATAGATTCACAATCACTGAATTGATCATAAATTATTACAGGTTCTGGTTTTGGGATTTCTACAGGTGTGGGCATCGCTAATGGTTTCGGATAACTTACTTTGTCACCATATAAGGGAACCACTGGACCAATTGTTACAGGTATGGTCAGTGAATCAGGATGAACACTCAATTGTGTTACTTTCTGTATTAATTCTGCTCTGTTTTTATCTATTGCTTCCTTTTTCTTATCCTGAAGTACCCTATTAACTGGGGGATTATGCAATACTTGCGGTACCAATGGTGTTCTTAACAGTGGTGCACTTGGGGTGCATCCACTTGCCCCTTCCTGATATGGTGGCGGGTTCTTTAATATTTCTTCCAAAAACTCATCTTCAGAATCTCCAAATCCAGTCAAATGTTTTGTATTTTCGGTGCATTTGCTCCCTAACGATTCTTCTGCCATTAATATTGGATACAGACCCTCTGTAAGCATCACTCTTCTCCACTGTTTCATCTGACCGTCCCTTGACTCATTTTGATATCTAGGGAAAAATCCCAGATAACCCCAATGACTTCTGGATCGGTCACGTTCAAATGCCTCGGTTTCCCACTCCTCTAAGGCTTCGTATTGGGTTAATCTTGGTCTGGGCTCTAAGTCATTCATCCTTAATCTCAAATTCTGAAGAATTCTCCCATTGAAAGTGCCATTCTCTGGGAATGCTAATATTTCATCATTTTTGGTATATTCTATCCAATTCTCTAACCAAATACAAGTATGATAACCTCTCTCCATCATCATGAATGAAGCAGGCGTTTTAGCTGGTGGAATGATAATTCCTTCTCTAGTTTTGATGGGTTTATCCTTCTTAAAATAATTCTTAACTTTTTGTAGAAATGACATTTTTCTCTTCTCTCCGTACATTTTGGGTAAATCTCTGTGTATAAAATTATATTCTGCAAAACCTAGGAATCTCCTATCCGGACGAGTTCCTGTTAAAGTCAGATCACGTTTCCACATATAATCTCCACTATCCACTAGGATTTTGACTTCTATGCTGACAACCAATTAAATTCCAGCTAACATATGTCTCTGAACCAATCCTAATGCGGCCTTTCAGTGACGTCTATTCTGACGACCCCTCCTTTACAATCTGCGCTTTTCTGTCCCTCGCTGTTTCAACCAATCCCAGCGCGACACCTGTGACGTCAGTATTAATCCTGACTACAGACCCCTCCTTTACAAGAGTCGTTCAACGCCCGCGGTTTCAACCAATCCCAGCGCGGTGTTTGTGACGTCAGCTTCCTCTCCGGCAGCTGACCCTCCCTTTACAAAATCGTGCGCAAAACTTTATTTTCTCTACGCTTCTTATTAAAATTCACTAACAACATAAAACATTCGCTATCATGCCAGTTTCTCTAAATTGGAAAAGATAGTTTCGTTCACACTTAGTAAAACCTTTCCGTTTACTAAACATACACTACGAGTAAAACCCTTCCGTTTACTCTCCACATAAGCTTCAGAAATACCTGCTACTTCTTCAATGTTACCCTTTCTAGGTGATATAACATCAAATTTTTACCAGCGTATTCCTTTGCTTTTACTCACACGCATAGAGTCCCTAACCAGTACTGATAGCCCTACTTAACTTTTCAGTACTATTTCTGCCTGACAGATAACCTCACTGCAGTATGACTTCCACTTACCATCCGCTATTCAATTTTCCCCGGGGAATTCTGGACAACATAAAACAAACTTTGAACAAACGGATGTTAGTTTATAAAAATAATATTCTCATTACCCAATTAACAAAGTACAACCATCCTCTGCTACCAGAAAACTGATCCAGCGGGTTACTAGCAACAAGCATTCATACACAGAATACTCACCTGGGCCCATACATTCATACTACGCTAGCAATTTCCGCTGGTGGGTCAGTTGTACTCTTTATCAAAATCCCTGCTACCAATTACTTTTCTGATTGAAGAGTAATGACTTACCAATGAACCCTTTGAAAATTGGGAAGTTTAAAATGAGTGACATTCAATATAATTCATAATCCTGAAATAATCACTGAGTCAGGAAGTTTTAAAATGTTTATCTAAAGTTTTAGCAGAGTAAAGTACAGAACCACATGATACTTAATCGTATATCAAGGATGAAGCATATTAATAATCAATTATCGATCAATGACGGTTCCCAGAAAGAAGAAGATAGAGACAGCAGCACAACTAAAGGTTGCGTTTATATTTACCTAAAGGTGCGAGAACCAAACCCCTTGGCCAAGGAGTTGGAAAGATAGGTTCCAGGAAGGATGAAGAGCAAAGACCTCCGGACCAGGTTCAGGACAGGACAGGTGACCTCTTTATCAACGACGCCTGAGTCGTTCCCCTTTCTGATACTTTGCTTCTCCTCGATTTCTCCTGTGTCCTCCTTCTGATGGAATCCACCGCCCCCACCTCAGGACCTCTCTGGACAGTGGTTCAGCCTGCAATCGATCAGCTCGTCGAGCACCAAAGCCTGATCTCGAACCCCCGTGCCTGTGCTGGTGCTTCTCTGCATCGCCTAATGCTGGAGCTTGTGCTAACTAATTAACTAATTCTATATCTATTATACCCTTCTATGCCCATGTACCTCCCATTAATGTTGCAAAATTATGGGCACACTACTTCTGATTGGACGGGGACAGGGGGTAGATCCTCACACCATGTCAATTTAGTTCAATTTCTTTAAGCCTATTGTTTTAAAATACCGCCCCTCACAATTAATACATTTGCTTTATTTCCCACCCATCTCATGACAAAGTTTATTACAATGTTTATATAAATTGTTTTTTTCGGTAGGGACATCGTGGGTACAATAGTGTTGGCCACCAGGTCATGGCCTTGGACGACGTCCAGGTTGACTTCATCGTTTCCTCTGGGCAGCCTTGCAGGGCGCATGCGCAGAACCAATGTCTCTCGTGCTGCAGTTCAACCAACCCAGGCCCATTTATGAACTAACAAAAAGTCAAAGAAGAAAATATTAGAATCACAAATAAATGGTTTCACTGTATACCCACTCTTTCTACTCTATTCCCATTTAGTTATAAATCTATCCCGCATTAATAGCATTAGAATACCACAGTTTAATTGCAACATATAAGCAAGCTGTAGCACGTGAAAACATGAAGCAGCCATTTTAATACACACTGCGCAGAAGCAAGGATTTCCCTCCAAGCAAAGAAAGACGTCACACCATGTGATATGGTTGACAGATGCGCAATAAGGTTCCCGCGCTTTAGCGGCCATTTTGGATTTAGACAAGCGTTATTTGTTAGTTTAAACGCATAGGCAAGCTTCCTTCTACTCGTATTCGTGTGTGCATTTGTTAGTACAGACATTACAAAGTTTAATAAATTAATACTGAGAGAAGATTGCTTACGAGCAAGTCTCATTGTGAGTTCTTGCTCCATCACTGGTACTGTCAATGCTTCAGTATTTAAATTCAATTGACTTATCCTTTGAACTAGTTTTTCTCTAGTTTTGTTCAAAGCCTCTCTTTCATTATCTTGCAACACTCTGTTGTATGATGTCTCATGTAAAATCTGTGGAGTTAATGGTATTCCCATCACTGGCGCACTTGGGACAACCTTACTAGCTGCTTCCTGGTACAGTGGTGGATTTTTAATTAAAATATCCTCTAATAACTCATTGTCTGATTCACCATATCCTGCTGTATTCAAATGTTTTGTTTTCTCCTTACACTTTCCTCCAGAGTGTTCTTCAGCCATCAACACTGGATATAATCCTTCTGATACCATAGCTCTCCGCCACTGTTTCATCTGCCCTTCTCGTGATTCATGCAAGTGTCTTGGAAAGAATCCTCTATATCTTCCACCTCTGCATTTCTCTCTTTCATATGACTCAGTCTCCCACTCTTCCAAAGCCTCATATTGAGTTAACTTAGGTCTAGGCTCTAAATCATTCATTTTCAATCTTAAATTCTGAAGAATCCTCCCATTAAATGTACCATCCTTAGGAAATGCTAACACACCATCATCCTTTGTATACTCTACCCAATTTTCCAACCACACGCAGGTATGATATCCTCTTTCCATCATCATAAAAGATGCAGGCGTCTTTGGTGGCGGAATAGGTATTCCCTCTCTAGTCAATAGAGGCTTATCCTTTACAAAGAAATTCTTTATTTTTTTTTTAAATTGACATCTTTCTTTTCTCTCCATACATTCTTGAGGATCGGTATAGGAACTTGTATTCCGCAAACCCTTGAAATCTTCTACCTGTACGTCTTGCACTAACAGTCAAATCAAAATCCCGCATACACCTTTTCTCTTTACCAATCCTAGTGCGGCTTCTAACTAGTTATCCAATCGACTCAAGTTCTTGCCCGCAACCTGACCAATGCCAGCGCTGCCTTTTCCTGACGTCAGTTCTGCTCCTTTCTACTGACCCCTCCTTTACAAGGCTGCTCCTGTCACACGCCCGCTGCTTCTACCAATCCTAGCGCGGCTCACTGTGACGTCAGTATCACTCCAGCGACTGACCCTCCCTTTACAAGGTAATACGAAAACTTATTTTCTTAATATTTTCTTCTAAAATTCTTTGTTATTAACGACATAAAAGCATTCGCTACTCTGTCTGTTCCACTAAATCAAAGGATAGTTCATTACTTTTCACTGCGAGTAAAACCCTTCCGCTTACTCTTCAAACAAGCTCCAGAGAACCTGCTACTCCTCCAGTGTCACCCGTTTCGGGGTATTTCGAGACCAAAGTTTCACCAGCGAACCCCTTTTGCTGTCAATCTAGCTTGAAAGGACCTACTACTCCTTCAGGGTTACCCTTTCTAGGTGATATAACGCCTAAAGTTTCATCAGCGAGCCTCCTTGCTATCAATTACTCTCACTTTTACACAGAAAATAGTCCCTACTTCAACACTGAATTCCTCAGTGTTATTCCAACAGACGAGTAACCTCACTGCAGTGTGGTTTCTATCGCCACCCACTATTCATTCCCCGGGAATTTTTCCAGACAACATAAAACAAGGACACTAACTCTTGTTGTTAAACATAATCAATAATTAATCAATAGTCTATATTTATCACCAAACTAGTTACTAAAAAACCATAGCTCTGCTACCAGAAAACTGATCCAGCGGCGTACTAGCAACAGATACTCCACTACCATATACTCACCTGGGCCCATATAACTCTCTTACACTTAAAAGAGCAAGTAAACCGCTGGAAAACTATTTAGTTTTATAGTTCCATACCTCAAGATCTAGTTATTACTCCCTTTAACTAAACCTTTTCTCTTCTAATAATAATTCTTCCCTCTGGTCAATAGACCAGTTTAGGTAAAGCTAGTTGATGGTGATAATTAACATAATTTGTTAATCATTCTTAATTATCGAAGAAAATAATCACAGACTCAGGAAGTTTTTAAATCTTTATCTGAAATAAGTAAGTGTGAACCATCTCAACGTTTCTGTACAAACACCCTCATTCACTAGAGTGTCAATTCAATCAAAGACCTTCATTGGATATAACAATTCAGATCCACACAACAACTATATCTAGAAAGAAGAGGATAGAGAGGGAAGAGCATTCATCAAGACGATAAAATTATGAATTACCAAGTATGGTGTGAAGACCAACCCCCTGGCCAAAGGGCTGGTAAGGGTCCCCGGGATAGATCAGGAGACAAAGACTTCAGGACAGGAAATCAGGACAGAGATACTTCACCTCACTAGATTCCTCCTCGTGGTTCTTCCGTGATCTTCTTGCTAACCCAATTAAATTAGGTAGATGGTTCTGCATTCGATTTTCTCCATTAGCATCTTTTAGCATCAGCACCACCCCAGCATAGCGCACTCTCCTTCCGGAATCTCCTAGCGATACGCTCCTCCAGCAACACCCTTCTCCAGCAACACGCGCCTCTAACTAACTAAACTACCTCAATTATACCCTTTCATTACCGAATACCACCCATTAATGTTTCAATTTCGCAAAAGACTAACTTCTTATTGGACAGGCAAGGGGGGGATGACCATCACACCATGCCTATACTTCATTTATTTCTTTAATCCATTGTTTCCAACTCCACCCCTCAAACATTTATTCCGCCCTTCCTTTCCCATACATCTTTAAACTTTATTAATATAAAATGTAACATTTTCTTGAATACAGTTCCTTCATATGAACTCTTCACCCTCATGTTCCCAGGGCACATCTTCGCCGACCTTGGACGCGTGT